>OY979694.1:151986582-152342547 GCA_963855945.1 Thereva nobilitata
TGGAAAATTTCTTCACACTGTTGTTCTTCCATGGTCAAAGGCTTCTCCGTGATAATTTCTTCCAATTCCCAAAACTGTGTTAGTTGTTGTTGTAAGTCCGTGGCAGTTGGTGCAACGTCATTAATTCCTCCAGACAAAATCCATCCCAAATAGGTTTCTCGGGCCTTGAGTGTTGATGTTGCCGATATTGATTTCCCCGGCTCCTAATACTTCTGCCTGGATCGGTTTCCTTTTTAGGTGTAGTTTTTGTACAATGGGCTCTGTTATCAAGGAAACTTGGGATCCTGGGTCTATTACTGCTCTCACCTTGATTTCATGTCCTGAGTCGGATTGGAGCCTCACTATAGCGGTTGCTAATAAAACTTGATGTGGTTGATCGCCGTAGTTCACCATAAGTGAATTAAGCTTGCCCATATTTGAAGAATTCTGGCTTGCTGACGAGGTTGCTGAGTCTGTTTGTCCACCGGATGTTAACGCTGCAACATTTGACTGAGTGCGATCCTTATTGGGAACTTGCACTGGCTGATTGGGGTAGTTAGATGTCTTGGGATTCATGCTTCTTCCTTCGGTTTGGCGATGCAATAATGAGTGGTGAAGTTGACTGCAAATCCTACAAGTGTGTTTGCTCGGACACTGTGCTATCTAATGACCATAGCCTAAGAAATTTACACACAGCCTTTTAGATTTCACGAACTCCATCCTTTCTGTCTCTGGTAACTTGGAAAATTGGTGACATTGCCGAACGCTATGATTGATTCGACAATAACTGCAGGTTGGGGTGGTGGTCACATGGAGTGCCTGTGACGTCATTCTTGGTCTTGCGGAGAACTTCCGATAGGTCTTACTTGTTGCTGATGCCTTCCTTCCAATGGCCTCTAACGTTATAAAACGTCCCTCCAGAAACTCGTGTAGCGTTTCCCATGAAGGTATGTTCGTACTATTGCTTATACTCTGTTCCCATAATTGGTGAGTTTCGGCCGGGAACTTTTGCATGATTATGTAAATTATCACCGCGTCCCAGTTATCGACTGCCACGCCTAAGTTGAATAGTGCTTGCAGGCTTCCAGTGGTTACGTCCATCAAGCTTCCAATCCCTTGTGCAGACTCAGCGGATAAGGTGGGTTGGTTGAATAGGAGTTTCAACTGGGCGTTGACCAACACTCTTTTGTTATCGTACCTTCCCTTTAGTAGTTTCCAAGCTGGTTCGTAATTGTCGTTGTTGGCCTGGACTTGACGTAAAAGGCCTTCAGCTTCTCCACACAGGTGTAGTTTCAAATACTGAAGTTTTTGTGCGTTAGATAGGCTGTGATTCTCGTGTATTAGTCTTGTATAGAGATCATGAAAAGTTGTCCATTCCCGATAGTCTCCGGAGAATTTTTCTAAGGAGATGGTAGTTTGATTAGATGTTCCTTTGTTGGCATGGTCGCCATGTTTTCCTTTTTCGCCCTGGGAGATAGACTGTCCTCGTCTTCTGTTGGATATTCAGTTTCAAAACGAGCTTCGATCGCTGCGTAATGTGTGTAGAAAAATTCTTCCATCTCGTCGTACATTTCCTTCTGGAAGTAGTTGTTTTTGAGTAGCTCGGAATCCGCAGGTTCTTTATTCTTGGCCAAAAGTATCCCTATATGGGTTTTTCGTATTTGTTGGGATTGGTTCTGAAAGTCCTGCATCTTTTTTTTATAATATTGAGGCGTTAGCCTATCGGCTCCATCCTTCTTGTAATTCTTTATGAACTTCTCCAGAAGTTCTTTATGCACTAATTGCAGGTTGATCGCTGTTTCCATGCTGAGGAAATTTTATCTCGGTTCTTTTACTAGGCCGCTGGTTCAGTGGTTTCTTTTTGATGCGTTTTCCTGCCGGAAATATCCGGCTCGAAGGACCAAAATGTGCATTGATCACCTTGATTTATTTTGGTTGAAAATTCACTTTTAAAATAATTCCGCTTTTATTAATTCCAATTTCTTTTTCTTTTTACAATTACTTCTAATATATTTAGGAAATTCAAATTTATTCAATTATTTTTATTTTAGAGAATTTAATGTGCAATCAGTTTAATTCATTAACGTAACGTGATAAAAATTGCCTAATGTAAACAGCTTTAATTAAATAATTATCAATATTGTCAGAAATATATTGAAATATTATATGTTTACTGCGAATTAATTTTCTATAATGCGTAGAATTGGTTTTGGGTTACTGGATGCCTTTTCTTAGTTGGATTCTCTGGGTTAGATTCAGTGGCAGATTTCTCTTCAATTAATCTGGATAGACGTCACTGGCCTTGAGTTGATTGATGGTTTCAGCTTCGATTAAAATGATGTTCTACAATGTTGCCACTTAATTGCGACGATATCTGCCTGGATTGGGGCGGAAATTAGGTGTGTTTATTTAAATATATGAAATTTTGGGCTGGATGCTGTCTCGGTACGACTAGCGTAGGGAGTTGAGGTTCCAATGCGTCGCTCAACTTGGATTTGGGAATTCTTGGATTAATTCGCCTTGACTGGGAATGCTGTCTCGGTACAACTAGCTAGGAAGTTGAGGTTTCAATACTTCGCTCAACTGGGATTAATTGGGTGAGATCACTATGGGGTTGATTCCTTTAGACTCGGAACGTCTTGAAGATCAAAAGTGATCTGAGTCTTTCGGCTCAACTGCTGCGCTATTTATTTTTTGGTTTACAATGGGGCAGGGCAATTTTGTTAGAAGGGCAATGAAGTCACGAAATCCTTTACGTGTGTGCGTGCCTCTTCTCGGTTTTTCATATCAGCTGCCTTATTCGGGAAAATCGCTGCTGGTTTGGTTATGTATATCATCTATCTTTGTTTGACATTTGTCGTCATATGGACTTAGATGGGTAAGTTGAAGTTGCTATTTATTAGTTTTTAGGTTTTTACATAATTTATTTTGTATGTTTTAGGTTGGTTTTAGACTTGGTGGGGATTTTCGGGAGGCGGAATCGATCTTCAGTGTTGGCAGGTAAACGATTTTTTGGAATTTGTTTATACATAATTTTTTGATTGTTTTTTCTATTTTCAGATGTTCAAATGCCGGCGGCATTTTGATGTTTTTCCGGTTTTCATCAGATTTTAATGAAGCGCCCTTTTTTATGGTTTTTTTGATGAAGGGAAGTATTGTTTTGTACATAAAATATTTATGATCTAATATTTCTTCTTTCTGACAGGATTCCCACAGTTTTTTGAATACGTCGTTGGATTTCAGTGACTTAGTTTTTGTGTTGTTTAATATTTAAATTCATATCTAGTTCGTGTAATTTTTGGATTAATTTATTTCCATGGATAGTGTCTTTTATTAATAAAGAGTTGTTTTTCTTAAATCTGTGTTTTTATTTCGACTAGTAATTTTTTCATGGGTTGATAGTTTGTTTTTGTTAATTTTCAGTATGTTGCCAGGTGTTGGTGGGTGTTGTTCTACAAATTAAAATTTCATTTGTAGAAAAGTTCATAGAGCAAGCTCCAAAGTACAACATTTTATATAGAAATGTAAATATTTAAACAAAAATAAAAATAGATATGGCTGATTGTCACGAAATGGTAGTTTTCGATGGCTGTAAGTTTTTCTTCTGCTGCGATTGCGGAATGGAATTTTTCGGGCCCTTATCACTTTTATATAGTAATCATACAATTCCCTCATCCTGAATTTCCCTCTTACATACTCGTGAAAGAAAATGGCAGCCCTAAAACCACCAAAAGTGTCGCCTCCGTAACCTGTCCTTTTCCCGGTATTTACGTCACGGACCTGGCATGACGGAAACATAATACGCCATTGGTGCTCGCGTGGTATGTCAAATTGTTCCAGAGGTCATTCACCACCGATCACAGCAATTTTGAGTTCCCTCCAAATTGCGCCAGGTTGAAAGTTCCGGGCTGACATTTTGTCCGTTGTTTTTTAATAACTATTATAGAATTTTCAAATCTAGAGTTTATAAAAGAAATATTAGTTGTGAAGGGGGTGCCACATAATGGAAATGAAAACTCACACGTTATAGAATCACAGTGTTTGTCGGTCGAAGGTGCGATCAGCGATCATTGTATTCAATAAACATCAACACTCGAAAAAAATACCGAAACAACCAAAAACAGTCGACTCCATAACGCGTGTGTTTGTTAAGAAATCCAATTGAATCCTTCTCGGACTTCATTCACTGAGTTTCTTCGCTTTTGAGTAGTGAGCAAATTTTCGGAAAAAAATATTACTTCTAATGGTGGACCAAGAAAACTGTTTTTCTATCCAATGTCGCCTCCGTAATGGTCGCCTCCGTAACAGCATCATTCAATTTACATGTACATCAGAGCTGGACAGGCCTACCAAGCTACCGGGAGTTTCCCGGTGGGCCGTGCCGAATGTTAAATCAAAAATTTTTTCTCTAAATAATTTTTTTTTGAATAAAATAAAATTTTCTCACAAAAAAATAAAAAAATTTCAAGCGTATCACAATTCCTTTAAGGCCTTACATACGTCTAGCAGCGCCAAAAATGCACTAAAAGAAACATTTTTTTTAGTAAGGATAATAATAGAAATTAATAAAAATAAATAGTATACATTGTTTATTGGTATTTAAACTTTATAAAAAAATTTATTCCACTTTATTTTTACAAAAATGAAACTAACTTAAAAAAAAGTTGCTCCACGGTCGGCATCATATCTCCAGTAAATGTTGATCGATTTGCTTTTATAAAAAATCTTGCAAAATAAAGTTGTAGTTATAATATATCGAGCCGGAATTTTGAATTTCGAAAAATTTAGCAATTTAAAAAAAACGTATGCGTTTTACGTCATAAGTTTTACACTTTAATTACTCTGTTGGAGATTGATGCAGACCACAAGATAGCCGTTATCAAAATTCCCCACCATCAGACTTTCACCGTGCGATTATTCCAGCATCCAGAGGATTTCAGTTTCAGTTTGGATCGAAGAAGCGGCAGAAACACACTATAACAAGCATATCTCTCAGTTTCTGCTAGACATTTTCATTAGTTACTATTATTGAAATTTATTTTGAATTAACGTTGTTTGTTTGTATTAGAATAGAAGTATTTGAAATATTACCACCGCATATCATAAAGTATAAATAAATGAATGCAACAATGAAGACCAACGTGCCGTGTTTTAAATCCAGTATTTGAATACCTGTATAGGAGGAACCCGAATATCAACACCCACCTGGATCCCCATAAAGATTTAAGGAATACCATTAAGATCATCATCACACACCTTGGCTCAACCAGTCGTGGAATAAACCCCCTCTTAATCATTTTTGGTCCTTCGAGCCGGATTTCCGGCCTCTCCCCGATACCCCAGGTATGTGACAATTATGTAAAATTGCACCCATTAATAAAGAATTTAAATTATATTATTAAATATATAAAATTTGTGTTGACAACGTGTTGTGTTTGAGTTATTATCAAGAAAATAAGTGCATTTGGTAGTGGGACCCTGCAGTGGTCATTAAAGTTCTTACGATATACATGTACCTGGAAATATTATTCGGCAAAGCATTCAACTGAAAGTTCTAACAGTCAAAACCGGAAACCGGATTTAACAATTTATCGGTCTTAGTTAAATAATACCACAGTACTCCAGTAATGTACATTCATAGAAGGTGTGTTCAATTCATAATTTGCTACTAGTTTGTTATTGCGAATCTCACTGAAAGAAAAGGAATTTTGTTGTGTTGCTGAAGACATTTGCTCGTTGTTATCCTATTATGTGATGCATTGTGCGACAGTTATTTATGAAGACAAAAAAAATTGTCGAAAATATTTCTATCCCGTTGCTTGTATTAACGGATATCCAGTATCAGTCGTTTGTGTTAGAGAATTTGAGGCAGTTATTACATGTTTTTATATTATGGGATTCACAGTATCAGTAACTGATGAATTTTGCGACAGTTACTTATCAAGACACAAGGAATTGTCGAAAATATTCCCTCCCGTTGCGTTTATTAACGGATATCCAGTATTGTAGAAGTATTGTTTACATTAGAGATATTTTAGAGGAAGAAAATAATGCTTCTTTGAGATTTTCATGGAAGATATTTTTGCTAAATATTAAATTAGCGGAATTTTCATTTGGATATTATTGTGCCAGAATTCTAAACAGTTGTTATGTTTATTCTTAAAGGTATTATCTAATGAAACTTTAGCGTTGTTATTGTGGATGCTCTCGCGGACAATATTAAATTAGTTGTATTAGGGAAATAAATGAAGTTTTATGTTGAATATCATACACCCATCTAATTCATCCTGCTAGTATTGTCTCGTAGTTCGCATTTGAATAAAATTAACTTTCTTTGTTATTCTGATTGAAGATTTATGTTGAATATAACACGCGGAATCAATCAGTTGTGCATTTATGTAGCTACTATTTGAAGAAATTTCGATTTCTTATAATTTGGACATCAAGGTTACATTGTTGATTGTCTATAACTGTGCAGAGTTTAAAGAATATGAAAGATTATCCCGTTCACTATTACTGTTGTTAGATTGCGATTCTCTGAGGAGCTTACCATCTTCAGGGTATACCTCCACTAGACAATTGGCTGCAATTGCTAATTACCACACCATCCCTTTGTTGAGCCTCATTTCAAAGTGTTTGTTGTTCAATCTTCTACACCCTCTATTCTACTCTTCCGCGTGATTACCAAATGGCGCAAAGTGTAGTCGATCTAATAAAGACCCAGCGGTGTATTATGGGTCAGTTAAAGGGGGTGTGGTCTAATTATAAGAAGGCCCCAAAGGATCGATTAACCCGAGCCTACATACAAGGTAAGGCCAATGACATAGAGCGTCATTGGAGAGATTATACCGCCAATGATCAGCGACTTGTAGTATCTGCAACCGATAAGGAGAAAGAAACTTTGGACTATTTTATACAGGAAGAGTATAGTGTCTCAGAAGACCTGTACTCAGAATATCACAGCATTCTATTAGAAGCCCTAAGCTCCATATCTAGCCCCAATGCCCCAGTTGTTGCACCCATACCCTCCACTTCACATAACCCTAAAGTATTACCCATGTCACAGAAGGATGCAAGGAACCCCCAACCCATTAACGATTCAGCTGCAAGTTGTACAAAGCATATTCGGCGTGTATGGAAGAGTATCTCGCGCTGGGACATATGCGAAAGCTTACTCCCGAAGAACTCAATACTCCGCCAGCTAACCACTGTTATTTACCTCATCACGGGGTCATCAAGGAAGAGAGTATAACGACGAAACTCCGCATCGTATTCGATGCATCGAGTCGCACCGCCAACGGTTTTTCGTTAAATGATCGTCTTCTGACCGGTCCCACCTTACAAATCAACATATTCTCCCTTCTGTTGGAGTGGCGTCATCAAAAATTTGTTTTTAACGGGGACATCGAAAAAATGTACCGACAGATCAAGGTATTCCCGGAAGACGCCAATTACCAAAGGTTATTATGGCGTAAGGGTCCAGAGCTATCCGTCGAAGACTACTGCTTGTTGACGGTTACCTTTGGTACGTCGAGTGCACCATTCACTGCAATCCGCACGATTCATCAGTTAGCTCGTGATGAGAAGCAGGACTATCCCAAGGCAGCAAAGGTTCTTTTAACCGACGTTTATGTGGATGATGTATATTCAGGGGCAGACGACCTTGAAGAAGCCATTCAGCTACAGGAAGAGCTAATTAATATTTTGCGAAAGGGAAAATTCGAATTGCGGAAGTGGACGGCGAATGACCCGAAACTACTGCACCATATTCCTGAGCATTGTCGATTACTGGACCCCTCCCTTGTTTCCGTACCGAATCCGTTCATGGTCAAGGCCTTAGGTATATATTGGAAGCCAAGCTCAGATTCGTACCAGTTTCGCATTAGCTATGAACCTACATTACCACCATATACCAAAAGGAAGATCTTATCAGCGATCGCCAAACTTTATGATCCTTTGGGATGGCTCGCTCCATTAGTTATTGTCGCTAAAATTTTGCTACAAAGTCTGTGGCAATCTGGCGTATCCTGGGACGACCCCATACCTCATGAGCTAAGCTCTGTCTGGGATAACTATTCAGAAACGCTTCCTTTGATTGAGAAGGTTTCCATACCTCGTTGGTTGCAAATGTCGCCAATTTCTTCCATTCAACTTCACGGATTTTGTGACGCTTCCGAGCGTGCAATGGCAGCAGTCGTTTACGCCAGGGTTGACAATTGTGGAATGGTCCACACCTTCCTTCTTTGTGCAAAGACAAAGGTAGCTCCTTTGCAACCGGTCACATTACCCAGATTAGAACTATGCGGAGCAGTGTTGCTCTCCAAACTACTTCGCACTGTCAAATGCAGCTTTCCTAATTTAGTCGAGAAGACTGTAGCATGGAGCGATTCAACCATAGTGTTGGCTTGGATTAAAAAGCCCCCAACCATGTTCAAGACATTTGTACGCAACCGTGTCGCCGAAATCCTACGAAACAGAGGCGATACCATGGCGCTACGTCCCGTCCGAAACAAACCCTGCAGATCAAGCTAGCCGAGGAACCTCCGCCCACAAATTCATATCAGACTCGCTATGGTTCCAAGGACCCTCCTGGCACCGAGAGGACCCATTAACCTGGCCTTTGCAAAGGCGACCTGAGGTATCTCAACACAAAGATCCCGAAATGCGGGAAATCCAAACTGAAATCTACCACCTTAAGGTAGGTACCGCTTTCGGGTCCTTAATATTTAAATTCTCTTCGCTAACTCGTCTGATAAGAGTCAGCGCTTATATTTTCCGCTTCATTGCCAAATGTAGGCGTCAGCCGAACCTGTCCAACTTCCTCTCTCCAGACGAGCTCTCTAAGAGCAAACAGTTTTGGATAGTCCTGGTGCAACGAACCTATTTCCCCGTGGAGACCGAGATGCTAATCCGTGGCAAACCAGTTGCCTCAAATAGTATTATCTTCTCCTTGCAACCCTTTCTGGACTCCGACGGCATTCTTAGAGTCGCGGGTAGACTCACAAGAGCCGCCTTACCGTATACTCAGCGTCATCCGATCATCCTCCCTTCTGCTAATCATTTTGTAGAGTTACTCATCAAACACACACATCTTATCACCCTACATGGCGGTCCTTCTCTCATGCTCGCGACATTACGACAAGAGTTTTGGGTAATAAGAGCACGACACCTGATTAGACGATGTGTTCACCAATGTGTACAATGTTTTCGACAGGCCGGCCGCACACAGAAACAGCTAATGGCCAATCTCCCATCTGAACGGGTTACCATCAGCAAACCATTCACTTACGTTGGTGTTGATTATACGGGCCACATGAGTATTCGTACGTGGAAAGGGCGCACTGCACGCACCTACAAGGGATACATATGTGTCTTCGTGTGTTTCTGTACCAAGGCTATACATTTAGAGGTGGTAAGTGACTGTACCACAGCCGCATTTTTAGCCGCCTTTCGGCGATTTGTTGCTCGGCGAGGACTATGCCGAACAGTTTTTTCTGACTGTGGGACAAACTTCGTGGGAGCCAAAAGAGAATTAGACCACGATCTAAGAGACTTTACACACTGCTTGTCGAGCCACCGCGGAAATCTATAGTAATCAAGGCGTGGAATGGAAATTCATACCTCCTGCATCACCTCATTTCGGGGGACTCTGGGAAGCTGGAGTGAAGTCGCTCAAGTATCACGTAAAGCGTATCCTGGGAAATGTGGTGTTAACTTATGAGGAACTATCAACGGTCATCACTCAAATCGAGGCGTGTCTTAATTCGCGACCTCTTTGCCCGATGCTAGATTCCTCGGATGACTTATCTTGTCTAACCCCTGCCCATTTCTTAATTGGTAGATCACTCCTACTTCCCCCCGAAAGGGATTATTCCAACACCCCTATGAATGCATTACAAAGGTGGAAATTGCTTCAGAAACTTCAACAGGATTTTTGGCAAAAGTGGAGTTCAGAATACTTGGCAAGACTCCAGCAAAGACCGAAATGGAACACATCTTCTAAGAACATCGGAATCGGCGATATAGTACTCATTAAAGATGAGAGATTACCACCTCTCAGATGGATGCTTGGCCGAGTGACACAAACCCATCCAGGTAGTGATGGGTTAGTACGGGTTGTAACACTGCGCACTCAGACAGGAGAACTGCAGCGCCCTATAACCAAATTATGCGTCTTACCATGTTTAGAACCAACGAAGGAGCTACCAGCTCCCCCAACACACAATATGAATTAAATAGATCCTCGAGCACACGAACGTCAAATTATGAATTAATGTTTTGTTTTTTTTATGAATCTGGGTGCAACTTTATATAATTATTAATCATATCCCTCCCCCACATTAGTCCTTCCATGCAGATCCCCGCAGCAAGGCTGCATCCTTCCAGATACTCATGAAGAGGACGATGACGACAAGCGCACTGGACCGGTAAGGTGATGTTGCAAGAAATGGTTGAAATCCGGGGATTTCAAGGCGGCCCAGGAAATGTTGGAGATTGATGCAGACCACAAGATAGCCGTTATCAAAATTCCCCACCATCAGACTTTCACCGTGCGATTATTCCAGCATCCAGAGGATTTTATGGACCAGTTTCAGTTTGGATCGAAGAAGCGGCAGAAACACACTATAACAAGCATATCTCTCAGTTTCTGCTAGACATTTTCATTAGTTACTATTATTGAAATTTATTTTGAATTAACGTTGTTTATTTGTATTAGAATAGAAGTATTTGAAATATTACCACCGCATATCATAAAGTATAAATAAATGAATGCAACAATGAAGACCAACGTGCCGTGTTTTAAATCCAGTATTTGAATACCTGTATAGGAGGAACCCGAATATCAACACCCACCTGGATCCCCATAAAGATTTAAGGAATACCATTAAGATCATCATCACACACCTTGGCTCAACCAGTCGTGGAATAAACCCCCTCTTAATCAACTCTTATAAAATTTGTAAATCAAAATATCAAAAATCCGGCTTGACATACTATAACTACAACTTTATTTTGCAAGAATTTTTTTAAAATGCCGACCGTGGCGCAACCTTTTTTTCTTAGTGGTGTGGATCACGTGATTTTATACCCTAGTAATTTTTGTAAAAATAAAGTGGAATAAATTTTTTTATAAAGTTTAAATACCAATAAACAATGTGTACTATTTATTTTTATTAATTTCTATTATTATCCCTACTAAAAAAATGTTTCTTTTAGCGCATTTTTGGCGCTGCTAGACGTATGTAAGGCCTTAAAGGACACAAATCTCGCGGTCTTCTACGAAATTGCTGGGAGAACCAAAAAATTAAAAAACAAGAACTTTTAAATGCTTAGTATAAAAATTGGCCGGAAATTATTCATACGAAACATTCCAAGCTTTCTAATTTTGGAAAAACAGGTATAGGTTAACTACGTAATTTTTGAAGAAAAAAGTAGTGAAAGTTGAAATTGTAGTTAAAAAAACCAAAATTTTGGCTTTGTCGACTCATAACTGTGGAAGTTGGTAGGGTTGGTAGTACCAAAACTAATGCTTAAGTAATCCTGAGAGAAGCTAGTTCAAATAACGATAAAGGACTCGTCAGACTTGATCGAAAAGCCCAATTTATTTTTCAGTAAATGTAGGACGTGAAAAACAATTCCCCGTCCAAAACGTGGTGATCTAAGGTTTGAAAAAATAGTGAAGTTGGAAAAGGGTAACGTAATTTTTGCACGGGTTTTAAACAAGGCTCGGATTTTGTTGACAAGTGATGTTTTATGGGGAAGCTATCGAAAGCTGAATAAAGAAAAGTTAATTTCATTTAAAACCGGTTCATTCCATCGAGTTTATTAAAAGGTGCTTGTTTCTCTTGGCCGAAGTCTTTTCGACAAAGGGCTTGACCGAATGTTGTGAAATTTTTTCCCAAGCACGTTTTCGTTAATGTGCTTCGATCGGCATCCCAACGAAGCCGAATCATTTTTGTTTTGCGCGATATCGTGCGGGTACAAAAATTACGTACGTCGCACAGTGGTCTTAAATCCCCAAAACCTGGACAAAACTACCAAAACGAAAGTTTATATTTAGCGACTTTTTTCACGTGGGTTAGGTATAGTGGCCCCCCCGCAGTATTTCAAGGCCCTTGGCAAGAGGCAGATGTTCGAAATCTCTTTTGTATTCCATTTGGAAAGTGAGCGTCGAAGACGCTGCACGCAGCGCGTTCTCTCCGAGCAAAAACACGTGTTGCGTTTTTGCGTGTATATTGCAGTACGTTTACCCGTTTTCTTTTGTGTAAAATGGATTCTTCTCCAGAGAGTAAGTACAATTATACTGTGTTATTGAAATGAACATAAATAAATAATTGTATTGTTTATTTATGATCAAATATGTAGTAAATTGTGGTATTTCAATAACGATTCGGCTTATGAATTGATGGCTAAGTACAAACTTCCACCAACTTCCACTACGAAATACGCATGTAATTGTTTATTAATCATCTCTGCAAAACATATAAAAAAATCAGCTGCTCCTGCTTGCTCCATGTCATTCTATCCACGATATACTACATATTTGCTCAATGTATAGTTTTGAGCGTCCTATTCAGGGGCTATATATTAACTATTTTTTCAATTATATCATCTTATATTAATAAAAGAAAGATTCTGTATGTGTGCGCTATAGCGGGCGCACCAGTCCCATGATCTAAATTCAAAATGGCCGCTGAAAAATTACCGAAATGGCCACCCAAATATGAATTCGTAAATTGTGTTCCGATTTCAATGAAAGTGGGTATCTAGGGGTTTTTAAGATTGCTAATAACGAATTTGTGGTCAAAACTTAAAAAATTCAAAATGGCCGCGCCAATATGCCCGACGAATTTGCAAATTGTATTCCGATTCCTCTGAAAATCGGTATCTGGGGTTCTTTAAGGTAGCAAATAACGAATGTGTGATCAGATACAGACATTTTTAAACACTGAACTACGTAGAATCGATATAATATCAAATAGAATTAAACAAAAACACCTTAATGATTCTACTCGCAATTTATTGGAATCTAAAAATATTTTATATTCTCAATAATAAAACCCGAATGCATTTCGATTTCATTTACAAATCATCGTCAGCAATCACGACTGAAGCCCATATACCGATTTTCATAAAATTTGCTTAATTTTTCATAAAGTTGGTCGCCATATTGGATCCGCCATTTTGTTTTTTGAAAATCTGATAACGGATTCTTACTCAGGGACCCCGAAAACCCCCATGTACCGATTTTCATAAAAAAATAATATTTCTTACGGTAGTAAATTAATTTTGTCCAGGTTTTGGGGATTTCAGACCACTGTGCGTCGCGTCGTTTAAACAAAAAAACGGCTCAACCGAATTTTATGAAAATCATTTTAGATCATGCTTTAGTTAATACGCTTCGATCGGCACCTCAACGAAGACGATATATTTTTGGTTCGCCCAATATCGTGCAGGAAAAAATTAATACGGACGTACGCACAAACGCACATACACATACACACATAGTTCTCATAATTATTATGCTTAAAGAAAAACTTTTGTAAGCAGAAAAGAACTTTACTTGATTGTTAAAACAAAATGTATTGAAATGGGCCGAAATTTTTGAATTTCACGGTCCTAAATTCATTCTCAGTCCATTTCAAGTGGTTCATTTTGTATTTGGATTCAAGTTTTTTATTAACCTTACAAGACGCTTGTTTTCATTTTTTCGACTTTCAGATCGTATAAAGTTCTCTATTCAATTTGATTTCAAGAGTGAAACCGGCTATAAAATGAAAAGAAAAATTCGGATTTTCCTGTCGCCTCCGAAACTTTGTAATTTTGAAATTTTCAAATAAACATATTACTGGCGACTCCTGATGTAAATTGTGGTAACCATATATTATATAGATGCTTGAATGATATTTAAAACCTGAGAAACATTGCTCTTTAAATAGTTTTTTATCCATTCCTCAATACCTTCGAAAAACTACCATTTCGTGACAATCACCCATATACAAAATACATTAATATTTAACAAACATGGAAATAGGTAACCGAGTTTTTTATTTTTCGCAGAAAGTTCTTGTCAACGCAGCATTGCAGCGCGAAAGTTAAAAGTTCACGAACTTTCAAGATAACTACTTCATCGCAACGTTCATTGTGCTCAGCTTATTGGAGTGCAATGTAAAGATATTTTACCTGCGGCAAAGTTGCGATATGGCTACGCTCATTGTAAGGCAGGGGTAAAAGAGGAGACACCGCTAGCGGTCCGCACCCAAATGGTAGTGTCAGATTCCTACTGACTAAACTCACCAACCCTTTGCATGATGTTTGAGTTTGGCATTACTTCGGCCTGGCTCAGGAAGCAATAATGAGAGAAGCAAAACTTAACGAAGCAAACAACATCTCCACAAGAAACATTCAGATGACAGTCATAATTGGACACATAACGCAAGACTTATAGGAAACCATTTCAAAAATAGTGGAAAGCTCAACAAGGTTCAGTCTAAAATTAAAGGGCTATTTCGCACTAGTCCCGATTCTATAGAATCAAGAAATCTCAAGACAATGTAAAATCAAATTATAATAATACTAAAGGCAGAAACAGATTGGCGCGGCGGATGAGGCGCAGGCGGCGCAAAGAAATTAAATATATGGGAAACTCTCTGGCGGGCGGCCGCCGCGCCAATCTGTTTGTGCCTTAATCCGCCCATTTCTATACTAGGGGTCTGAGGCTTGGACATTGACAAAACATACAGAATATCAGCTCAAAATCTTCCCAAGAAAAATATGTATTTGGTCCTGTATGGGTTAACCAAAACTAATGGCGAATTAGAACAAACGAAGAGGTTGAGGAAATGTATGACGGAATAAATATAGTCACGCATATAAAATTGAGTAGACCACGCCGGCTCGTACACGTAAGTGCTTCTGAAGAAATATTGCTGGGCAGGATTTTCAATTGCAAAAGAAGCTTAGGATAACCAATAAATGGATAGACGACGTGCTAGAAGTTATATGGAGACTAGCGGCTAAACCGTTAAAATTTCCCTCCCATTTCCATTTAACAAGATTTTTGTTCGTCTAACCAAAACCTATCAACAGCCGGCCGCTTTGTAAACTTAACAAATACACCCTGTATATAATGTATATATGTAAATATTTGAAAGCCAACGGTTAATACGATATTCGGATACCGCGAAATCCTTGCAATGTCCCCACTATTTCGTATTAACCGAAGTTTACTGTGTATTATATAAGAATTCAAAATAGTTGTTATGATTACTAAGCTGTTCAAACCTAGCCTCTACTGCAATTAGTGCTTGATCGATTGTGAAATAAAAAAAATCTATTTTATATTTTTCTTTTGGATCTTCGATCGGTTCATCTCGGACTTTTTTAAGATATGATGATGAACAATTGTGTACTACGTGCACAACACACACCAAGCCAAACATTTTCAGAATCGTCCGCATAGATTTTGCTATGCCGGGGGATTACACGCCCTGTGCAGAACTTCGCTCATGGCGCTCCCAATTTATTTTTCACAAAAAAAAGCGATAAAAAAAGTAATCAATTTTGAAAATTTGGCGCCCACCGTGCAGCTCAAAAATGCACAATTTGGTGTCCCTAAAAAAATCTATTAAATGCATTACACACAGATTTCCTCACTGATTTTGTCATTTCGGGTTAAGACGAACAGAAGGGGCAAAAAAAATGCCCAGCTTATAATCAGTATTTTTTTAAAGAGCTTCAGGATAAACTATATTTAATGTTCTTACATTTGGAGCTAAGATGTGAAGATGTTCGGCTTTACCAACTCTTGAACAACCCACATACGGCTGTTCGTGGGAGAAGCATGGCTTTACCAGATCGAGTCCAACAACTTCAGTGATTTTCTTGTGACTACAGTAGAAAATAAAATATCTTAATATATATAAACTACGTGTCACAATGTTTGTACACGCTAATCTCCGAAACCGCCCAACAGAATTAAATAAAATTTTGGGAATGTGTAGTGATGGCTCCAGATTGAAAGATAGGATAGTTTTGGTCCAGATAAGTGAAGCTGTTGTCGAAATATAGAGAATTTCAATGTTTCACTGATTATATTTAAGTTGGCGGGGCGAAAAAATATTTAATTTTAATTGTCATGTACATATAAAAAACCGTTAGCTTTAAAAAAACACTCCGTTTGAGTGTATTGAGTGTACTGAGTGTACAGTGTGTACAGTATGTACTGTGTGTACAGTGTACTGTTTTCTGTGTACTATATACTATGTACTATGGACTGTATACTATAACTACCGGAGCCCACAAAAACACACCAGTTAAGAAACATATAATTTATATACAAAATAAAAATATTTGTGAACATTGGGAAACCTGTAAAATATTAGCATCCATTGTCCTTTATATACTTCCACCGAAAAATGTGTAAAAGCTTTCAATTGGTGCGATTAAATAAAGTGTTAATAAGAAAATATATAAATGTCGAGTTTTTGCATTATGCCTCAGATTGCGGTACATCTTGAAAACGGCCAACGTGTATATTTCACTGAAGAAAATGCTCTCCAACGAGCTTTCCAGCCACAAAAAACTACACTTACTGAATTTTTCACACTATGCCAATTCGCAACAACATTGTTATATACTAGGGATGTTATGGAGCTCCGTAACCGTAACCGAAACTATCGGATATCCGAAATAAAAATTTATCCGAAACCGTAACCGAATCTTATATAAAGGTTTCGAATAATTTCGGATAGAGGCGGAGTCTAAATGAGACCAGTTATTAAGGGGTTTTCGCCTGACCGAGCCGATACAGAGCTATAATAATAACTTATAAGGCTAATTGTTTTTTTCTGTGATTGTAGTACCAAATGATAACCTAGAAATAAAGTCGAATAATTACCTATTTGTATTTTCTTTTTACAATTCCTTAAAAATGTAATATCCGTAACTGAAACTATCCGAAACTATCGGATAATCCGAAATTATTTCATATCCGTAACCGTATCTGAAACCGGTATAATGTTATTCATATATCCGTATCCATATCCAGATCCGAAATTTCATATCCATAACATCCCTGTTATATACCGACGTTCCTCGCTATTATACATGGAACAAATCAGGTAAAAAAATAGGTAAAAAAACTTTTAAGTTAAATGGTTTTATTTTAAATCATAAGCTGAACCAAAAACTAGAAAATAATTACAACACAAACATGCACCTTCTTGAGATTCTGACGTCTGGTAAGAAATCGTGCAGTAGTAGCAGTGCCGTCTTCTCATGTCGTATGCGAAGGGGCACTTTGTGTCGCTGCGTCAGCGGATTAAGTAATATTCTGGGACTTTGAACAGGCTAAAATAAAAACATGGGGCGCATTTGAAATATTTTTTTGGTGGACTTGGAAACACAATTTTCTAGACAAGTCGTTTGTATTTAATTATTCAGTCGTTATACAGGTTTTTATGCACCCCATGTTTTTATTTTAGTCTGTTAAAAGTCCCAGAATATTACTTAATCCGCTGACGTAACGACACAAAGTGCCCCTTGGCATACGACATGAGAAGACAGCACTGCTACTATACAGCAAAATTTTTTTACCATTGTCACGGGAACTCAATGTGTGGGCAAAATTTCATAAGAATCTGTTTAGTAGAAGCAGTCGAAAAAGCTGTCGCAAGATTTGAACCAAACAAACAAACAAACAAATATACGAGGTGAAGCTAAATAAAACCATTAAAAATATAGTTTAAAAAAACTAAAAAATATAATAGACATATAATAGACTAAAAAGTAGAAAATAAAAAATATAGTTTAAAAAAACTAAAAAATACGCTTTTATTTTAAAATGAACCGAAAAGTAAAAAAAAATTTTGAATGTAAAGTTTTTATTGCTCTAGCCAATATATAGAAACTACCTAGCTTTCGAAATGTAAAAAAGCGCTGGCGCTAAGAATACAGGTAAAGAGTCCCACGCTTTTTTACATTTCACACATTTGGATTAATTTTAAATGTTTTAAGGTTGGCTGCAGCGAGTCGGAAAGGCATCCTCTTTGTTTATTTACGTGCCGGAAAACAAAACCAAAAACATAGTTTACTAGCAAGTTTTGTAAAAGAATACATACATAGGTAATTTTGGTCACACTTAATATGAAAGCATATTGAATCTAATGTCTCAAAATTTTACAGAAATAAGTATTGGTTCTTTCCTTAGATATTTCCAAGAGTTTGATTTTCAATATATGCATTAATTTCACATGTTTTGACGAACACAATTTCGCAATATACATAAGAGAAAATAAAAGTTGGTTTTTTGGCATTGCTTTTTCCAACTATAAAATATTTGTTTCATTTTTCGATTTTGTTTTATTATTTTCGAAAAATTTTGTTTTTGAAGACTTCTAGATTTAAATTAAAAAAAGATATTGCAAATGGCCCTGGATGCTGGATGTGGTGGATGCTGCTATTTGCATTAATTTTAAATCTTTGAACGTTCATGGTTTTAACAGAATACACAGGCAATTTTGGTCATAGTTCAAATAAATGTATTTTGAATCTAATGACTCCAACTTTTATAGGACTAGTTGGTTTTTCGTTAATGGTTAAGAAGAGTTGAATTTTGAAGGTTTAGATTGATTTTAATTGTTTTAACGTTGGGTGCAGCGAGGCGCACCGGGTCCCACCTATCCAAAATACAGAAAATAAGCAGTTCATTGAGACACTTCATCTGTGTATGAAAATTCATATCTCGAAAAATGCCATGTCAATGGATGGTTTTTATTGTCTCGATCAAAATGTCAGCTCCCTTATAATTTCACATTTTGTTATTCGGAATCAAAAATACCAAAAAAATGCCCTTTTCAAATTCTCCTACTGTATATTAAAATTCATATCACCTGATTACTACTATTGGCTTATGGGAGCAGCATAGTATATATATATATATATATATATATATATATATATATATATATATATATATATATATATATATATATATATATATATAAACTAAAAAATACGCATTTAATGAACTAAAAACTGAAAAATAATTTTGAATGTACAGTTTTTATTGTTCCAGTCAGTATATGGAAACAACCTACAATTCGAAATGTAAAATTTGGAATGACGCCACACAGGTAATAGTATTCTACTTGTAATACCCTTTCATTTGAACCCATACGGAGTGGCTTGTAAAGAAAAAGGTAATCCGCCATTTTCTTTGGGCCGTCATTTTGAATTTGGAATGCCGTCGCACAGCTAATAGTATTCTACTTGTCATACCCTTTCATTTGATACCCTTACCGAGCGCGTTGTAAAGAAAAAGGTAAACCCCCATTTTATGTTGGCCGCAAATTTGTGTTTGCCGCCATTTTGAATTTGGAAAGATTCCACACAGCTAATAGTATTCTTCTTGTCATACCCATTCATTTGATACAAATACAGAGTGGCTTGTAAAGTAAAGGGTAACCCGCCATTTTGGGTTAGCCGCCATTTTGAACTTGGAACGACGCCACACAGTTATTTGTATTCTATTTTTCATACTTTTCATTTGATACCCATGCCAGAGGTCGGGAAGCACAAATGCAAATTTCGGCCGCATCTTAGAACCGCCATCTTAATTTTTTTACGAAAATGTCATATGGCAATGTCACGCCAACTATGCATATGGGAAAAGTTTTGGGTTTATCGGTTACATGAAAGTGGGTCAAAATCAAGTGACGTAGAACGTAAATAATGGTGAAAAATCCTACTAATTAGAACTTCGAAAAACGGAAACTTTAGTCACCTGTACCCATGAGTCTACAAAAAAAATCAGATTTTTATCTCTTCTAGTTTGGCTCCAACGCGTGACGGTACGCTCAAGCAGACACTTTCTTTTATTAATATAGATGATGATGCTGCAACACGATTAATTTGACAAACATATCTATATCCTAGCTAGCACAACAGCATCGGAGGATGAAGAATCGAGTGATGCAGTAACGATCAACCTATCCGCATCGATATGTGCTTGTTTAGTTCTACAACCGTATTCTAAAACCAGTCATAACGCAATATCAAGTGTGCGGTGAGTATCAAGTTGAGACAATTTGGTATTCTAATTTTGGTCTCGCAATTTTGACAATCCGCAAACAGTCTCAACGACTCTCAAAATTATGACTGTATACATAGGAGGTCACAAGGGTATAAAGAGCACGTTTCTAGTATATTTTTCAAAATTTCACACAATCTCGACACACAGCCAGCTTCGATGAGAGGTGCTCAATGTTTTTTGGCTTGGACGTTTGCTACTTGGTGCTCATTATACAAATACAAATTCACCATTAGAGGTGAATTTTTTTTACATTTTCTTGTGACTGGGTGCTTAGAATACCAAAACAGTATCAAGAATAGTGTCTCAAGCTTTCAATCACAAGCAAGAGTCTCAAAAGCTTATGACTTATGATTGGTCATAATTTAGAATCGGGGGCTAATTTCATTATTTGTATGATGAGGTATTAACTTGAAAATAATTCTAGCTTTATAACTTTCATTCACAAGAAACTCAGGCGCAACTTTCAATTGCATATCTTCTTCCAAAGCATAGTTTTAAATACTTTTTGAAGTGTAAACTTCTATAGGAGAGCAACCCCTTACAGAAAACATGGAACCAGCAGAAGAAGTAGCGGGAGACATGCCTACATTAGAAGACGTACAAGACGCAGTGAAAAAGCTAAAAAACAAGAAATCTCCGGGCAAAGATAACATCGTAATATTAAGCCTGCATGAAATCGTAACACTAATATGGACCCAGAAACGAATACCGCGAGGGCATTGTGTTCCCTATACATAAAAAGGGAGATCTGCTAAACTGCCGTAATTATAGAGGTATCACTCTATTGAACGTAGCATATAAAGTATTATCATACATTTTATACGTTAAATTACAGCCTTATGCAGGAAGCAGCTCTAGGCAACTATCAAAGCGGTTTCCGCCCCGGAAGATCTACCACAGACCATATTTTCATCCTTAGGCAGGTACTAGAAAAGGCAAATGAACTTAATATAACCATACATTCTCTATTCATAGACTTCAGAAACGCCTATGATAAAATAAAACGTGAAGAATTATATAAAGCTATGGAGTATTTAAGATTTCCCAAACACCTCGTAGATTTGACCAAAATGACAATGAAAGCGGTAATATGCAGAATAAGAATTGAAGGAGAGCTGTCAGAACCATTCAACGCCACAGTAGGACTAAGACAAGGAGATGCCCTATCGTTCTTACTATTTAACGTAGCTATGGAAAAAGTGATAAGAGACGCAGGAATTAACACCGCGGGCAGTATTTTCAACAAGTCGGTACAACTATTGGCATACGCTGACGACATCGTAATACTAGCCAGATCCAGGATAGCGATGAAAGAAGCCTTCATATCGCTAGAACGAGCAGCAAAGAAATTCGGACTAGCAATTAATGAAGAGAAAACGAAATATATGTGCATCTCTAAAAGACGGAATGATCGCCAGAGTATGACAATTGATACATATAACATCGAAGGTGTAAAAGAATTTATATACTTAGGGACGCTAATCTCAAAAGATAACGACACGACGGCAGAAGTCATAAGGAGATTGGTGCTGGGAAATAGATGCTACTTTGGGCTACGTAAACACTTCTTAACAAGGAGCATATCAAGGAGGACTAAAGTTAAACTATACAGAACCCTTATAAGGCCAATATTGCTGTATGGATCCGAAACCTGGACACTAAGAAGTAATGAAGAACACCTACCTACTGGGGTGTCTTGAAAGAAAAATCCTGCGCACAATATATGGAGGAGTGAACGAAAATGGTTTTGGAGGAGAAGATACAATCACGAACTGTATCAGTTGTATAAAGATCCAAACATCATAAAAACTATAAAAATTAACAGAATTCGATGGGCAGGACATGTTGAACGTAGCAGTGATGACAGCATAACAAAAATTATTATGAACAAGAGACCAGACGGAAACAGAGGCACGGGAGTCCAAAAAAGAGATATACAGATAGCGTAGAGGAGGATCTACGAACCCTAGCTATAAGAAATTGGAGACTCCCAGCCAGGGACAGACAGTTCTGGAGGAGGATGTTGCAGGAAGCCAAGGCCAATAACAGGCTGTGGAGCTATTTATGATGATGATGAAACTTCTATAGGCACGTTGGGCACTTTTGGCCCGGGAAAAAAACTAAAAACTCGCGTCACGCGCACTTTTTTTGGGTACCATCACGCGCACTTTTTTTTACCATGTGAGAAAAATTTGCCTTTGGGGGTTTTTGTTTGTATTAATTGTTATGTATTATTATACTATATTATTATGTATTATATACACTTATGTATTATGGATTACTATTTATTTTTTAAAGGTTTTATTTAGCTTGACCTCGTTTATTTGTTTCTTTGGTTCAAATCTTGCGACAACTTTTTCAACTACTTCTACTAAACTGATTCTTATGAACCTTTCCACACACATTAAGTTCCCGTGACAATGCAATCTGACAATTTTGTAAAAAAAATCAAGATAGCGGTTCCAAGATGACGAATTTTGCAAATGTGTTCTGAATTTATTCAAAATCGGTATCGGGGGCTTTTAAGGTCACAAATGGCGAATCTGTGGTCAAAATTTGAAAATTCAAAATAGCGGTGCCAATATGGCGGTACGATTTTGGCAATTACGATTCGATTTCACTGAAAATCGCTATTTGGAGGTGTTTAAGGTCGGAAATAATGAATTTGTTGCCAATATTAGAAAATTCAAGTAAAATGTGCTTCCAAGTCCACCAACAAAAGTATTTCAAATGCGCCCCATGTTTTTATTTTAGTCTGATAAAGGTCCCAGATTATTACTTAATCCGCTGACGCAGCGTACTGTACTATGCACTATGCACTACGTAATATATACTATGTATTATGAACTATTTACTATGTATTATGAGTTATATACATATTATGTATTTTGTATTATTTATTATGTGTTATGTATTATCTATTACGTTGTTGTTTTTCTTATTTTATAGCAACATCAAGTAACAATAAAATAAACTTACATGGAACATTCATAGACAAAATTTATTGACCCTTATCCTCCTGTAATATTAAGATTGAATGGGAAATACAGAATGACCATAGAAGTTTTCACTTCCAAAGTGTGGTCCAACGCACACCAGTTTTTTATTCTTTAAAATTTTTATCTTTTATTAGTTGCATGCAGTAGATAAATTTTTCAAAAGCATTGTAGCAGTTTGCTTCATCATCGCCAGTAACACCAATATTAAAAATAGTAGATATCAATTTACGGAAAACGATCATGAGACTTAGAACCATACCTCCAATCACTTATCACTTTTTGGATGGGTTTACTTCACAGTATTCAATGTACAAGGTCATTGGATGTCCCTTTTTACATGTTACACTTTTACAAATAATGTTATTTTAACAATCTATATAAATATATATAAATGAATGTGTGCATGTTTTTTTTTTATGTGGAAGACTAGAGCTCACAATAGGCTCCAACACCGTGCAACCGATCTTAATGAAATGTTAACCATGTGCTATTTACATTCAAACTTATGCCCCAGTTACACGAATGACAAAAAATGACAATTGTCATAATCTCTGGTCATAATTAATGGAATTGTTGTTGTTTATTTTTTATGACAGAAAGAATGACACAAATTATGACCGTGTATGACGATAATGACAAATTATGACAGAAAAAATGACAAGTGTGTCATTCGTGTAAAAGCACCATTAGAACATATGCTATTTTCTTACTTTCTAAAGCCACTCCTAAATGGCGCTGTCATGGAGAGCTTCGTTGAAAATCATCGCAGAGCTTTGAATTTTTGCATGAAGGTCCTTGGGGGTCTCCTATGATGCACCTCGAAGCCCGATTTTCGAAATTCAAAATGGCCGCCGAAATATGACCGAAATGCAAAATTGCCGCAGAAATATGGATTAATTTGCCAAAATTTGTTCCGATTCCAATGAAATTGGGTATCTAGGGGTTTTTAAGACCGCAAATGACGAATTTGTGGTCAAAACTTATAAATTCAAAATGGTCGAAGAATTTGCAAATCGTGTTCCGATTTCAATGAAAATCTGTATCTGTATGATCAAAATTTAAATTCAAAATGGCCGCATCAATATGGCCGACGAGTTTGCGAATGGTTTTCCGATTCCAATTAAAATCGGTATATAGGTAAATAACGAATTTATGATCAAAACTTATTCAAAATTGTGGAGCCAATATGGCATAAGAATTTTTCCAAACAAGTTTTATTTCCCGGTTAGCTGTATGTAGGGTCTTCAAGAGTTGGAAAATCGGAAAATCTTGACATTCTAGCCACAAATGAAAAAAACATTGAGTATAATGTATCCTGAAGCTCTCTAAGCAATCGGTTCAGAATTGATCAACAAGGTTTTTTTGGAAAGATGGTAAGGAGAAACGGAAATGTGGGATAGTTTATGTATAATGGATAAGAAGGAAAGAGACCCATCACCTCTGAATTTTTAGGTATGAGTCTAGGATTCTGCAATATGGGAAGTGGCTGGCACCTGGGTAAACAAATAAAACCAGAGTCAGTGACATTGCAGATGAGGACCCAGGGGCCAAGCAATTGCAGATTTATTTTAAATGTTTTAACGTTCGTGGTTTTAACAAAACACATATAGGTAATTTTGGTCACACTTCAAATAAATGCATTTTGAATCTAATGTCTCGAACGTTTATAGGAATACTTGGTTTTTCGTCATTGGTTATGAAGAATTTAATTTTGAAGATCATATAATTAAACGGCAAGCAGGCCCGGCTTATGCGATGAAGCAGAAGATGCAAAGCATCGGGGCGCCACACGAACAAAGGGCGCTAAAATCCATTTTAAATTTTTTTTATATTTAATTTAATTTTTTTTTTATTTTTTTTATATTTCAAATTTTAATTTAGGCCCAAAACACATTCGGAGCCGCATACTCCACGCCTAAAACTTCACAGCTTCAAATCAACGAGAATTTATTAATGCTGCCACATTAACCGCTTCTTACTTCACGCTACAATGTCATCCATTTCGTGGTTGGAAAAGTGTAGCCCTGCCAACTGTCAAAAATAAACGTCAACCAAATTGGTATTTATGTAGTTAAAGGTTTGCCATTTTACAATATGGATCGTTTGGCCATCGAACAACGCGTTAAAATTGTTAAACTGTTTTATCAAAATGGTGTGTCTCCGGTTGTCACATTTCGCGCTTTACGCCCAGATTATGGTCGTTATAATCGGCCTAACCTGCAAGCAATAACCAACACAATGCGGAAATTCGAAGAAACTGGATCGGTTGGAGACATCGTAAGGCCTATGCATCATCGTTTTGCCTGTTCGACCAAAAACATTGCCACTGTTAGTGAGAGTGTTGGCGAAGACCCAAATTTGTCGATTACTCGGCAGCAGCAGCATTTGGGCTTGTCATACGGCACATTGTGGCGCCTTTTGCATTTGGATTTGCACCTTCATCCGTGCAAAGAATTAAGCCAGCAGATCATCGTGTGCGCAGGGATTACGCCGATTGGGTGCTCGAACAACAGGTTATTGATCGCGATTTCAATTGGCCACCGAGATGTGACTTGACGCCTTTAGATTTCTTTTTGTGGGGCTATACAAAAGAGGTTGTTTATGTGACCAGTTCTCAAACTTTGCAGCATTTGCGAAACGGCATTCGACAAGTTATGGCCGAGTTACGACCCGAATTATGCGAAAAAGTTATCGAAAATTACCTCAAACGGATCGAGACCTGGAAAAGTCCCGTTGAGGGCATTTGAATGATATTGTGTTTCACACATAATGGCATCGTCCAAACATTAAAATGAAATAAAAATATAATCAAAATCGAACTTTAACTTTCCAATGAGGAAATAGATAACCCTTTATGAAGCCAGATTCGAGAAATTTTCACAATATGTATGTAATATGCCGCGTAAGTTCTGTCAACTTCAGAAAAAGGAATTGTAAAAACTGCCACAATTTATTTAAAAAAAAAGTGAAAAAGCAGGAATTTAAAATGGAAGAAAAAATAATAAATTTGGTGAGGGAAAATACGAAATTTGTTTTTAAATAAACTGCTTCTTAGGTGCCCGCATAACCTCATAGAATATAACTTTACATACACTTTCCCTGTGTTCTTTTAATGAACTGGGTTTTGAGAGCTTTTGAGTTCCCATACAAAATCGAAAACCCAGGTTTTATCTGAGTCTTCTGGTTCTTCGATTTTGTACGGGAACTCAAAAGCTCCTCAAAAGCTCTCAAAACCCAGTTCATTAAAAAAACACGGGGTTTGATTCACACTATAGTAATTATAATTTAAAGTAGTTTATATAGAAAACTAGATTGTATTCATGTATATAGATATAAGTCAGTAGGCCTAGTTATGATAATATGTAATAGTATATAAGGATAGTATATAAGAATCCCTACTATAAATACAAGGGAACTTTGTAAGAAAATCAGAGTCGTTGTTGAACACTCACTGACTACAGGGCGCTAATAGGGCTTTAGCTCTACGCTCCGTCTATGAGGATAAATAAACTGTTTAAAGTAAATAACTGTTTTATTTAAATTTACGAATTTATAAAGAAATCCCATATTGATGCATTACATGGCGATCCTGCACGACAAGGACCTGGAGGAAGAAAAATTGAGAGATCCGACGACTGGACCAAGGACCATACAATAAAGGACCATACAAGATAAATAATGTTTACAGCGAAAAAAGATGCGCGGTTTTTCTTATAATATTATGATACAAAAAAAACAACAACAACACACTAAAACATAGATGCATATACGCAAGGCCCTCTCAACTACAGGCCATGCTATAAATTTTTGCATATGTGTGACGTAGTCTGAAAGTTGGTTGAAGAACTGTCAGATTTGTATGAAAAGTGCGCGATTCGCGGCAGTTTTTATGTTTAGTAAAAGAAATTAAGCGATATTTTGGAATTAATACTATAAAATAAACGTGATATAATAAATATAAATAGTGGTAAATTCTTATAATAAAGTTAAATAGTGAAAGTGTTAGGGAAATTCCTGTTTTTATGTGAAAATCTAAAATTGTTGTTCAGTTTAGTTAAAATGGTTTTTATAGTTTTTGTTTATTTCAAATAAGAATATTCTTATTTTAAAATTAAATAGGGAAGTGGTTAAAGTAGAGTAATTGTGCGTTTAGCGTCTTTACCTTAAGTCAGAAATATTTTTTTACGGATTGTAATAAAAAATTTTGAGGTTATGGTGAAGGAAGGCCAAATTTATTAAAATGGAATAGTCTTTGATTTTTATTTATTGAAAAATATTTATTTTGTTATACTTTATTCTTAGCATTTCACTTATTTGAAACATTTTTTAAATAAGTGTAGTGAGTTAAAGAAATACTATCAATAATGTGGCTCCTAAAATCCAAACCCTCGTCCTCGCCGTGGGAGCTGGAAACGCATTAAGCGGCTAACGGGGCGCTGGTATCTAAAACTTCTGTGGTTTCAAATATGAGAACAGGTTTACATCCTTTGAAAATCCCTAATATCTTTTCTCCTTTCAAAGGCGACACTAAGAAAAGTTGTTTTAGATTTTTCGCAAAAGCTATGAATCCTTTTCTTGTGATCTCAAAAGTTAGTTAATTTAATGTTACACTATTAACTAAACACACTAATGTTACATTATTAACTACTACTAAAATTTTAAAATACATTTACATGTTTTATGATGAATAATTTGCATATTTATTATGTCTTTCTAAATTATTATTTAAGAAATTCATTGATTACTGAACTTTTTATAAATAAATTTAGTATAATTTATTTATCTAAAAGCAAAAAAACTAAAAAATAATTGTCATGAAAATAATTCCATTCATAATGTCAAAAATCCTATCACTTGCCTACCTTGCTCAACAAAAATTCAGACTAAGTTTGCGCTTAGCAGTGTTAGTGCGAAGATTTTATGCAAGGCCTGTAGTTGAGAGGGTCTTGATATACGGGATAAGATAGTGCAATAGTAAGAGCACAACAGTAATAAGCAAACGAGGGATGCCAGAGGAGGAGGCAGTAGAAATTTTGAAAGAACTCCATAGGATAAAAGCGAATGTAAAAAAGGCGCCATATAAACTAAGAACGGCGGAGAGATTATTAAGAAGAAGAGTTGAGTTAAATAAGCTAGAGATACAAATTAACGCTGTAGAAAGCAGTGAGGATACACTGACAGAATTTAGAACAGTGTAGGAGAGTAGATATACAAGAGGGGTTCTGGGCCACCCCCTCATATTTGCCTTTCCCGCTCCCCCTCACCCTCACTTTGAGCTTTCTATGTATGTGTGCACAACACACCCACACACCCATACCCACACACACACACCCATACCCACACACACACCCATACTCACACATACACCCATACCCACACGCACACCCATACTCACATACACACCCTCGCACACAACCTGGGGGAGGAGCCACACGCACGCCTTCTATGGAAAACACCCCCTCATATTTACCTCCCCGCCCGACCTATGCATAACACACACACGCCACCTTGTATGGCATACCCCTTCATATTTACCTTCCCCCAGGCATACCCCTTTTCTGGTTTGTTTATACGGCTGTGGCGCCACACACACCCTCACACACAGGGCATACCCCTTCATATTTACTTTCGCGCCACACTCACCCTCACACACACACACACACATGGCATCGCTGTTGTGCGCAAAGCTTCCCGCCCAACAGGCACACCATATACCAGCAGTATATTTCGCAACATCAGCTTTTACACAAGCTTATCATGTATCTCTTCTTCTCAACTTCTCTTGATCATATGTATATTTACTCTATGCAAAGCTTCCCGCCCAACAGGCACACCCTTCACATTTGCCTCGCTGAACGATCCCCGCCGATCTATGCATAACACACACCACCTATATTCTATATTTACAAGCAATGCTATACGCACACCCTCATACACATGGCATCGCTGTTGTGCGCAAAGCTTCCCGCCCAACAGGCACACCCTTCACATTTGCCTTTGTTAAGAAATTGTAAACGTCTAATTTTATACCCTTCTGGTAACACTAGTTTATTGTTAAATATCTGACAGTTAATGTATGTGTTATGAATAAGGGCAAGACCCTCGTAAGTACAGGCCTGGAAGCAGACAGGCCAACTAATACTAACATAGCTGAAAAGTGGCCAAAAATTTCTGACAGTTGTGGAATTAACATGGCCGAAGCCATAAAAAGCAATTTTTTAAGTTTGTTTTTGCACTAAAAAGTGGTAAAATATTGTATATTTTCACTTTTTGGTGCACATGGATTATCAGTGATTAGTGCTTTAGTGATTTAATAAAAAAAATTAAAATGAAGTGAGTGGTTAAGTGTATTTTAAGAGTGTTAATTGATTAGGTGACCATTTTTGTTTACATTCGCGGTGGTTTTTTCGTGTTAATTTAAGGAAAAAATGTTGAATTTGTGTAGTAACATAATAAAAAGTGCTTTTTAAGTGATTAAAGATTATTATAGGATAGTTATTAAAAACATAAGTGCAGAAAAATGTGAAGGAAAAGTGAAAAAGTTATTGTTATTCATGTTGTGTGGTAGTACTTGCACTTATGTTTTTAATAACTCTTCTATAATAATTTTTAACTACTTTAAATTCACTTTTAATTCCATTACTACACAAATTCAACACCTTTTCCCTAAATTAACACGAAAAAACCACCGCGATTGTAAACAAAAATGGTCACCTAATCAATTAACACTCTTAAAATACACTTAACCACTAATTTTTTTTTAATTTATGGACTCACATCACTAAATAACTTATCACTGATAATCCGTGTGCACTAAAAAGTGATAAAATACATTATTTTACCACTTTTTATTCCAAAAGCAAAGTTAAAAAATTGCTTCGTACGGCTTCGGCCATGTTAATTCCACAACTGTCAGACGATTTTGGCCCCGCACAGACACAACCAAAAAGTCTGCTTCCAGGCCTGTACTTACGAGGGCCTTGATAAGGGTCATTCCATGGAAAATGACACCAAGCTAATGAAAAAAAAGTGACGGAAATTACATAAATTTTAGGCTTTAAGTATTGTTAAAGCTCCATAGTATTCGGAAATATGCTTGTAGTAAAAAATAAAATTATTACTTTTTATATTTCCCCAGTTGAATATTGATTTTTCCATTAAATTCAAAAAAAGTGCGTTTAGGTGAAGAATGCAAGCTCAAATATTCACTTATATACTTTTAGCGAAAGTGCCGTTGATTTAAAACCAGCAGCTGAGCTATAAAGCGAAAGAGATGTAGAACATGAATTCCCTACACCAAGCCCAAAAAATAACTAAATAGTTAATAAAATATGCCTAAATTAATGTGTTTTGTGTGTATAGTTTTTTACTCGTCCCACCCGTCACGGATCCCTGTCCCACCCGTCACAACATTTTAAGCTGCATAAAAAAAGTTCGTATTGTTTTTTCACGTACCTCTTTTTAGAAAACAATTAGTGACATAACTCAAATAGCATACTACAATAAAACTAGGGCTTCATATGAACTATTTGATCTGAATTTCAACGTCAAATGCAAGTATCTAAAGAAAGAAGGGTTTAGCCTGTCCCACCCGTCACATATGTAATTCTGCGAATTTAACAATGTTAGAATATATTTTCATATTGTTTTCTTTTATCATATCTTAAAAAATATATCTAAGAATGCTATCATAAATACAGTATGTATTATGTGCTTTGTTTGCACTTTAAAATAACTGAATGTATATCAAAAAATGTGTTAAAATGTCCCACCCGTCACCATGGAATGACCCATAAACCTTCTTCTTGTAGAACCATCAGAACTAAACAGACGTGTCTTTTCTATTTTCTTTGCCCTCGATATAAAATTCCCAACAGGTTATGGGCCCAGACACTGCCAGACCAGGTAACCCACGGTAAAGCCTGCAGAATAATTAAGGGACATTTTTTAATAAAAAAGAATTAAAACTCAGGGATCAAATAAATAAAAGGTAAAAGTGAAATTTACAAAAAAGTCAAAACATTTTTTCCTTCAGAAGCAAAAAAAATCAAAATGGCGCAAAAATGAAAAATTAATTGGGCGGGAAAATTTCAGTACCTGGAAATTCGCTATGCAGACATATTTAGAGTATGAAGAGTTGTGGAAATATGTAGAAAATGAACCAACTCTGGAGGAAGAATTTCCAAAAGCGCAAAAGGCGCGAGCCAAAATAATTCTTTCAGTCGACCCAATTAATTATGCTCATGTGCAGGATACGAAAACAGCAAAAGAAGCGTGGAAGAAATTGCTCAAAGTTTTCGACGATAACGGACTAACGAGGAGAGTCAATTTGCTGAAAACATTACTAACCACACAATTAACGAATTGTCAGTCTATTGAAGATTACGTGAATAAAATCATAAGTACTGTACATAAATTAAACGGAATCGGATTCAATGTTCCAGATGAATGGACCGGTACTTTGCTATTAGCGGGACTTCCAGATGAATATAAGCCGATGATCATGGGGATAGAGAGCTCGGGTGTTAAAATTTCGGCAGATTTCGTTAAAACAAAGTTGCTGCAAGAGGTGAAATTTAATAACGCGGGAACAAGTGCAGATGATGAATCAGCACTTTATTCCAAAAAATTTAAGCCGGGCAGAACAAATATGTCAAAAGTGCGGTGTTATGCCTGTAACAAATACGGCCATCTTGCCACAGATTGCAAAAACAAAACAAGAAGGCATAAAAACGTGAACAAACCAGACAAAACATTTTTTTCATATTTAACAACTGATGAGAAACAACATAATTCCGGGTGGTATATTGATTCGTGCGCGTCTTCACACATGACGTGGCAGAAGGATTATTTAAAAAATTCAAATTCAGATGGCAAAAATACAGTGATAGCTGCAGACAGTAATGTGATGATGGCGACCGCGAGAGGTGAAGTGCAAATTGGCGTGGAGGTGGATAAATCATCAGATATAGTCACGGCAAAAGAAGTACTATAGGTTCCAAACATCGCCGCAAATCTCCTATCGGTAAGCAAAATAGTAAAACAAAATTTTGAAGTGAGATTCAACAAGAGAGGTTGTGAAATTGTGAACTCACAAAATGAAGTTGTTGCAAGAGGAGCAGAAGAAAATGGAATATATAAATTAATTCAACCCAAATACATGATATATCGTGCAGTAGAAAAACACGACAGTGAGTTATGGCACCGAAGATTAGGCCATTTGAACAGAAATGACATGAACTTGTTAAAACGTGGTTTAGTTAGTGGTTATGATTCAGTAGAATGTTCAAGAAACCCCTGTGTTATATGTGTTAAAGCAAAATTACATAAATTTCCGTTCAAAAGGAGTAATAGCACTTCCAAAGAACCATTGGAATTAATACATTCGGACTTATGCGGGCCAATGGAGGAAAAGTCAATCGGTGGTGCAAAATACTTCCTCAGTTTCATAGACAACTATAGTAAAAAGGTATTTGTCTATTTCCTACAAAGCAAAAGTGAAGTCGCAGAAACTTTCGACATCTTCAAAGAAGCCGTTGAAAATGAAACAGGAAAGCGAATAAAAATATTAAGAACGGATAACGGAAAAGAATATGTAAACTATAACCTAAAAACTATATTAAGAAAAGCAGGAATTAAACATCAAGCAACCATACCGTATACTCCAGAGCAAAACGGAACCGCAGAAAGATACAACAGGACTTTAGTGGAAAAAGATAAAAGTATGTTAATAGGCGCGAACTTACCAAAGAAATTTTGGGCAGAAGCTATTGCTACAGCAGCATACTTAACAAACATATCTCAGATTGAAAAGAAGAACATGAAAACACCAGAGGAATTGTGGAGCGGAAAAAAGCCAGATGTCAGCCATCTAAAAGTTTTTGGTTGCAGAGCCTTCGTCCACATACCAAAGCAGCGAAGAAAGAAGTGGGACATGAAGGCGAAAGAATGTATATTTACCGGTTATCTACAGAACACAAAAGGATACAGGTTAATTGATATACAAAATTATAATTTAATTAAAGGAAGAGATGTTATCTTTTTAGAAAATCAGTTTGCAGAATTAGAAGAGCAAGCGAAATCATCGCAGATATTTTTCGAAAATAAATCATCAGCGCCGAAAATAAAGTCAACGCATGTAACTTTCACCGACAGTGAGAATTACACACCATTGAACACCAGAGAAGGCAACACAAACATAGAAGCCGAGATGAACGAATCATTTCACAGCGCATCAAACAATGAAAGTGAAATTAATATAAACTCAAACCAATCATATGGAGAAGAAAATCATCAGACATGTCAAAAAATACCTGAAGAACAAATACAAAAGGAAAGCAAACAAGCGGAAAGCAGTAAAGCAGACACTTCAAACATTTCCCAGTTAAGGAAATCAGCACGTACACCAAAACCCAAGGAATTAAAAGATTTTATTTCCTACATGACGGCAGAAAATCCATCAGATCCTCGCAACAGAGAAGAAGCGTTAAATTCCCCTGAAAGAGAAGAATGGATTAATGCAATGCAAGATGAGTATAAAAGTTTCGTAAATAATAATACTTGGTCTCTTGTAGATATTCCTCAAGGCAAAAATATCATCAAAACCAAATGGGTATTCAAAACCAAAAGAGATAGCAAAGGGAATGTGGAAAAATATAAAGCTCGTTTAGTAGCTAAAGGATGCCAGCAGAGCAAAAATGAATATGCAGAAGTTTTTTCCCCAGTAGTTCGATATTCGACTATACGTCTTCTACTTGCATTAGCTGTAAAATATAATTTGAAAATACATCAGCTGGACGTTATGAATGCATACCTACAAGGTGAACTTAGTGAAGAAGTATATGTAAATCAACCTGAAGGGTTCGAAATTCCGGGAAAAGCAAATAAAGTGTGTTTATTAAACAAAGCTATGTACGGACTTAAACAAAGTGGAAGAAGCTGGAACAGAAAACTCAGCTCAGTTCTAATAAGTTCCGGATTGAAACAATCGATGATAGATCAGTGTGTTTACTTCAAGAGAAGCGGAAACGACATAGTAATACTAGCCATTTACGTTGACGAATTAATAGTCATGTCAAATCGAATTGAGTTAATAAAGGATACAAAGAAAACCTTGATGAAAAATTTCCAGATGAGAGACTTGGGGCTAATTAACTTCTTCTTGGGAATGGAAATAGAAATAAAGGAGAAGGAAGGAAAGATTTTGGTAAATCAAAGCAGATACATAGAGGAGATTCTAAAGAAATTCAACATGTCCGATTGTAAACCAGCAAAAACGCCTATGGATTGCAACAAGAACATCGTAGAGGACACGGATAATGAATGCGAAAAAATACCTTACATGGAAGCAATTGGAAGCCTACTATACCTATCTCAGATTTCCAGACCAGATATATCATATGCTGTTAATACGTTAAGCCAATTCTGCAACAGTTTCAACAGATCTCACTGGACAGCTATTAAAAGAATCTTCAGATATTTAAGCGGAACAAAACAATATAAGTTGGAATTCAGGAAAAATGGAAACACTAAACTGTTTGGATACTCGGATGCAGATTGGGGTAACGAAATACATAATAGACAATCAATAGCAGGTTATGTATTTATGTTACAAGGAGCACCAATATCATGGAGCTGTAAAAAGCAGAGAACGGTAGCACTATCATCAACAGAGGCGGAATACATCTCGCTATCGTACGCCACTCAAGAATCTTTATGGTTAAGAGCGCTAATCAGAGAAATAGATCCAGAATCAACGCAAAGGGCGACGGTCATATATAATGATAACAAGAGCACGATTGAACTTGCAAAAACGTCAAGCTTCAAGCAGCGAACAAAGCACATCGATATAAGACATCATTTTTTGCGGCAACACGTAGAGGAAAAAGACATCGAAATTCAATTTAAGCCAACGGAAGAAATGGTAGCAGATTGTCTAACGAAGCCATTACCTATACAGAAGCATCAATATCATTTGAAGGCCATGGGATTAGCCATAGATAAATAAATAAAAAAAAAAATGTTTGTATAAAAATTAAAGTTTAAGGGGAAGTGTTAAGAAATTGTAAACGTCTAATTTTATACCCTTCTGGTAACACTAGTTTATTGTTAAATATCTGACAGTTAATGTATGTGTTATGAATAAACCTTCTTCTTGTAGAACCATCAGAACTAAACAGACGTGTCTTTTCTATTTTCTTTGCCCTCGATATAAAATTCCCAACAGCCTTCACCGATCTCCACATATACCAGCAGTATATTTCGCAACATAAGCTTTTACACAAGGTTATCGTGTATCTCTTCTTCTCAACTTCTCGTTGATCATGTGTATATTTACTCTATGCTATAGAAAATTTGGCTCTCAAAATATAAAATCGAAATCGTTGTTGTTGTTGTTTTTCTACATTAGGCCACTGGGTGAAGTCACATTTTCTACGATATTCGAGATACCAACAATATATTTCGCAAAATCAGCTTTTATCGAGGCTTTCTGGATTTGTTTATACAAGCGCTGAACATGCGATCGAAGAATATAATTTTTATCTTCCTTTCGGCCAATATGAGGGTGTGTATGTGTGAATGGAATAAGCAGAGAAGCAGATATCGACTTCTCGTTGAGTGCAGATATGATTGATTGATAAGAACTCTTTGCTATATTCTTACATGATGGGTCCATGTTGCCTTCCCCGCCCGATCTGTGCAGCACACATACCACTTTCTATGGCGCACCATTCATATTTTCCTATTTCACAACATTATTATTTTCATTTCCCCACATGCGCGAAGAAACTTATTTCGCAACATCAGCTTTTATAAAGGGTTATCGAGGCTTTCTGGCTGTTGTTACTTAATTTGTTTATACAAACGCCGAACGAGCGATCTAAGAATATTTATCTTTCTCTCGGGCAATATGTGTGTGTATGTGTATGTGTGAAGCAGATATCGACTTGTGATATCGTTGATCGACTGAGTGGAAGCCATGCTGTAGAAAATTTGGCTCTCAAAATTTCCCCTCGAATATTTATCTTTCGGCCAATATTAGTGTGTGCCTTGTATGGCACGCCCCCTCATATTTGCCTTCCCGCCCGATCACACATACCACCTTGTATGGCGCACCATTCATATTTTCCTATTTCGCAACATTATTATTACCAAAGATACCTGCAGTATATTTCACAACATTATTTGGGTGTAAACCATGCTGTAGAAAATTTGGCTCCCAAAAAATTTGTATGAGAATCATGTCTAAGACTCTGTTCGGGCTAAAGAGGCGATAAGAATTAAGAATTTTTGGATGACCGAAATTAGAATTGTCCCTTGCGAAGGCCCGGGTTGTTTGTAGGTAAAAGCTTTTGCTGTTGTTGTTGTAAAGATCGAAAACGAATGTTGAGGCAGACCTGGGGTTTTTTGTTAAGGCGAACGACGAGGTAGAATTTTTATTGGAACAAGCGCCTTGCTGCTGCTACTGTTTTATGATCGCCAGTTGGAATATCATGAAAAATGTTAGAATTGATGATATTGATTCAAATAATCAATAATAATTTAATAAATGCTTAACCATCTACTTATATTCAAATTTCTATTCATGATATAATTCACATGTGAGAAGGTGAGCATCTAGTATAAAATCTGGGCTAATCACCATCTTAGGAATATTTTGTTCAAACCATATATGTTATGTATTAATATCAATGTTTCGGTATATGGGGGGGATCATTCATTGTGTTCATGTATGTACTTGAATTCAAATACCTCAAACATTCAAGGCGATTCCTTATCTACTATATTAAATATAGTTGACTTTATTTCGTCATTTGTATTTATTCTGATTTTTAGTTAACTGGTATTGCACAACTACTGAAATTGTTTACACAAATCTCGAAAGCACTGAAACGTGTTTAGACATATCGTTATTGAGTCGGCTAAAACCCCCCTTTCGGGACCATAACGTAGTAATCTGCGGCACTAGTAAGCCGTAACCTTGAAAAAAGTAGTTGAAATTAGGTATCTGAAACTGGCCCTGCTCCTTTTTTAAAGCGATTTTTACAGCAATCGCCTCTAATTGTGTATATTGCTTCACATGCTACAAGTGTTTCGATATGCTCATGTATGTATGTGTTCATGTGACTTGTCTTAAGGGGCATAGTAGAAATTGTCCACATGGGGTTATAATTTTAGAATTTTTGGTGTGGAAATACAGTTTTATATTTATACTAGTTGGGACCCGGCGCGCCTATGCTGCTCCCATAAGCCAATAGTAGTAATCAGGTGATATGAATTTTAATATACAGTAGGAGAGTTTGAAAAAGGCAATCTTTCGAGAACAATAAAACAAAATCGAAAAATGAAACAAATATTTTATAGTTGGAAAAAGCAATGCCAAAAAACCAACTTTTATTTTCTTTTATATTGTTAATTTTAAATTATACTAATGAATTTTATTTAATGTAATGCTAATTGGTGAACAATATTTTTTGCTAATCCGTCTTTTGCCAATATGAATAATTTTGATGGTTTACCTACTTGTGAGCATGCAACATATAATTGACCATGGGAGAAACATTGATTTTGTAAGTCCAGGCCACAAATGGACATTGTCTGGCCTTGAGATTTATTAATGGTCATTGCAAATGCCAAACGGATCGGAAATTGAAGCCTTTTGAATGGGATTGTACTCTCCGACGGTATCATTGGGATACGTGGCAACAGAACGATTTCTCCCTTAAACTTTCCGTTTAAAATGGTTGCTTCAATAACGTGCCCGGTCATCCGTTTGATGACCAAACGTATCCCGTTACATAATGTGGGTGGGTTCAAATTACGCAGCAGAATTATCGGCGAACCAATCTTCAATCTAAGATGGTGTGGTGGCATTCCCGGTATATTTAATGAATTCAAAAATTCAGTTGTATAATTTACTGCTTCGTTTTCATCAACCACAGTATCGATTGATTTTAAAGACATCAGTTCGCCTGGCAACGACTCTTGTATGTAGAAGTTAATTTCGTCAACATCAACATTTTTCGCTGCCAAAACAGCACGTTCACTGAGCCAATTATGATTCACGTAATTATTCAATATGGCCGGGAAGACATTTTCAATTAATTCTTGTTTTGAATTAACAATAGTGCAGAAATTGTCCGGCAATTTTATGCATTGTCCGTTTGGATGCAGTTCTATTTTACCGTTGCCAATATCCAGCAATTGTTTAGAAAATATATGTGCTGACGGATCATTTTGGAGTTGTACTCTCATGTTGATGGTCAATCGAACTGTCTCGACGCTTTGCCATAAAAAAGATTGTTTTAAACATGCGTTAATCTCATCGGCATAAGTTGAGCGTGGGATGACTGGCAATGTCTGTCTGAAATCCCCAGATAATCTAATGCATAATGCAAAAACTCACCATTTATATATTTTCTTTGTTCAATCCCCGTGCTGTTCATATATCTTCTTGGTCCTGCAAAATCTTCAAATTAATCTAAAATTGAAAAAAATTAATTTTACACACCAAAATACATATCTAAATCTAAGGCATAATGGAAAAACTCATCCTTTATATATTTTCTTTGTTCAATCCGTCCGTGCTGTTCATATATCTTCTTGGTCCTGCAAAATCTTCAAATTAATCTAAAATTGAAAAAAATTAATTTTAAACACCACAATACATATCTAAATCTAATGCATAATGCAAAAACTCACCATTTATATATTTTCTTTGTTCAATCCCCGTGCTGTTCATATATCTTCTTGGTCCTGCAAAATCTTCAAATTAATCTAAAATTGAAAAAAATTAATTTTAAACACCACAATACATATCTAAATCTAATGCATAATGCAAAAACTCACCATTTATATATTTTCTTTGTTCAATCCCCGTGCTGTTCATATATCTTCTTGGTCCTGCAAAATCTTCAAATTAATCTAAAATTGAAAAAAAATAATTTTAAACACCACAATACATATCTAAATCTAATGCATAATGCAAAAACTCACTATTTATATATTTTCTTTGTTCAATCCGTCCGTGCTGTTCATATATCTTCTTGGTCCTGCAAAATCTTGAAATTAATCTAAAATTGAAAAAAATTAATTTTAAACACCACAATACATATCTAAATCTAATGCATAATGCAAAAACTCACTATTTATATATTTTCTTTGTTCAATCCGTCCGTGCTGTTCATATATCTTCTTGGTCCTGCAAAATCTTCAAATTAATCTAAAATTGAAAAAAATTAATTTTAAACACCACAATACATATCTAAATCTAATGCATAATGCAAAAACTCACCATTTATATATTTTCTTTGTTCAATTCCCGTGCTGTTCATATATCTTCTTGGTCCTGCAAAATCTTCAAATTAATCTAAAATTGAAAAAAATTAATTTTACACACCAAAATACATATCTAAATCTAAGGCATAATGGAAAAACTCACCCTTTATATATTTTCTTGGTTCAATCCTTTTACACTTTATTTAATGCAACTACAAAAACTAAAAATTGTCCGTTGAAATTGTAACGGTTTTTTTTATATGTACGTATATGACAATTAAAATTAATTATTTTTTCGCCCCGCCAACTTAAATATAATCAGTGAAACATTCAAATTCTCTATATTTCGAGAACAGCTTCACTTATCTGGACCAAAACTATCCTATCTCTCAATCCGGAACCAACACTACACATTCCCAAATTTTTATTTAAATCTGTGGGGCGGTTTCGGAGATTAGCGTGAACAAAGCTTGTGACACGTAGTTTTTATATATTAAGATATGGAACTTTTATTTATGGTTCGGTTGGTGCACCAACACCATCACCGGTGCACCAACACCAACACTGGTGCACCAATATTGGCGTCACACCAACATTGGTGCACCAACACCATCACCGGTGCACCAGGGTGATTGTAAAACTCCTTACAAAATGGCATGGGTGGTATGGTGCACAAGCTATGATATCAAAACCTAACTTTCATAGCGCATCAATTTTCGACCAAAATCTAGTTGGCGGATATCTCCTGGGGATTTGGTGAGGGTTCCAATTCTTGTCTAAATTAATACCGAAATTTGAAACATATGATCAGGTCTGCGGATGATTGTTATAAAAAGAACGAATAAATCTTCATTTTTCACAATTCGTAGCTATAAGCCTGTGAATAAACAGCCACAAAAACAAAGTGCAAAGTGAAAATTACAAGTGAATAATGTGGATGTGCTACGCAGCTGAATCTTGGTCAAAAGCTGTGGATTTGGAAAGCGCAATTAGACGAATTGAACATCAGCTAAGTGATTTTCAACATGATGCAATACTTTGCCAAAATAGTGGATATGGCTGCAGGGATGAACAGTATTATAAAGGCGAAGAGGAGGTATATCGACGAGGACTTATTTTATGCGAGCAGTATTTCAAGGATAATATAAAGTTAGAAGAGTTTTGTGACTTACTGGCATGCATAAAATTAACGGAGTTTCTTTTGGATTTGAAAGATTTTCTCCCTGATAATCTTGCATTAAAATATCAAGTGCTGAATACAGAAGTTCTAATTTGCATGACTTCATTAACTGTACCGGTTGCGGTTTAGGTGATGAAATTCGCGACTACGTATATTTTGATATTCCTCTTACTAAAGAAAAAGAGGCAGAAAAACTAGGAGTGAGAGTCTCTATAAAATTACATGAAAGCACATTGGAGAAAGCTAAGCAGCTAGGGTGACTATTCCACTACACACTTGAATCCTCTTGATGTGGATGTATATTAAAATTTGTATAGTGTACCCAGTTAAGGTGTCCAGTAGGAAGAATATCATAAATAGTATTATAAGAAAATGAAAGAATATTTGTAATGTATAAAAAAAATCTATTTTATTTTATTACAAAAACATTTTTTCAGAGCACATCGGTCTTGATGTATTATACAAGCTAAGTCATTTTGCTGTTGTTGTTGTTGTTGCTAGATTGGGGCAGCCCTCCTCTTCTACATCTTTATTAATATACGTTCCATCAGTTATGTTCACGGAGCTGTCTGATTTGATACTGGGCCGGTTGATTTTGTTTATTTATTCCATAATCCCATGTTCTCGCAACTCCTCAATAATTGACACTATTTCATTAGTATGACTATTATTTCCGGCTTGTTGTGATCCTACCAATATGCGTAATCGATCAACTAGTTCATTGGGATCATCCCAATAGATGTAATCAATATTGTCGTTTAAAATTCGCATAATGCCCTTACCGGTATGCGGAGTGCGAATCAATTTTTTTATTATCTTTATATATTTATAGCTGTTTGCTCCTTTTACTTGCTGGTTTTCCTTAAAATCGCGTCTGTGGGCACATGTGTCGTTTAGGATTGTCCGATAATTACCCAGGTCTTCTTTTGGGTAACCCTTGGGACGTTTCATAAAAATTAATGCAGCTAAGCCTTCAGTTATCTTATTTTGCTTGCCGTTTATAAGAAAGATTTCTTTATCAACTTTTAATCTTGAATTACCAAAATTCCATGCACCGTTATAATAGTACACTCCATAGGTGTTAAGTCATCACATCGCCGACTCTAAAATTAAAAAACTGTCAAAAACAAATATATCACAAAATAATACCTGACACTAAAGGTGGCTCTTCAAAGAAATTCCAGGACCAAGTCATACTCCTTAAACTCGTTCTTGCAGCAGTAATCCAAAATGTACACAGCAAATATACCTAAAAATAGAAAACAAAATGCTACAACAAAGTAAACAAAGTTCTTAAAAAATACTTATCTGATAATCCTAAAAATGTAGCCCTTGGAACTCCTCCTGATCAGCACCCCACCAAAAATCCACGAAAGGGACCTAAAATATATACTAAATTATGTAAATAAATAAAATGAAATAAAATATACTTACCAAAAAGACAAACACCATTTGACACTCACAAGTGAAAAAGAGACCAGCTGATCGGTCACCATGCACAGCTGAAAGTACATAACCCGAGGTTATGTAATATCAAGCAATATTGACTTCCCCACTAAAGGCTATTGTTCAAAGTGAAATAAATATCGGCGTACAACCGAAGCCAATTTAGATTGCCTTCAATCTTTATAGTGTCCTGACCTATAAGATAAGAATTGTCCTGAGGTTCTAGAAGCAATATCAAGTTCTAAGAATCTGCTAGCGAATTGAACTAGCATTCAAGAACACAAGAATCTGCTAACGTTTTGAGTTAGCATTCAAAATTATAAGAATCTGTTAACGCATTAAGTTAACATTCTAAAAGACTGTATTAAATCAGTCCCAATAAAAATTCCAAGATTGTCTTGAGATCTTGAGCCAACTATTTTATAATAACTAAAGTTGAAGTTTCAGCAATTATATCAGTGCCAACTACAAGCAATATTTCCGCTAACTGGGCAGTTGATTGAAGGAAGGCAAAGCAACGCAGCAAAGCAGCAGAATCAGCAGCAGATTCCAAAGGGTCAAAACGCAGTGTAACAGGCAACAGCAGAGACTATTTGGCAGATATCTAGAGAGGCAGTTTAAAGCTTCTCACAGCATTAAAGGCATTTTCCACCAACGTGAAGCAAGTCAGAACAAAACTATCAACATTGGGCAATATTTCTGGCAAATTATCATTATTAAATTATTAAGAAGGAAATATCGTACAGGCTAACCAGAAACTTTAAAGAGTAATTTATTACACATATAAAATTCAAGTTACAAATATTAAAGTAAAAATAATAGTAAAATTTGAATTGTATTATATTGGAAATTTTGCGATTTACATTGAATTATATCAAATCATTTTGAGGAAATCAACCATTATACGAGAATTGAATAATAATTGGATTATTGGAAAATTTATCTTTCATTGAATCACACCCTTCCGGCACCTTTTCTATTAAGTTCAGAAATTAAATTGCTAATTCTGAACATTTGGTCCTTCGAGCCGGATAGTGATTCAAATAAGATAAATCAAATCGCAAAACCAATATGGATGCCTTAATAAGTCAGCAGGCAGAAATACGAGAAAAATACGAAAAATCATTCAGAAACTACCTGAAGGATGGGCCATCCAGGAAAACTGAGCAATATTTCCAAAAAAAGCTCAAGCTGCTCGACGACGACTGGTTAGAATTCAAAACCAACCACCGACAAATAATAGCAGCAAAGACAGCGAAGGATGAGAAAGAACGACCGTATTTCAAGGATGACTGGTATTCAGACACAGAACAGGCATATGTTGAAATATACAGCAAAATCGATGAGGATTATCACAAGGATGTTCCAGGCACAAACTCAAGAGCTGAACAATCATCTACAGAGCTAAATAACAGCCACATTGCTCACAACAATGATGTGAAGCTCCCGAGGATCGCAATACCTACATTCACAGGAGACTATGCATCTTGGCCATCATTCCTCGATCTGTTCTCCAGTCTCGTCCACAACAAACCATCATTATCCGGAGCACAAAAACTACAATATCTTAAGGCTCATCTATCCGGGGAAGCATTGAGACTTCTCAGCAACACTTTAATAAGCGACGCCAACTATGAGCCAGCATGGAAACTGCTCGTCGAAAATTATGACAACAAAAGAGCATTGTTGAAGACACAGCTGGATATTCTGCTCGGTCAACCAAAATCCAATCATGAACCAGCTCAAACCATTAAGGAGCTAAAGACAAGGACCCACGAATGCCTCACTGCCATTGAGAATCTAGAGCTATCAACACAGAATTGGGATCCCATTCTCATCCACTTGATCGTCCAGAAATTACCAGCCGAGACTCACGAACTTTGGGAACAATCGCAGAGTACCAAATCAAGGCGATCGATTCCAACATGGGCAGAGCTACAGGAATTCCTAGAAACCAGGTTTAGGACGTTGGAAGCTGTCAGCAAACCTACAAGTAGCAAGAATGAACATCAGGTAACTAAACTCAGGGAACATCCACGAAGAAAACCTCAGATATATCGAACCACACCACATGTATCCTGTGTAAGGGCCCACATCCCATGAGAAAGTGTCCCAAATATGTACAACTAAACATAGACGAGAGATTCAAAATAGTAAAATCGAAAGATCTGTGCATAAACTGTTTGGGAACTAATCATCGCGCCCCACACTGCCCTAGCAAAACCAGATGTTTCCAATGTGGAAAAACTCATCACACGACTCTACATAGAGTCCAACCAACGAGTCAGGTCAACAACAGCAGCAACAGTAATCCACCGTCAACAAATTCGAGTAATGATTCACCAAACGGTCAGATACAAGCATACCTATCACGAGCAGCGCCTCAGGACTGCCGACAAGTACTATTAGCAACGGCATTGGTCACCGTAGTATCTCCAACTGGACAACAGCAGGTCTGCAGAGCATTAATCGATCCTGGATCTCAATCTTCATTTGTGTGTGAGAAAATCGTTCAAAGCTTACGACTCAAAAGGGAGTCAATACATACCGCATTAACAGTAATCGGCACCCTACCAGGCGGGAAAATTACAGACAGGGTCACACTGCAACTAAAAACACGAAAACATCAACCGAAAATCATCAAGGCTCAGGCGCTAGTGATCAACGCAATCACCAATCCATTACCAAACGACGAATGTTCCAGCAAGGATTGGGCTCATTTGAAGGGTCTCCAATTCGCTGATCCAACATTCCACAGGCCGGGACACATCGACATCCTCCTGGGAGCAGATATCTTCCCCACAATCATCCTGGACGGCTTAAGAAAGGTCAACAATAAGTCTCTAGCAGCCCAAAACACGATGTTTGGGTGGATTATTACTGGGAAGATCTCACCAGTACTACAAACAAACACCAACCTACAAACGTTCTTCACGAAAGTCTCGCCTGACAACGAGTTAAAAAGGTTCTGGGAATTAGAAGAACTTCCGTCCAGACCCAAGTGGACGAACGAAGAAACGCAGTGCGAAAACCACTTCGCTAACAACATCATCAGATGCAGCGACGGACGGTACCAGGTTCGCCTCCCATTTGCAGACAATCAAAACCAAACATTGCTTGGCGCATCAAGACAAATAGCGATTCGAACATTACTGCAGATGGAAAAACGTTTCCAACAGGATCCAGCCTTGAAGGCGGATTACGTAAAGTGCATACGTGAGTATCTAACGTTAGGACACATGGTAGCTACCAGCATCCCAGAACCAGCATTCCAAACCCAAGGTCCCAACAACACAACAACTTACGGATGCTGCTACTTACCTCACCACGCCGTCCTCAAACCAAGCAGCACAACCACCAAACTTCGGGTAGTATTCGACGCCTCTCGTCCGACTACCAACGGAAGATCATTAAATAGCGTATTGCTGAATGGACCCGTGATACAGAAATCATTGATGTCTACCCTCATGCGATGGAGAAAGTACCGCATCGCTTACATGGCCGATATAGAGAAGATGTACCGCCAGATACGAATACATCCTGATGACTCCGAATTTCAACGAATCGTATGGAGAGAGTCGCCAAATCAACCCATACAGGACTACAAGCTACTAACAGTTACTTTCGGAACAAAGAGTGCTCCGTTCCTTGCTATTAGAACCATGCATCAATTAGCCAGAAATGCACCAACGACATACAAAATCGGCTCCGATGCGGTGCTTAACGATTTTTATGTCGACGATTTAATGACCGGCGCAGACACAATAGAAGAAGCAAGAGACAAACAGAAGCAACTGATTCAACTTCTTCGGTCTGGAGGTCTAGAGCTACGGAAATGGGCGGCAAATCATAACGCTATTCTAGAAGAAGTCCCTGAAAGCGATCGAGAAATTTCTTTTCCCCTCGCAATGAATGCAGAAGAAATCAAGGCCCTTGGATTACTATGGAATCCGTCAATAGACACATTATCGTATAAGGTCAGCATCGAAGCAGCACCTGATGAATACACAAAAAGGAAAATACTATCAGAGATCGCAAAGCTGTTCGACCCAATTGGATGGCTGACACCAGTGACAATCAACGCCAAGATTTTAATACAAAGTCTCTGGCTCACAAAGCTCGAATGGGATGAAATAGTTCCGACCACTATTGAACAACAATGGCGTAGGTTTCGAACAGCGCTCCAAGCAATTCAAACTATACAAATCCCTCGATGGATCCAGACTCATGGCAAAATCCAGGATATTGAACTTCACGGTTTCTGCGATGCATCCATTAAAGCATACGCAGCAGCCGCATATATCCGAACTCAGAGCGAAGACGGAACCATCCACTGCCACCTGATAGCCGCCAAAAGCAGGGTGGCACCCATAAAAACCATTTCTTTACCAAAATTAGAATTATGCGGAGCACATTTACTGGCCAAATTACTGGCCCAGGTTAAAAACGACATGAAACTCGAACACATAACAACACACGCATGGACAGATTCTACAATAGTAATCGCTTGGTTAAGAAGACACCCATCATCCTGGGAAACATTTGTGGCAAACAGAGTGTCACAAATTCATCAACTATTGGATCAAGGCAGCTGGAACCATATCCGCACAGAAGAAAATCCTGCTGACTGCGCCACAAGAGGACTAACACCGAGTGAACTAAAGCAACATGAACTGTGGTGGGTGGGCCCAACATGGCTCACTCAAGCAAAGGAAAACTGGCCCAAGCAGAAGGAAATTCAAGATACCACGATGGGACAACGAAAAGGCATCATCAGCTCACATGTCGTAACCAATCTTTCCAATCATGATCTGATCAACAGATACTCATCATTAACAAAGTTACTTCGAGTGACCGCCTATTGTCGACGATGGCTGAAAGCATCTAGAGCAACAACTTGCCCCTCCCAAACTATCTACCTAACTTCAAGGGAGATCCAAACAGCTCTACAGTGCTGGATAAAAATCATCCAAAATCAAGAATTCGCAGAGGAGATACGAGCAGTACAATCTAAGCAACCAGTACCTAACAAAAGTAAATTAATAAGATTGAATCCGTTCCTCGATCAAGAAGGAATCTTAAGGGTAGGTGGGCGCATCCAGAATGCCAATACAACATTTTCCGAAAGCCATCCCATTATTTTACCAGAAAAAAGTCCATTGGCCAAGCTGATCATCGACAACATCCATCGTACGACACTACACGGTGGTACACAGTTGATGCTAAATATCCTCCGACAAAAATATTGGATATTGAACGCACGAAATGCAGTCAGACATCACAACCACAAATGTATGCAGTGCTTCAGACAAAAGGCAACAGGGCATACACAACTAATGGCCAATCTCCTGGAATATAGAGTCCGTCCTGCTAGGCCTTTTGCTCACACCGGAGTGGATTATTGTGGTCCATTCGATCTAAAACTCTCAAAAACACGAAACGCTCGAAGTCAAAAGGGATACATTGCACTGTTCATTTGTATGGTAACAAAAGCCATTCATCTTGAAGTAGTTACCGATGCCTCCACAGAAGGATTCCTCACAACATTTCGAAGATTTATCGCAAGACGAGGGTTATGCTCCGACATATACAGCGATTGTGGGTCCAACTTCCTCGGAGCGAATAACGTTCTCATACGCCATAAAGTGGAAGCCAACAAAAAATTGGAGCAAGAACTAGCCGAAGCCATGGAGAATCAAGGGACCAACTGGCATTTCATCCCTCCAGCCTCACCCCACTTCGGAGGACTATGGGAAAGCGGAGTAAAATCGGTGAAATATCACCTTAAGCGAACGATTGGAGACACAATGTTAACATATGAAGAATTTAGTACGCTCACAACACAGATCGAAGCAACGCTAAACTCCCGACCGCTCACGGAAATAACTCAAGACCCAGAAGATATGACGGCACTAACTCCAGGACACTTCCTTATAGGTGGTCCACTATTAACACCACCAGAACCTAGTTTATTAGACACAAATATCAATCGGTTGAACCGATATCAGCTGATCCAACGTCTACATCAGAATTTCTGGACCCGCTGGAGCAGTGAATATTTAAGTCATCTCCAACAAAGACCAAAATGGCTTAAACCCACGGCAGAAGTAAAAATTAATGATTTAGTTCTCATAAAGGATGAGCGATTGCCACCGTCTCGATGGTTATTAGGAAGAATAATAGAGACGCATCCCGGACATGACAAATTAATCCGAGTAGTCACGGTGCGAACAAAAAATAACATCATAAAAAGACCCATCACAAAAATATGTTTATTACCAACGAACACGACTACAGACCACCAGCACTAATGCACTTCCGCCTGCCAAATAGCCTAGACCACAACCAACACCTTTCAATGCATGTGGCATTCCCACCAACAATTAGGGAAATCATCAATCAAATAACCGTTGCTACAGTTCAACAGTTAAAACCTATCCTATACTAGAGTAGTCATTTTTTTCCGTTCTTCAAAGTCAAGGATAGCAAACGATGGAGTACTTAAAAATTACTGATGTTCCCAAGAAGTCAACACCGGCGAGAACAACACCATCAACATCAAAATCCACAATCACGACGATGTCACCACAACGGCCAATAATAAGAAGACCTTTCGAAGCAGTTCCTTGCGGGCCAGAAATTCGGAAAAGAACGCAACCTCAGCCCATACCGACATCAAAGGCCAGAGGAGCTCAAGTAAAGAAAATGGAACAAATAACCACGAAACGGCGCATTTCCCTGGAGGAATACCGGCGACGCAAACAGCAACCGCCACCAGATCTTGAAATCGAGCCAAAAGTGTGGGAAACAGTGAGACAAATCACGCTCCCATGGGACAAGATCCGTCAAGCGAAAAAGGGCTACAGAATCTCAATTAAGGAAGGCACCCTGCGATTTAATAAGAAGAAAAACCAAAAAATACAAGTGCGCTTACAACTACAATCGAAATGCCAATAAAAAACATACACAAAAATTAAATGAATAAAAACCAAAATAACTGAAGTAAATAAAGTATTTTATTTCTAACGTCTATCCCATCACTAATACAAGTATCGAGTATTATTTGAAGCTTGACGCTTCAAGGCGGGGAGAATGTTAAGTCATCACATCGCCGATTCTAAAATTAAAAAATTGTCAAAAACAAATATATCACAAAATAATACCTGACACTAAAGGTGGCTCTTCAAAGAAATTCCAGGACCAAGTCATACTCCTTAAACTCGTTCTTGCAGCAGTAATCCAAAATGTACACAGCAAATATACCTAAAAATAGAAAACAAAATGTTACAACAAAGTAAACAAAGTTCTTAAAAAATACTTATCTGATAATCCTAAAAATGTAGCCCTTGGAGCTCCTCCTGATCAGCACCCCACCAAAAATCCACGAAAGGGACCTAAAATATATACTAAATTATGTAAATAAATAAAATGAAATAAAATATACTTACCAAAAAGACAAACACCATTTGACACTCACAAGTGAAAAAGAGACCAGCTGATCGGTCACCATGCACAGCTGAAAGTACATAACCCGAGGTTATGTAATATCAAGCAATATTGACATCCCCACTAAAGGCTATTGTTCAAAGTGAAATAAATATCGGCGTACAACCGAAGCCAATTTAGATTGCCTTCAATCTTTATAGTGTCCTGAGCTATAAGATAAGAATTGTCCTGAGGTTCTAGAAGCAATATCAAGTTCTAAGAATCTGCTAGCGAATTGAACTAGCATTCAAGAACACAAGAATCTGCTAACGTTTTGAGTTAGCATTCAAAATTATAAGAATCTGTTAACGCATTAAGTTAACATTCTAAAAGACTGTATTAAATCAGTCCCAATAAAAATTCCAAGATTGTCTTGAGATCTTGAGCCAACTATTTTATAATAACTAAAGTTGAAGTTTCAGCAATTATATCAGTGCCAACTACAAGCAATATTTCCGCTAACTGGGCAGTTGATTGAAGGAAGGCAAAGCAACGCAGCAAAGCAGCAGAATCAGCAGCAGATTCCAAAGGGTCAAAACGCAGTGTAACAGGCAACAGCAGAGATTATTTGGCAGATATCTAGAGAGGCAGTTTAAAGCTTCTCACAGCATTAAAGGCATTTTCCACCAACGTGAAGCAAATGGGCATATTCACACAGTGCACATTCATGGCGCCTAAAACCGGTTTTATAGATGAGAGAGGGAAGGGAGCGGAAGAACTTAACGAAACATTTTTCACGCAAAAGCAAACGCGTGAAAACTGGCACACATATAAAAAGTTACTTCTATCTCTTGCATTCTTTAGCTCTGTTTTTCTCTAACAAGTAAATTTCATCTGCAATACATTTAAAGGTTCTTGTATAGCATTCAAATTTACTACACTCATTTACGCCCCGTCTGAGTTGCTAGGAGTTGAATAAAACCGGTTTTACTCACCACAATTATGGCAGCGTGTGAATATGCCCAGTCAGAACAAAACTATCAACATTGGGCAATATTTCTGGCAAGTTATCATTATTAAATTATTAAGAAGGAAATATCGTACAGGCTAACCAGAAACTTTAAAGAGTAATTTATTACACATATAAAATTCAAGTTACAAATATTAAAGTAAAAATAATAGTAAAATTTGAATTGTATTATATTGGAAATTTTGCGATTTACATTGAATTATATCAAATCATTTTGAGGAAATCAACCATTATACGAGAATTGAATAATAATTGGATTATTGGAAAATTTATCTTTCATTGAATCACACCCTTCCGGCACCTTTTCTATTAAGTTCAGAAATTAAATTGCTAATTCTGAACAATAGGTTTTATCAAGTTCCGTACTATCATTTTCAAGTAGTTCTCTATATTTGCTTAGTATCTGGTGTGGGGACTCTAATATCGGCGAATTATGTTCTCTCAATGTTGATGACTGTATAGGTGTAGCAAACTCATCCTCATCATCATTGTCAGCTTCTCCATCATCATCATCTCTCAATAGAGAATAATTCCGAAGAGGGGTGCTAGTTGGTTCCAGCTTTAAATATTTACGTGCAGGTGGTGTATATGTTTCATCATCATTCTGCGGTATTTCATCTTTTATCTCTTCTTCTTTTGACTCGAGTTTGGGTGTATCTTTTAATTCCAATTTTACATCTGTCTCAAATTGTTTAAGAGGTTTTGTGATTGGTTTAAAAGTTTCCTCCAGATATGTTGCTTGTTGAAGTCTTCCTGCTTGTAAAGCTTTATATTTCTTTTTAATTGAATTTTTGATTTTTACAATGTTCTCCAACAATTTAATATCCTTCTCATAACTCATTTTAGCTAAAGGTTCTTTAACTGATTTATTAATGGTCTGTTCACTGAGCTGTCTGATTTGGTACTGAGCTGTTTGATTTTGCTATAAGTTTTATATTAAATAATCTCAAGCTCTCGTAAGTGTTTAAGTATACAAAATATTTCTTTTCCTTCTTTAGTTGACGTTAAGCATCTTAATCGATCAACTAGCTCATTGGGGTCGTATAAGTTTGAATCTTCATCTTGAATATTTAATTGAGGTTGTTTATAGCGATACTGACGAAAGTTTTCAGTATATTTATTCGCATCTTCAACCATCTTGACTCGTTTCGCTGTGACTTCGTTCATTGATTCTAAATCCGAACTTTGCAAATTTGCATCATCTTCTTCTTCAGAAGTATACGATTGTGACTCATCATCTTGGTTTTTAGATGGGTATTGACGAATTTTACCACAGTTTTCACTATTTTTATTTACATCTTCATCAAACTTTGCTCGTTTTGTAAATGGCTCTATATCTGAGCTCTGATCTGTTCCAAGAAATGAATTTTTGTTATTATATAATTCCGCTTGATTCTTTTCATATTTATCCATATGCACTTGTTTAGAGAAAATATTACTAGAACTGTTCTCGCTGTTAGCATGTTTGGAAACTGTTTTTGGTGTTTGAATTTGTAAATTTTTTCTTATTTTCCACATTTTATTTCTAATGTTTTCTGTGGGGCTATGTCTATTATCATCCTCATACTCCATAGCATTATCATCCCCATACTCCATAGCATTATAGATATCTTCATCAGTATGAATTAGTGATCCATCATTATCTACATATTCTCTGTTTCTGGATGTGTGCGTTGATCGTTTTTTATGTCTAGCAAGACTCTCTCGACGAGTGAATATCTAGTTACATTCCGTGCATTCAAACATAATGATTGTAAGTTACTGCACTATATCGAGCGAGGTAAGGATTTATATACTGGTGTCGGTGCACCGATGTTGGTGTTGGTGTGACGTCGTGTTGGCGCACCGATATTGGTGTTAGTGTACTGGTGTTGGTGTGACACCAATGTTGGTGCACCGGTGTTGGTGTGACGCCAATGTTAGTCCACTGGTTTTGGTTTGACACCAATGTTGGTGCACAACTGGATATCTGAAATCTGAAACACAAATTTGCTGGAATTGGTAGGGGAGGGGGAAATAAATTAGGGTTTTTTAAAAAAGAAAAATATTTAATTGGAGAAAAAATCCTTTTATTTAATTACTCATATAAAATTTAGTGTTTATGCTTTTAGTAAAAACTAAATCAAAGGTTTTAGCAATTGTCCCTCTATTTATTATTATGTAGCCTCCTTCATTGATGCTGACGAATCCCCTCTCAGATATATTGTTGAAGCGATTCGGCAAAAAAAGCTGGTTATCCTCCAAATCGAGCACAATCTTTGGACCAAACTTCGTTGTAAGTCTCCTACATCCTACGATTTTATAGAGATGATTTATTGCCATTTCTTTCAGGGGTAGTGTTGGTTTATAGGTGTGAGAATTTAAATCCTTCAATATTTCAACCTCAGTATTCAACTCGCTTGCTGATGAAAAATCCATTGCTTTTGATATATAAAAATCAAATTAAACTTTTTGCTAAAAGAAGCTGCTTATTTCTTGAACTGCTAAAACAAGACTGATAACTTCGAAGTAAATCCAAGCAGGCAAGGCCTTATGTTAGGGTAAGAGATGTAACGGTCGGCCTTAATTTGCCTTCAACATTTGGAATTCCCATACAATAATCCCACCAAAATTTCTCAGCCCACCAATTTTTTTTCCATGCAATAATTATTCATAATTTCCATACAAAAACTTTGGCTCAAATACGCACGCCTCTGCGCATATTATTTTCTTGCCTATCCCAATTCTACGGCATAATGCACGCACACAAAAGTTTTCGCGCAACAGAATTGCCGGCGGCGAACGCCCAGCCAATCACCTTGCATTGATTCAAGTGAAGCCCGAACGATTCTCGGAATTTTTATTCTTGCCCATGTAATGGAATGGATTTACACGGGAGAATGAAGGAACACCGATTATCAATCCCTTTTGTGTTCCCTTCCGTGTGAATTCCTTCATTTCATTTCCCCATCCTCTATTTTTCAAGGACACGACCATATAAGGGAATAAACGCTGTTCGATAGCGATTTTCCTTTGGTTTTTTCTGCCCTCACCCCCCAACACTGATGCGCCAAGGGCTAGTTTCGAGTTGGCGTCAGTTTTTGAACTCATTCGGGAAGTAGCATTGGTAAAGATCGGACGGCGGTCGGGAAAAAAAACCTTGTTAGATTAAGTCAGTATTTTTTTGTTGGCTGTTCCGAGTTTTAAGCCATTTTATCCCACATTTCTTTTACTTTTTTTTCTAAGATAAATTCAGTAACCTTAAAAATGTGGTCATAATAACTTATCTCCTTTTCAAAAGAAAAGAAATATTGAAAGTTTAAATTCCGGACAAGAGCTGCGAATATAGTGAGAGAAAAGAGAGAAAGGAAAGGAAGGAACGAACCAAGTGTCGGGAGAAAATCTTTTTTTAAAATGAATCAGCGCTGCATTTTTCCCAAATAAAGGAGGTACCAAAAAGAATCAATAAGAATAACAGTTTGTTTTGGTAAAAAGAATGGAAAAATAGTAACATAAAGAGTTGTTGGGATGGAAAAACAAAGTTTTTTTTTCATGAAAATATAATAAAGTTATAAATAAAAAGTTCTTTTTATGGAAAAAATAAAAAATTATCAAATAATGAAAAGAAAGATTGTTAAAAATTGTACAAGAAAGAAATAAGGTGATTAGAAGTACAGTGTTGTAAAAGTTAAATAATCAAATAATGAAAAGAAAGATTGTTAAAAATTGTACAAGAAAGAAATAAGGTGATTAGAAGTACAGTGTTGTAAAAGTTAAATTATCAGAAAATGAAAAGAAAGATTGAAAAAAAACTGCACAAGAAGGAAAAAAAAGGTAATTAGAATTACAGTGTAAAAACAAAAGAATTTTTAAAATTAACAGAAAATGAGGAGAGAAATTGTTGAAGACATATACAAGAGAAAAAAAAAGGAAATAATTAGAAGGTGAAGTTACGAAAAGATGAAAAGAAAACGAAACTAAAAATCTTATTACAAATCAAAAAAAAAGGAAAACAATTTAACTAAATATTAAACTAAATAAACCTTTTTATGAAGAACAAAAAATTTTAATTAGATTATAAAATAAATCTATAGTGTTAAGAAGAAAATTTAACTAAATAACAAAATGAATATATGTTTTTTTTGAGGAAAACAATTTAACTAAATATTAAACTAAATAAACCTTTTTATGAAGAACAAAAAATTTTAATTAGTTAATAAAATAAATATATAGTGTTAAGAAGAAAATTTAACTAAATAACAAAATGAACATATGTTTTTTTTTTTGAGGAAAACAATTTAACTAAATAATAATAAATATACGTTTTTTTATGACGAGAAATTTTAACTCAATAATATAATAAATATATTTTCACGAAGAAAAGAACAACATAATTTAAATATTAAAATAAGTATATATTTCTTTTGAAGAAAGATATAATTTAACTAAATACTAAAATAAATATATATATTTTTTTGAAAAGAATAACATAAATAAATATTCAAACAAATATATGATTTTTATGAAGAAAGCAATTCAACTAAGATAATAATAAATATACGTTTTTTTTTCTCAAAAAAAAGGGGAAAATTTTCAACTAAATGATAAAATTAAATATATGATTTTACGAAGAAAAGGAAAATGAACTAGATAACAAGATAAACATATGTTTTTTTATGGAAAATTTTTTTAACTAAATAATAAAAAAGGGCAATATACTTTTTTTGTGACCCATAACACTTAGGGTAAACCTCCTTTATTTGAATAAAAATAAATGTTTTTTTAAGAAAAAAAAGAAAAAACACGGTTTCCAGGTTTCTTTTTAGTGTGATTTTTTTGTAGAAGATTTCGAGGTGAGCCTTCGAGTTCAGGTTTTTTTGGTTCAGAGTCCTGGTTTTTGTTTCAGTTTGTTTTTTTTCTCTCTTGTCTTTCCGTGATGGCTCGTGAGTAGACCCACAGATGTGTGTGGCGCTCTTAGGGGAGGTTTTGCCCTCCGGTATGGTAAGTACCCCTTAAATTATTTTTCAGATCCCCTCATAACCCATAAGTCCGTAAGCATGGCTGCTTGACTTCGCTACCCCCTCTCGTATGGCCACCCGGTCCTATATAGTCCCTGTCTCGGCGATTAATCATATATTTTTTTTTGACACGCGAAGTTTAGTATGTCTTAAGTACACATCACGTAACTGTCTTTAATGACGAGCCCCTGCACGACGAACCCCCCCAACGGCGAGCTAGCCGCAGCACCGCCAGGCGTGTCTTATGTCGAGTGCAGAGGGTGCGTATTTTCGCGAGATAGGTTATTACCATTGCTTTCTTCGCTATTATCAGGTGTTCAGTAAAGGCCATCAGCCTTCTGGACGTTTTATTATATTTGTCTTTCAAACTTTATTATTTGTAATGTCATGCTAGTTTTTTTTGACCATTAGGTTGATATGTATGTTTCTTATGACAGTTGCAGATATGACGCCCCGAGCGACATGTGTTTACACTGCCTCAGTTAGTTTATTTTAGATATTGGACAGTTACCAATATGGCGCACGATATGGCGCCCTGTGTAAATGCTGGTCCGAATTTTTTTTCTAGTCAATAAATTTAGCTTATTTCAAATATGACAGTTACAAATATGGCGCCCAACGTTCGGTAAAACGGACTTTAAAATTTTTATGTTAGACTAGAATTGTCCTAGTATATTTTTTTTAAATGTTGAACAGTTGTTGTCACTAGTTGACAAATTAATTCTTTTACGTATCCAGTCTCATTCTTTTTACTTTTAACTCGATTTGTTCGTTAGTATTGAAAAAAAAAACCCTAACTTCATTTAATGACTTTTAATTGGGAAAGCCATCGAGAGGGGCCACAGGTCCTTTTCCAATTTTTTTAGAAGCCTTAACGGTTTCAAGTAAATTAATTTTTCTTATTTACTTTCGGTTATGTTTCGGTGGTAGCTTCCGTTTTTTTATTGATGTTACTCATGCATATGTTAGGATGCCCTCATCTTGGGTTCAAGCGCTTCGCTTGCCCCTGTGATGTCCTATGTTGGCCAACCTAGTCATGCCCTACTGCTGTCGGTTTACAGGTGGCTTATGTTCATCTGGCCTTGCGCAGAGGTGCCCCTGGCTTTGGTTGTCCTTCCCTTGTCTTAGAGTACAATGCTCAAAATTTTTTTTCTGATCCTTTTAGTATGGCCAAAATGGTTGTTGGACGGTGAACTTACTTTCTGGTTACCAGACGCTCCGCCTGACTCTGCGGTAAGTTCAGTTGTCCCGCAACCAATGCGGTCCCGTTATATAATCTTCTGGTTGTACCTGCCTTCCGGAATTTCAGCATTTCGTCGTTGCTGATCCGTCGTGGCAGTCATCCAAGATTAAAGTTAGTAATCCTTTTGGAAGCTTCTACGTCTTCGAAATTTTTAATCACAGCCATGCGAACTGCTTTTGGGATATGGGGTTATCTGTTAAGGTCTCTTTTGGGGAGGATGGTGTTACACATGGTCTAGCATCATCCCCTCCAACGAGCCCTGTGTAATTTTGGGATGCTTATTGGTGCCTGACACCAATACATTTTGGGGGAGCATTCCTCCCTCTGGGGGTCCACACTCTCGTTTATATATAAATACATCGTTGGTATTCAGTAAAATAAAAATATATAGTTGTTTTGTACGGTTCCGCTGGGGAATAAACGCGCCCACGTATTATATTTGAAAGGAAAATAGATCTCCTTCATTATATTTTTTTTTAATAACGTTCATCTTGCTTTACCTTCGTATATAGTAAGTAATCAAGTTAATAATCTCGTATCGTCGTTTGTTTTATAATCAGTTCGTAAATACTGAAACATTTCTTTTGGTCTATCCAGCAAAATGGCTGATGAACCGAATAATTCCGAGGCCGGCGGAAACGCTGATGCCATTCCCGACCCCCCCCTCATTCCACGGTTTCGACCATGCACCGTCCACTGCCCAGAACAATGACGAAGTGCAGGAATTGAAAAAGCAAATAGCTCTCTTGCGGGCTCAATTGTTATCCTTGACAGTCCAGCCCGCGACGAAGGATAGGAATGAACGGGCAAGTTCACCTACTGAGCAAGTACAAGCGGCACAAATATCCTCACCTGACTTACAATTTATAGCTAGACCAAAAGGGTCTCGGCCGGCTTCACGCCATCCCTCTGTAATGTTAACTTGGAACATAGTATTCACAGGACATGTTAGCGGCCTTACTGCTGAACAATTTATCTTTCGATTAGAAAGCAAGGCCAATGACGCAGCTGTGTCAAACCAGGAATTGTGCGCTAATGTATCCTCCTTACTTAAGGAAAGGGCGGCGACCTGGTACTGGAACCAGTTCCGTAGAGAATTTCCTGTTCCAGAATGGCCAAATTTTCGGAGAAACTTCTTGGCTCAGTACAAAGGGCATGACACGGACTTACACACCATCAAAGCCATGGTTGAATTAAAACAACACCAAGTCTCCTTCGATGAGTATATGGAAAAAATGATTTTGTTGTTCAACAAGATGGAGAACCCAATCACTGAGGCTCAGTTAACAGCCATGATAATAGATAATTTGAATTACACCACAGGGAACTCCCTGATAGGTATGCGATTCAAAACACTGAAAGAATTGAGAGAGCAATGTCTTAAGGTGGAGCGTTGGCACTTAAATAAAAAAGTGGAACGAAGAACCAACCTGAGAGTCCATGAGCTTGATGTAGATTACGCGGACACATCCGCTTCCGAGCCATATGACCATTACACTCAATCAATTGACGAACTACAGGCTCGAAATCCCGATCTCATTAGGAGACAACTGATATGTTGGAACTGCCAACAACCTGGGCACGCCTTCTATGATTGTCCGTCTGAGACCAAAAACATCTTCTGTTATCGTTGCGGTAATCCGGGCGTAGTATCACCCAAGTGCAAGTGCCAGGGAAACCGGCCACCGGGTGCGAGGTTTCACGGGAACCCGCGCCCTCCTCAAGCTGCACTGCCACCCCCACGCCCGTCGAACCAGTAAACATCGAGTGCAAACCAATGGTAACACACAACTCACCGGACTTGACCAATTTTCATCCCTGCCTTGACAATCCACCTGACTTTCCCTCTGATGAATCCAAAGCTTCGTTCCTGGCACGATGGAACAATTATCATGTCGTCCGTGAACGGATATTTTCTGAACATCCACGAGTTTCATCCATACGTAGAATTCCCATCATTAGGCGTTTGGCTAAAGAGAAACGTCTTCTGGCACGTAAGAGTGTTTCTGCAATTTTCTCTGATCACTCAGATGAGCGTCCTTTCGCAAGGATAACTCTTGCCGACGTTGCTATGAACGGTCTGCTGGACAGCGGTGCTAGCATTAGCTGTCTGGGAAGTGGTGTCGAATCCTTTCTAACAAGCCACCCCGAGTGCAAGCTTTATTCTCTGAACACTTCGTTACAAACTGCCGATGGTGCATCACAGCGGGTTATTGGTTACATTAAAGCACCAGTCTCCTTTGGAGGACGGACTCACTTAATGACCATATTCGCAGTACCCAGTTTAAGTCAGAGTTTATACCTCGGGATTGACTTTTGGAAGTTATTCGGCATCGCTCCCCAGATAGTTGGTGAGCTTGTAACGGTCGGTTATTTATTGCAAAATTCTCATTATTAATTATTCCCCCATCTATCGGAAATTTCAGAAATTAATAGTCCAATCACTTCAGAAGCTTTTTGATGCGAAACTTTTTTGGAATCACGTAGGCAAAGAAAAACAAAATTTTTCTAGGAAGGAAAAAAATTAAAAAATTTTGACAGTCTGGATTGAATCGTGACCAGAAAGCGGCTGTATTTTGAGGCGGAAAAAGTTGCAAGTTTATTACATTGCCGTGATTTTTTTAAATTGTGTATTTAAATAATTGATCAAATCGCACGCGGTTCAATTATTTTATGGCTAGCGCATATGTGATCGCAAATCTTTTAATATATCCAAGAAGAATATAAAGAGTCTGGATTTGGAAGGGACCAAAGCTGTCGGTGGCTAATGTGTAGGAGTTTCAGCTCGGTGTGAGCTCGGTCGAAGTGATTGAGATTCTGCAGTACCTAAAAGGGTGGAAGTGATATGCATTTTTTTGGATATAACTGGTGCCGATAATCAATCAAAGTGAAGCTGAAAAGAATTTGTATAATCAAAGTGCAATTACCACCGAATGTCTTGGGGCCGCACCCCAGAAGTTTTTGTTTTATTGTGATCCAAGGAGCTTTAAACGTCCAAGAAGCGATTAACTTGGAGCAGAACATCGACAATACCGTGACTAGGAGACCACGATCTTCGTCCCCTTCAGGAGCAGATTTTTTCTTAGCCGGTCATATTATGCCAAGGCGACCGCAGTAAAATAGGATTGATCAGGGCATTTATAATTAGAATTCTCATTACCTTTTAGGCTACCAGCGTGACACACCGGCAGTGTTACCAATATTCGTCCAAGGGAAGCTGAGAAAAAGGAATCTAATTGTTATGATGCATTTAGTAGAATGCAGGGACTTCGTTTGAGATACCCATCTAGGTACAACAACCGTGGCCAGGAAAATGATGCTGAAGGCCGGGACTTACCCAATTTACTTGGCATGGATCCAAATAAGCCTGAGGAAGTAAATAATAGTGAAACAGGTGGAATTTTGTTCAGAAAGTAAACTCTGGTTCAAAGGTTTAGATTGTGACAGCTGCGACTGTAAAACTTTTTATTTCGCAAAGCAAGATTTGTGCAGTGTTAAAGGTTCACTGAAGGCCCGTTGGTGTCTCGAGTGTTCTTTTAAACTCAATAAAATATACCATTTGAGATTAATTAAGGTTCACAGTGGGTTTCTGGAGAGTCAACCAAAAAGGTTTTCCTTCAATGACATGTGCGGTGTGATATTGGAGTAAAGGCACATTCCAATCGCAGTTGTTCACAAGAGCTTTTTCTCGGAAAGGCAACATAAGGATAGTCTTCCGGATTCGAATTCAACGGTGTCTCCTACTGAAGACCATTTTACGTAAATTACTACATTACTTGAAGACAATGAGAGGGGTACCGTAAGCTTGTTTTTAGTATATTACTTCATTTTTTTCTTGTAGAGTATTCTTATATATATATATTCAGTTCGTAATTATATTGATAAACTAAAAATATTTACACTTTATCCACTAAAGGACTTACTACAAAATTTATATTGATGATTTTTAACTTTTAAATATCCTTACACTGTTTTTTTTGGTAGGGGTGCAAACAAACATTCGTCGGTTCTAACTGAACAAATTGTCCGAAATATATTGTCCTGCAACATCGTTTGGCCAAATCGACGTTGTTACTTCTCTTGTGTTTTGTTTTTAGTTTTGGGTGGACAAGTTTAATATTGGCTCAAAGTTTTTTTTGTGTCCCTCCTTGACCACATTACATTCAACACACACCAGTTCACTTATCAAAATTACAAGTGGTAAAAGTTGGTTGCATCCACATTACCTAGAGTATAAGTTTACTTTTGTTTTGATTTAACATTTATGTAATAATTAATTCAAACTTACCTTCATTTTGTTGTTATCATTGATTCTATTGTCGTGTACTGTAAGTAATATATAATATATTTGTTACCCAGTTCTTTAACTCAACGAGTATTAATGATTATGACAGCTTAAAGGGGTAATTTATCCAGGATGGTTGGGTGTTGCTTTCTCTCCAGGTTTCTCTCATCGTCGCGTTGAACAATTACAGGTCCACCAGGTCGTTGGTAACGTCCAGCGATGAATACCTTTGGCTAACCTAGGACAAGAACGATATGAAGAAAGCTCCTCTTTGAATAATAGGTAAGTGGTGAATCATATGTGTGCATTTCCGGTCACACACCCCCACGACCCCTTCCGGCGAGCTAGCGTAAACCGTGTGGCCGGTTTAGCATCCCCTATCAATATTTAGGAAACTAGGGAGGATGTTGTCTTTAAAAAATTTTTTTATGGTTACCCAAGCATGATGGCAGTAGCCTTGCTGTCACCAGCAAGGAGCTCCATTGTGCCGGTACATAAAATGGCGCCCAACGATATGCTTTCATGCCAACGTTTTCGGCAAACCAGTTTCGAGATTAAATTAAGGCGCCCATTTATTTCATAAATGGCGGCCAAATTCTGTTAACTTATTAAAATTATATTTGACTATGGTTCACCACCACTGCCTCTTTTTACAGATTCGTCTCGATTGTCTAAATTCAGTGTGAATTTTACTTTGCTTTCACTTTTAGATTGTCCCGCATCATGTTATCTTCTTCGCTTTAGGCATCTTTGAACTAGGCTTACCGGCACCGCTGGCTAACAAGCGTATGACCGCTTGGCCATGGGTGAAGGCTGAGTCTGGAGTTCTTTTGTCCTGTGTTTTTGCTCGTCGTCCTGAGTATCAGACGTCATATCGCCTGCCAGTGCTTCGTTCAGTGGACAGGATCCTTGTTACTTTTTGCTGATGGACGTTTGAGTTGTAACTCGGGCTTAACCGGCTGAGGTAACAGGCGTGATATCGCCTGCCCACTGCGCCCCGTGGACATCTTTAATCCAGTCAGTCCTCTCAAATTCTTTTTTCTTTTCTTTCATTTTAGACCTTTAGTCGAAATGTGGTAAGGGATGGGGTCACTTCAGGTGAACCTCTAGGAGGCCGCACAGGCTTAACCGCCTGGCTAATCACCTGCGCCCTGTGGACTTTTGTGTTGAGGTACATCCGGCTCCTTCCTTGTGCTTTTATTATTTTTCTCTCCAGTCTGTCCCCACTGCTGATTGATTTTCCGTAGTGTAGCTCAGTTGTGGTTGGACAGCGGAATCAAATTAAAATTTTTATTATTTGCGAAGAAGATTTCCTTGTCTTTTATGTTGAGGTAGACCCTTCATGTCGTTCGAGTAGATGAAGACGTGTGGTGCTTCCGGCGTTGTCGATGACATTCGGTGTTGGCTATGTCTCATAACTACCACCGACTGACACCGATGACATCGGCCACCGAGAGTCCTTGGGAGAGAGATTTTTTTCCCAACCATCCTGTAAAATTAACACACATTTAAAAACAAACTTAAACTATATTACATCTTAATCTTGTTCGTGCAACGTATTGTGGTGGAATTACTTAGCTTATATTATTATCACTTTTGCGGTATATAAGTATTAACGGCTTAGCGACAATATCCATAATCTTTTAAATACACCCTTATATTGTTGAATTTTTAATTACCCTTAAATATTATACTTTCTTTTTCTGCACGGGATATCCGGATTACAGTCGCTGAAACGATGGACGTGACCGGATCATTAACGTTTTATGGGTTGCCTGTGGTACATAAAGTATTGCGAAGACCTCACCGGTTATACTTTTTATCACCGCACGCCAAAGAGTTCACTCCAATCCGTGTAACCGTCAATGCCAGGAGGTTGTCCACAAAGATGGAGGGTGCCGCTATACGTTACACCCTAAACATTATTAAATGTTTGGAAGCACACCCAGGTGCTTTTGACACCATGGCCTCCAGGATATTGACCATGTTGGCTGATATTATTAACAAGCCGCTTACCTTGATCCACGTTGTCGAGATTGTTTTTCAACATTCATTGAGTGATCCAAGCTTCTGCCATACGGGAGCTAAACTGTATGAGCTGGTTGATTCAATGAATCCTGTGGATGACAGCGTCTTCAGAAATTTATTGAGACTGACCCTAGCGTATCAGCAGGAGATCATTAAAAGGTATGTTCCACCGGTTGGATATCAAGTACGTGGGATAACGTTGCTCGTGGCAGAAACGTACCGTCGGTTCCAGAAGGTTCGTTCACTGGGAAGCGAACTAGGACAGATGCTTGATGGGCTGTTGAATCAGCTGCTCCAAGAGCCCACTCCGGACAATTTAGAATGTTTCGGCCAAGCGTGCCAGGCAGCAGGTTGGGAAATCCGGGAGGATTGTCCTTACCAAATTTCGCTTATCCTACGCGATTTATACAGGGAGTCACCCTGGTTGACCGTCCTGGCTTAACTATTTTAAGCGGTGTTAATTAGTTCCTTGCTGTTGCTAACTTTTTATTCTTGAGTTCGTTGTTCACGTTTCGTTAATGTTAGTTATTGTTACGTTGTTGTTAACCAACCAGTTGGCGATTTAGTTACTTTTATGCGTTACAACAGTTAGGGGTTCATTCATGTTATTCTTCATGGTATTTATATGGATATAGGTTTTATTTATTTGAATTTCGGAGAGATGTTCCCTGGTTCGTTGTTTATGTTAAACCATCTCTAGCCCAGACCTTATGGTTAGTGGCGTGTTAACTTTATTTATAGCATGATAGTAACAATCGACATTCGTTACGTATTATTGTTTTCATATCGCCTCAGTCGATAGTATTAAATTTTCTTCAAGACTATTCCCTTTGTCTACTATTTCTTCGATTGATTCATTCGGTTCTTTCCATATGTACTATACATTTGATTATGGTACACCTCTTTGATTTTCGTTCAGTCTGAAGAACAACTCTCGGCGAATGGTGGTCCTGGCGATCCATCGGGGTTTGGTCAACGACAATGTGGTATTGCTGGAGACTGTCCCGATGGACCGACAGGTGACCTGTTCGAAGTGGAGGTCTGGATGATTGTATGGATTCGGAGGGAGACAATGTGGTATTGCCTGCCGCCGGATCCCTACAACTCCAGACTTATCCTCCGAGAGACTCGTCAGACTGTCCATCTCTCACAATTTTAATTTTGGCAGCACGAATAAATTCTCACCGATTTTCTTTTGCAAAGCATTGTTACTAAATGCCCGGCTATCCCTACAGCTGTGGCATGAGACTCTGAATCTCAGGGTGTGAGACGAGCCACACATTGGCGCCAAACACTAAGCCTTACGACAGAAAAACCTTCCGTTTTTTTCGGCTCCTCACTGCCTCGCAAGTCGGCCTTGTGGACCCGAGGGTATGTAACGGTCGGTTATTTATTGCAAAATTCTCATTATTAATTATTCCCCCATCTATCGGAAATTTCAGAAATTAATAGTCCAATCACTTCAGAAGCTTTTTGATGCGAAACTTTTTTGGAATCACGTAGGCAAAGAAAAACAAAATTTTTCTAGGAAGGAAAAAAATTAAAAAATTTTGACAGTCTGGATTGAATCGTGACCAGAAAGCGGCTGTATTTTGAGGCGGAAAAAGTTGCAAGTTTATTACATTGCCGTGATTTTTTTAAATTGTGTATTTAAATAATTGTTCAAATCGCACGCGGTTCAATTATTTTATGGCTAGCGCATATGTGATCGCAAATCTTTTAATATATCCAAGAAGAATATAAAGAGTCTGGATTTGGAAGGGACCAAAGCTGTCGGTGGCTAATGTGTAGGAGTTTCAGCTCGGTGTGAGCTCGGTCGAAGTGATTGAGATTCTGCAGTACCTAAAAGGGTGGAAGTGATATGCATTTTTTTGGATATAACTGGTGCCGATAATCAATCAAAGTGAAGCTGAAAAGAATTTGTATAATCAAAGTGCAATTACCACCGAATGTCTTGGGGCCGCACCCCAGAAGTTTTTGTTTTATTGTGATCCAAGGAGCTTTAAACGTCCAAGAAGCGATTAACTTGGAGCAGAACATCGACAATACCGTGACTAAGGAGACCACGATCTTCGTCCCCTTCAGGAGCAGATTTTTTCTTAGCCGGTCATATTATGCCAAGGCGACCGCAATAAAATAGGATTGATCAGGGCATTTATAATTAGAATTCTCATTACCTTTTAGGCTACCAGCGTGACACACCGGCAGTGTTACCAATATTCGTCCAAGGGAAGCTGAGAAAAAGGAATCTAATTGTTATGATGCATTTAGTAGAATGCAGGAACTTCGTTTGAGATACCCATCTAGGTACAACAACCGTGGCCAGGAAAATGATGCTGAAGGCCGGGACTTACCCAATTTACTTGGCATGGATCCAAATAAGCCTGAGGAAGTAAATAATAGTGAAACAGGTGGAATTTTGTTCAGAAAGTAAACTCTGGTTCAAAGGTTTAGATTGTGACAGCTGCGACTGTAAAACTTTTTATTTCGCAAAGCAAGATTTGTGCAGTGTTAAAGGTTCACTGAAGGCCCGTTGGTGTCTCGAGTGTTCTTTTAAACTCAATAAAATATACCATTTGAGATTAATTAAGGTTCACAGTGGGTTTCTGGAGAGCCAACCAAAAAGGTTTTCCTTCAATGACATGTGCGGTGTGATATTGGAGTAAAGGCACATTCCAATCGCAGTTGTTCACAAGAGCTTTTTCTCGGAAAGGCAACATAAGGATAGTCTTCCGGATTCGAATTCAACGGTGTCTCCTACTGAAGACCATTTTACGTAAATTACTACATTACTTGAAGACAATGAGAGGGGTACCGTAAGCTTGTTTTTAGTATATTACTTCATTTTTTTCTTGTAGAGTATTCTTATATATATATATTCAGTTCGTAATTATATTGATAAACTAAAAATATTTACACTTTATCCACTAAAGGACTTACTACAAAATTTATATTGATGATTTTTAACTTTTAAATATCCTTACACTGTTTTTTTTGGTAGGGGTGCAAACAAACATTCGTCGGTTCTAACTGAACAAATTGTCCGAAATATATTGTCCTGCAACATCGTTTGGCCAAATCGACGTTGTTACTTCTCTTGTGTTTTGTTTTTAGTTTTGGGTGGACAAGTTTAATATTGGCTCAAAGTTTTTTTTGTGTCCCTCCTTGACCACATTACATTCAACACACACCAGTTCACTTATCAAAATTACAAGTGGTAAAAGTTGGTTGCATCCACATTACCTAGAGTATAAGTTTACTTTTGTTTTGATTTAACATTTATGTAATAATTAATTCAAACTTACCTTCATTTTGTTGTTATCATTGATTCTATTGTCGTGTACTGTAAGTAATATATAATATATTTGTTACCCAGTTCTTTAACTCAACGAGTATTAATGATTATGACAGCTTAAAGGGGTAATTTATCCAGGATGGTTGGGTGTTGCTTTCTCTCCAGGTTTCTCTCATCGTCGCGTTGAACAATTACAGGTCCACCAGGTCGTTGGTAACGTCCAGCGATGAATACCTTTGGCTAACCTAGGACAAGAACGATATGAAGAAAGCTCCTCTTTGAATAATAGGTAAGTGGTGAATCATATGTGTGCATTTCCGGTCACACACCCCCACGACCCCTTCCGGCGAGCTAGCGTAAACCGTGTGGCCGGTTTAGCATCCCCTATCAATATTTAGGAAACTAGGGAGGATGTTGTCTTTAAAAATTTTTTTTATGGTTACCCAAGCATGATGGCAGTAGCCTTGCTGTCACCAGCAAGGAGCTCCATTGTGCCGGTACAAGCTTAGCGCCCCAGCCTTATTGTCTTTGGCCCATGAGTTGCCATCAGCCCAATTTAATCAGCTGGAACGAGTCAAGGCGACTTTTCCATCTTCTGATATTCTTGGACTGGGTAAAACTCAGTTGGAAGTACACGTAATTGATGTTGGAGACTCGGTCCCCATCAAACAAAGACATTATCCCGTTTCACCGGCCGTACAGAAATTGATGCATGATGAATTAGACAGAATGATCAGTTTAGGTGTCATAGAGCCATCCAATAGTCCGTGGAACTCTCCCGTCGTTTTAGTCCGCAAGCCAGGAAAGGTTCGATTATGTCTCGATTCTCGCAAAGTAAACACTGTCACGGTTAAAGACGCATACCCTCTTCCCCATATAGACGGTTTGTTGGGCCGTCTTCAAGACACCAAGTTTATCACGAGTCTAGATTTGAAAGATGCCTTCTGGCAGATACCTTTAGATCTTAAATCGCGCGAGAAGACAGCTTTTACCGTTCCTGGTAGGCCCCTATATCAGTTTACTGTAATGCCTTTCGGCCTATGTAATGCTCCACAAAGAATGTGTCGATTAATGGATAAAGTTATCCCTGGACACCTACGAGAACACGTATTTGTTTACCTTGATGATCTTTTGATCGTCTCTCCCGATTTTGACTCTCATCTCAGAACTCTTGAAGAGGTTGCTGGTTGCTTACGTCGTTCTGGCTTAACCATCAATTTGTCCAAAAGTAAATTTTGTGTAAAAGAGGTAAAGTACCTAGGCTTTTTAATTGGTGACGGAACGTTGAAGACCGACCCTGGTAAAGTAACTGCCATTTCTGAATTTCCTACGCCGAAATCTCATCGGCAAGTACGAAGATTCTTAGGCATGACCGGTTGGTATCAACGATTCATTTCCAATTATGCCAGCGTGGCTGCTCCTATCACAGATTGCTTGAAAGGCAAGAAGTTTGCTTGGACAGAGAAGGCACAACAGTCCTTCCTCAAGTTGAAAGATTGTATGACTCAGGCTCCAATACTGGTCACTCCTGACTTCTCTAAACCGTTTCACATTCAATGCGATGCGAGTAAGACTGGTGTCGGTAGTGTACTGTTTCAACGAGACATGGATGGAAATGAACATCCAATTGCATATATGTCCAAAAAGTTGAACAGTGCACAACGAAATTACACTATTACCGAAATTGAATGTTACGCAGCCGTATTGAGTGTGAAAAAGTTTAGAGCATATGTAGAGGGCCAATCGTTCACAATCATCACTGACCACGCTAGTCTTAAATGGCTCATGAATCAGTCCGACCTGAACGGTCGCCTAGCGAGATGGAGTTTAAAATTACAGGGTTTTGAGTTTTCAATAGAGCATCGAAAAGGGAGTCAAAACGTGGATGCGTTGTCCCGTGTTGATTGCGTTGATGAGATTTCATTCTGTCATGATGTAGACTTAACGTCCCCCGCATTCAAATCTCCTGAATATTTGGCACTACTCGAGAGCGTTGGCGGAAAGACAGGACAGTTGCCTGATCTTAGGGTGTCTGACGACTATGTGTTCCATCGTACTACACCTCGTACCGGAGATCCAATCACTGATGACTTAACCTGGAAGCTATGGATTCCATCTGATTTAACCCCTGCGCTGATTGAATCCGCCCATTCACCCCCTCAAGCTTCTCACGGAGGAATAGGAAAAACTCTATCACGACTGCGAAATAAATATTTTTGGCCTGGCATGGTAAATCAAGTCCGAACCTTCGTATCTCAGTGTGAGACGTGTAAGATCACGAAATCTCCTAATGCAATCTTACGACCGCCCATAGGCATGCAACTGAAGGTAGCTAAGCCTTTCCAATTCCTTTATGTAGACTTTTTAGGTCCCTATCCCCGCTCCAAGAGAGGTAACACCGCGGTGCTAGTAGTCTTGGACTCCTTTAGTAAATTTGTCTTTCTTTTTCCGGTTTCCTCCGAGACTGCAACCTCTGCAATAGAGAATCTGGAACACCGAGTGTTTCATACATTTGGAGTACCAGAGATAATGTTCTCCGACAATGGTCGGCAGTTTGTCTCGAAGGAATTCGCGAAATTCTTGGACGACTATGGAGTCAGACACGTGCGTACAGCGGTACATTCCCCACATCCAAATGCTTCTGAGCGTGTAAACAGGTCAACCTTAGCAGCCATTCGTGCTTATTTAAAAGACGACCACCGCGATTGGGACCGTCACCTTTCTTCAGTTGAATGTGCAATGCGAAGTTCAGTCCATGAATCAATAGGAATGGCACCTTTTCAGGCTCTCTTTGGAAGCCAGATGATCTTACACGGATCAGCCTATGCGGTCTTAAAAAAATTACACGCCTTACAAGACGGAGACATTGCATTCCTTCCAACTTCAGATCGTCTTCGCCTTATCCGAGAGCGCATTAGCTTAAACCTGTCTGCTGCACACAACCGCCATGAGAAAAATTATAACCTACGTTGTAAATCGGTCTCCTTCCAGCCAGGTCAAGAAGTTTTTCACCGTACCTTCCCTATTAGTAAAGTTACTAATTGCTTTAGTGCTAAACTAGCAAATAAATTTTCCAAAGCTCGAGTACGGAAGAAAATAGGTGCGAGTCTGTACGAAATTGAGGACATGTCAGGAAAGTTGTTAGGAACTTATCACGCTAAGGATCTCAGGCAGTGAGAAGAACGAAAGCATTCCCCGAGTAGCCCTAATAAGGTATCTCGCCGGCTTCACCGGTTAACTGACAGGGTGCCTTAAACCGCTTAGGTAGCTTCCCTAGCGGTGGTACACCTCCTTGTTTTCCTTGTCCGTCTGGGGGCAAGGTTTTCATGCTAGATGCCTAGCAGGGGCTGCCAGACCAGACCCCCCGAGACACGGTCCTCTCGGTCATTTTATCGCGCCCGCCTGTTCGCGTGGAAGCTAGCCTTTGCTTCTCAGTCCTTTTTGTCGTGAAGCCCGGACAGTGCGAGGTTCTAGGAGATGCGACCTAGCGCCTCAGAAAGTGGTAGCGTCCTGCTGCATAATCCGTCCTTTACCAGTTTTATTCTCCCCTAGGCCAGAGTAGATCTCTGCGGGCGGGAGAGGACTATGTTTCCCAGGGCTCAGGCCAGCGAGTTGGTCGACGCTGAGTACCTGGGCCGTTTACTCTTCCGCGTAGGACGACCTACGGGTTATCTGATGTATGAACAGGCGGTGCCTCGTTCATCATCTTTGGGCCTTGAGGTCATCCCTCCCGCAGGATCCACCGCGGTCACGGGTACCTTATGGATCACTTCAACCCCTTACAATAGCCCAAACACACACTTTTACCCCCGTCACTAACTTTCTCCTTTGTGGGAGCCCAACACTCAACCAAATCTGGGTACTAGTTCCAGAATTAACTAACAGTAGTTGATTCTGTTCAAGCCAATGACTACAAGACATTTGCAAATTAAGGATTAGACACCGATTTAATTCTATAATATCTGCTTATGGAGCAGTGCACACGGGTGGTATCCCACCACCAACTTAAAAATTTTTCTTTTTTCAAAACTGGGGCAGATTTAAACCCAGCCCCTGTAACTGTTCGAAATTGGTTTAATTTCAAACTGTGTCCTTTCCTTGTCGGACCAATCTGGCTTGCGAAAGAGGCCGCCAGGAGGAAATTCATAGAGAGTCGGCTGCCTAGCGCCCAGTCGCTCTCAGCTCTTTAACTCATTACCCCATCCGCTGTACAAGGTGACCTCAATAGACGTAAAGTCAACTTCCTCCGCATCCACCTCATCACTTGATCTCTTAAGAGGCGGGTCGAAATTGGGATTTATTTCAAACTGGGTCCCTTCCTTGTCGGACCAATCTGGCTTGCGAAAGAGGCCGCCAGGAGGAAATTCATAGAGAGTCGGCTGCCTAGCGCCCAGTCGCTCTCAGCTCCTTAACTCATTACCCCATCCGCCGTGAAAGGCGATCTCAATGGACGCAAACTCAACTTCCTCCGAACCCACCTCATCACTGGATCCTCTTAAGAGGCTGGTCGAAATTGGGATTGATTTCGAATTGGGTCCCTTTCTTGTCGGACCAATCTGGCTTGCGAAAGAGGCCGCCAGGAATTAACCTCCAGAGAGTCGGCTGCCTAGCGCCCAGTCGCCCTCAAACTTTTTACACAATAATCTTTTTGCTATGACTACCTATCCGTCTCCATATTCACATTTTTTTTGTTTTGTTTTGTTCGTCGGTGTATTATATTGGCCCGGCTAGCTCAGTCGGTAGAGCAGAGACTCTTATTCTCAGGGTCGTGGGTCGAGCCACACGTTGGGATCTATCACGTACCGTAGAACTCTCCTTCATAGATATTTTCACATATAGCAATTTTTTTAAAAAAAAACACCTTGGTGGCCTGCATATTCATATCTGCCCGGCTAACTCAGTCGGGGAGCATGAGACTCAGTAAGCCGCCTCGTCTTTCGGTTCCCCTCTCCTTGCTCGTTCTAGCGTAACCGCCTTGTAACGGTCGGCCTTAATTTGCCTTCAACATTTGGAATTCCCATACAATAATCCCACCAAAATTTCTCAGCCCACCAATTTTTTTTTCCATGCAATAATTATTCATAATTTCCATACAAAAACTTTGGCTCAAATACGCACGCCTCTGCGCATATTATTTTCTTGCCTATCCCAATTCTACGGCATAATGCACGCACACAAAAGTTTTCGCGCAACAGAATTGCCGGCGGCGAACGCCCAGCCAATCACCTTGCATTGATTCAAGTGAAGCCCGAACGATTCTCGGAATTTTTATTCTTGCCCATGTAATGGAATGGATTTACACGCGAGAATGAAGGAACACCGATTATCAATCCCTTTTGTGTTCCCTTCCGTGTGAATTCCTTCATTTCATTTCCCCATCCTCTATTTTTCAAGGACACGACCATATAAGGGAATAAACGCTGTTCGATAGCGATTTTCCTTTGGTTTTTTCTGCCTTCACCCCTCAACACTGATGCGCCAAGGGCTAGTTTCGAGTTGGCGTCAGTTTTTGAACTCATTCGGGAAGTAGCATTGGTAAAGATCGGACGGCGGTCGGAAAAAAAACCTTGTTAGATTAAGTCAGTAGTTTTTTTGTTGGCTGTTCCGAGTTTTAAGCCATTTTGTCCCACATTTCTTTTACTTTTTTTTCTAAGATAAATTCAGTAAACTTAAAAATGTGGTCATAGTAACTTATCTCCTTTTCAAAAGAAAAGAAATATTGAAAGTTTAAATTCCGGACAAGAGCTGCGAATATAGTGAGAGAAAAGAGAGAAAAGAAAGGAAGGAACGAACCAAGTGTCGGGAGAAAATCTTTTTTTAAAATGAATCAGTGCTGCATTTTTCCCAAATAAAGGAGGAACCAAAAAGAATCAATAAGAATAACAGTTTGTTTTGGTAAAAAGAATGGAAAAATAGTAACATAAAGAGTTGTTGGGATGGAAAAACAAAGTTTTTTTTTCATGAAAATATAATAAAGTTATAAATAAAAAGTTCTTTTTATGGAAAAAATAAAAAATTATCAAATAATGAAAAGAAAGATTGTTAAAAATTGTACAAGAAAGAAATAAGGTGATTAGAAGTACAGTGTTGTAAAAGTTAAATTATCAAATAATGAAAAGAAAGATTGTTAAAAATTGTACAAGAAAGAAATAAGGTGATTAGAAGTACAGTGTTGTAAAAGTTAAATTATCAGAAAATGAAAAGAAAGATTGAAAAAAAAACTGCACAAGAAGGAAAAAAAAGGTAATTAGAATTACAGTGTAAAAACAAAAGAATTTGTAAAATTAACAGAAAATGAGGAGAGAAATTGTTGAAGACATATACAAGAGAAAAAAAAGGAAATAATTAGAAGGTGAAGTTACGAAAAGATGAAAAGAAAACGAAACTAAAAATCTTATTACAAATCAAAAAAAAAGGAAAACAATTTAACTAAATATTAAACTAAATAAACCTTTTTATGAAGAACAAAAAATTTTAATTAGATTATAAAATAAATCTATAGTGTTAAGAAGAAAATTTAACTAAATAACAAAATGAACATATGTTTTTTTTGAGGAAAACAATTTAACTAAATATTAAACTAAATAAACCTTTTTATGAAGAACAAAAAATTTTAATTAGTTAATAAAATAAATATATAGTGTTAAGAAGAAAATTTAACTAAATAACAAAATGAACATATGTTTTTTTTTTTGAGGAAAACAATTTAACTAAATAATAATAAATATACGTTTTTTTATGACGAGAAATTTTAACTCAATAATATAATAAATATATTTTCACGAAGAAAAGAACAACATAATTTAAATATTAAAATAAGTATATATTTCTTTTGAAGAAAGATATAATTTAACTAAATACTAAAATAAATATATATATTTTTTTGAAAAGAATAACATAAATAAATATTCAAACAAATATATGATTTTTATGAAGAAAGCAATTCAACTAAGATAATAATAAATATACGTTTTTTTTTCTCAAAAAAAAGGGGAAAATTTTCAACTAAATGATAAAATTAAATATATGATTTTACGAAGAAAAGGAAAATGAACTAGATAACAAGATAAACATATGTTTTTTTATGGAAAATTTTTTTAACTAAATAATAAAAAAGGGCAATATACTTTTTTTGTGACCCATAACACTTAGGGTAAACCTCCTTTATTTGAATAAAAATAAATGTTTTTTTAAGAAAAAAAAGAAAAAACACGGTTTCCAGGTTTCTTTTTAGTGTGATTTTTTTGTAGAAGATTTCGAGGTGAGCCTTCGAGTTCAGGTTTTTTTGGTTCAGAGTCCTGGTTTTTGTTTCAGTTTGTTTTTTTTCTCTCTTGTCTTTCCGTGATGGCTCGTGAGTAGACCCACAGATGTGTGTGGCGCTCTTAGGGGAGGTTTTGCCCTCCGGTATGGTAAGTACCCCTTAAATTATTTTTCAGATCCCCTCATAACCCATAAGTCCGTAAGCATGGCTGCTTGACTTCGCTACCCCCTCTCGTATGGCCACCCGGTCCTATATAGTCCCTGTCTCGGCGATTAATCATATATTTTTTTTTGACACGCGAAGTTTAGTATGTCTTAAGTACACATCACGTAACTGTCTTTAATGACGAGCCCCTGCACGACGAACCCCCCCAACGGCGAGCTAGCCGCAGCACCGCCAGGCGTGTCTTATGTCGAGTGCAGAGGGTGCGTATTTTCGCGAGATAGGTTATTACCATTGCTTTCTTCGCTATTATCAGGTGTTCAGTAAAGGCCATCAGCCTTCTGGACGTTTTATTATATTTGTCTTTCAAACTTTATTATTTGTAATGTCATGCTAGTTTTTTTTGACCATTAGGTTGATATGTATGTTTCTTATGACAGTTGCAGATACGACGCCCCGAGCGACATGTGTGTACACTGCCTCAGTTAGTTTATTTTAGATATTGGACAGTTACCAATATGGCGCACGATATGGCGCCCTGTGTAAATGCTGGTCCGAATTTTTTTTCTAGTCAATAAATTTAGCTTATTTCAAATATGACAGTTACAGAGATAAGAAAATTCATTTTTTCCCCTCCTATGTATACATTATAAGTCTAATTATAAAACTTAATTATCTAAAACGGAAACCGTAGGTGATTATGGGTTCAATTTCATACTCAGCATATTTCTTTGAATCATAATAATAAAAGACCTTCAACACAACGCCGGAAACGATGTATCAGATTTCTTCGGCAGCGCCGGAAACGATGCATCAGATTTCTTCGGCAACAGTTCTCATTAAGATAAGAATAGCTTACGTATCAAAATTGTGTTTATCTTAAGATGATGACGCTTATGTCCGTATCGTCGAAAATTGATGCGCTATGAAAGTTAGGTTTTGATATCATAGCTTGTGCACCATACCGCCCATGCCTTTTTGTAAGGAGTTTTACAATCACCCTGGTGCAGCGGTGATGGTGTTGGTGCACCAATGTTGGTGTGACGCCAAAATTGGTGCACCAGTGTTGGTGTTGGTGCACCGGTGATGATGTTGGTGCACTGGTGTTGGTGTGACGCCAATATTGGTGCACCAGTGTTGGTGTTGGTGCACCGGTGATGGTGTTGGTGCACCGGTGTTGGTGCACCAATTTTGGTGTGACGCCAATATTGGTGCACCAGTGTTGGTGTTGGTGCACCGGTGATGGTGTTGGTGCACCAACCGAACCATAAATAAAAGTTCCATATAAATATAAAACTGTATTTCCACACCAAAAATTCTAAAATTATAACCCCATGTGGACAATTTCTACTATGCCCCTTAAGACAAGTCACATGAACACATACATACATGAGCATATCGAAACACTTGTAGCATGTGAAGCAATATACACAATTAGAGGCGATTGCTGTAAAAATCGCTTTAAAAAGGAGCAGGGCCAGTTTCAGATACCTAATTTCAACTACTTTTTTCAAGGTTACGGCTTACTAGTGCCGCAGATTACTACTTTATGGTCCCGAAAGGGGGGTTTTAGCCGACTCAATAACGATATGTCTAAACACGTTTCAGTGCTTTCGAGATTTGTGTAAACAATTTCAGTAGTAGTGCAATACCAGTTAACTAAAAATCAGAATAAATACAAATGACGAAATAAAGTCAACTATATTTAATATAGTAGATAAGGAATCGCCTTGAATGTTTGAGGTATTTGAATTCAAGTACATACATGAACACAATGAATGATCCCCCCCATATACCGAAACATTGATATTAATACATAACATATATGGTTTGAACAAAATATTCCTAGGATGGTGATTAGCCCAGATTTTATACTAGATGCTCACCTTCTCACATGTGAATTATATCATGAATAGAAATTTGAATATAAGTAGATGGTTAAGCATTTATGAAATTATTATTGATTATTTGAATCAATATCATCAATTCTAACATTTTTCATGATATTCCAACTGGCGATCATAAAACAGTAGCAGCAGCAAGGCGCTTGTTCCAATAAAAATTCTACCTCGTCGTTCGCCTTAACAAAAAACCCCAGGTCTGCCTCAACATTCGTTTTCGATCTTTACAACAACAACAGCAAAAGCTTTTACCTACAAACAACCCGGGCCTTCGCAAGGGACAATTCTAATTTCGGTCATCCAAAAATTCTTAATTCTTATCGCCTCTTTAGCCCGAACAGTCTTAGACATGATTCTCATACAAATTTTTTGAGAGCCAAATTTTCTACAGCATGGTTTACACCCAAATAATGTTGTGAAATATACTGCAGGTATCTTTGGTAATAATAATGTTGCGAAATAGGAAAATATGAATGGTGCGCCATACAAGGTGGTATGTGTGATCGGGCGGGAAGGCAAATATGAGGGGGCGTGCCATACAAGGCACACACTAATATTGGCCGAAAGATAAATATTCGAGGGGAAATTTTGAGAGCCAAATTTTCTACAGCATGGCTTCCACTCAGTCGATCAACGATATCACAAGTCGATATCTGCTTCACACATACACATACACACACATATTGCCCGAGAGAAAGATTAATATTCTTAGATCGCTCGTTCGGCGCTTGTATAAACAAATTAAGTAACAACAGCCAGAAAGCCTCGATAACCCTTTATAAAAGCTGATGTTGCGAAATAAGTTTCTTCGCGCATGGGGGGAAATGAAAATAATAATGTTGTGAAATAGGAAAATATGAATGGTGCGCCATAGAAAGTGGTATGTGTGCTGCACAGATCGGGCGGGGAAGGCAACATGGACCCATCATGTAAGAATATAGCAAAGAGTTCTTATCAATCAATCATATCTGCACTCAACGAGAAGTCGATATCTGCTTCTCTGCTTATTCCATTCACACATACACACCCTCATATTGGCCGAAAGGAAGATAAAAATTATATTCTTCGATCGCATGTTCAGCGCTTGTATAAACAAATCCAGAAAGCCTCGATAAAAGCTGATTTTGCGAAATATATTGTTGGTATCTCGAATATCGTAGAAAATGTGACTTCACCCAGTGGCCTAATGTAGAAAAACAACAACAACAACAATTTCGATTTTATATTTTGAGAGCCAAATTTTCTATAGCATAGAGTAAATATACACATGATCAACGAGAAGTTGAGAAGAAGAGATACACGATAACCTTGTGTAAAAGCTTATGTTGCGAAATATACTGCTGGTATATGTGGAGATCGGTGAAGGCAAATGTGAAGGGTGTGCCTGTTGGGCGGGAAGCTTTGCGGACAACAGCGATGCCATGTGTATGAGGGTGTGCGTATAGCATTGCTTGTAAATATAGAATATAGGTGGTGTGTGTTATGCATAGATCGTCGGGGATCGTTCAGCGAGGCAAATGTGAAGGGTGTGCCTGTTGGGCGGGAAGCTTTGCATAGAGTAAATATACATAATGATCAACGAGAAGTTGAGAAGAAGAGATACATGATAAGCTTGTGTAAAAGCTGATGTTGCGAAATATACTGCTGGTATATGGTGTGCCTGTTGGGCGGGAAGCTTTGCGCACAACAGCGATGCCATGTGTGTGTGTGTGTGTGTGAGGGTGAGTGTGGCGCGAAAGTAAATATGAAGGGGTATGCCCTGTGTGTGAGGGTGTGTGTGGCGCCACAGCCGTATAAACAAACCAGAAAAGGGGTATGCCTGGGGGAAGGTAAATATGAAGGGGTATGCCATACAAGGTGGCGTGTGTGTGTTATGCATAGGTCGGGCGGGGAGGTAAATATGAGGGGGTGTTTTCCATAGAAGGCGTGCGTGTGGCTCCTCCCCCAGGTTGTGTGTGAGGGTGTGCATGTGAGTATGGGTGTGCGTGTGGGTATGGGTGTATGTGTGAGTATGGGTGTGTGTGTGGGTATGGGTGTGTGGGTGTGTTGTGCACACATACATAGAAAGCTCAAAGTGATGGTGAGGGGGGAGCGGGAAAGGCAAATATATGGGGGTGGCCCAGAACCCCTCTTGTATATCTACTTAGGAGGACGTAGGTGAAATAATAAAGTTCCAGTTCAGCGGGGTATCGACTGAGGAGAAGAAAACAAGCTCGGAAGAAAAGCAAGATATCTTGAATAATAGAGCTTCAGAGGCTTCCAACTCAATTATCGATTTGAATAGACAGGAAACCAGCAATATGGGAACTCTAGACCCATTCCAAATTTTAAAATTGTTACCTACTTTTGACGGTGAAGAGAAGGAGCTGACCAACTTCATCAATATCGTTGAAATTATAGGAGACACATTAAAAGATGATCCGGAGAGAAGGAAATTGGTGCAATTGGTGCTGAAAGCACGTATCACAGAGAAGGTTAGAATAAAGATTGGAGCAAGTACTCCGCAAGGCATAGATGGTTTCAAAAAATTGTTCGAGACGCATTTTAAGGTGAAACGCAATCCCTTAAGTATACAAAATAAGTCGTCAAGGATTTAACAAGGAGATCAAGCAGTGCAAAGTTTTGCGACAAGGATACAAAATCTAATAGCACAGCTGAATGACGTACAAATAACGGAACATGGCGAAGATAGTCGAAAGCTGATTAATGCTCTTAACGACAAATCGGGACTGAATGCTTTTCAGGCAGGTCTAAATGAACCCTATAAGACAGCAGTATTTGCAGCGCTGCCAGAAACTTTAGGCAAGGCTGTGAAAATAGCTACTGAAATAGAAGCAGTGAATGATACTAACAAACAGTTCTATCATGGTAGCGCTCCCAGAAGGAGAAGCGGGAACGAAGAATTTTACAGAAACAACTGGCAGAGCAATCGCATTAATAAGTTTCAAAGTGGATCTTTAGGAAATCAGAGATTCAATAGGAACAGGGAAGATGATAGTCAAAATTATAGTTATAGAGGAACTGCAAACTTCAATAAAAGGTATTCTGCAGAACCAGCAAGAAATAATCCCAGTGATAAGCGAGAAAGGCAGGCCAATGTACAAGGACACTATGCGCAACAAAGGTATAACAGAGGTTATAACTCAAACAATTACCCAAGAAGAATCAATATACTCGATTCGGGAAACGAACAAACCGCCCCGAAGCTCATCGTTCGAGGGACGAAGAATATTAGATGAGAATACGAGGTCCAGAAATGCAATAATGCAAAGATGTTTTCATATAACTTTCAGCGTGTCAATAACTATATAACTGCTAAAATAATAGACATGGATAAGCCGGTAAAATTTTTGATAGATTCAGGAGCAGACATATCAATAATCAAAAGAAAATTGATAAACAATGATCAAATTGATAGGTACGATATATGCAAATTAATAGGCATTACAGAAAGTGATACGTACACAATAGGAGTGCTTGAATCGAAAATTTTGATTGAAGGAGAAGAAATTAAGCAGAGACTGCACGTAGTATCTGATGACTTAGCTATTGGTACGGATGCAATATTAGGAAGAGACTTTTTGTACGAAAATAAGTGCAAACTTGATTTTGAAATATTCACACTAACAATTGTAGTAAAGGATCGGAATATCATAGTGCCAATTACAACTTATTTACCTCGACATGACACCATAAAGATTCCAGCAAGATCACAAATCCTACAAGCTGTCAATCAGCAAATTAAGGAAGATAGCATTGTCCTAAGCCAACAAATTCAGGATGGAGTCTTCATTGCTAATTCATTGATTCCTTCAAAAGAGATAGCACATCTAAAACTACTTAACGTACACGAGAAAGAAGTTAATATTAAATTACCAGAGATGAAAATATTGCCGTTAAGAAATTACAATATTATAGACCCAAGGGAAAAGCGATAAGGGAAGATAGTGACGAGAGTGAATCAGATGATGATAAGAAGAAGTGAAAGGGCAAAAAGGGAAAAGAGAAAGGTAAGAAAGGCCAGAAAGAGAAGGAACCAAAAGAGAAGAAAGAGAAGGCATCAAAAGAGAAGAAAGAGAAGGGGCCAAAAGAGAAGAAAGAAAAGGAGCCAAAAGAGAAGAAAGAGATGGAAACAAAAGAAACGAAAGAGAAGAAAGATAATGCTACTAATGGAAAAGATGAACACCTAATTATGAGGTTGAGTAAAGAAAAGAGCTTAGTGAAAATCCGCAAGCAAACTGCGAGTTACTTCTGGAGAAGCTAATGCTATAAAATTTGAACTCCCAAATGATGAGAATTTAAAAAAAAAATAAATAATGAAGAAATAATGAGAGAAAATAAGTATAGAATAATTAATGAGAATATATAGCAAGATGCATAAAAATGACAATAAAAGATAATCAAATTGAAGAAATACACAAGAATACAATAAAGAGGACGTAAAAAGATAAACCAAGGAAAATGATAAAGAAGATGAAGAATGAATATGTAATATGAAAAATTTTACCTTAAAAAGTAAGGCAAAATTTTTCTCGTGAACCGTGGGGGGTGAGGTGCCCGCATAACCTCATCGAATATAATTTTACATACACTTTGATTCACACTATAGTAATAATTATAATTTAAGGTAGTTTATATAGAAAACTAGATTGTATTCATGTATATAGATATAAGTCAGTAGGCCTAGTTATGATAATATGTAATGGTATATAAGGATAGTATATAAGAATCCCTACTATAAATACAAGGGAACTTTGTATGAAAATCAGAGTCGTTCTTGAACACTCACTTACTACAGGGCGCTAATAGGGCTTTAGCTCTACGCTCCGTCTATGAGGATAAATAAACTGTTTAAAGTAACACTTCTTCCTCTCTATACAATTAAATGCCATTCCGTCTAGTTGCCGTTGATTTTGCAGCCTTTGGTTTTTGCAGGAATGGACTAATATGATCGGGCCTATCAAGCCTAGATGTAAAGTTATCGTGTCGAGGGCTGCATGGTAGTGGGTAGATTTTGCACTGTCACTTAACGATCTCCTCTGGGCACCAGGCGCACTCAGTTGCATAATGCCTTATTCTGATATGGAGGCTCTGTCAGGATGGACCTTATTTTTCCTACCATACTCCTGGGACTTTTGTTGACCAATTTATCTAGAGAGGGCCGAAGTGGAATTGGGGAGCCCCACGGAGCACACCCGATCCCCGCTTTCGTGAATTCGTTCCCTACAAATCAAACGCAGGGCGGTAGCCTGAAACCCGGGTAGCCAAGAAGCAGACCTATAACTTGTTTATGCGTAAGACGGTTTTAAGCTTAAAATCGGCTTAAGACGAATAGCCTGTATAAACAGATTCGCATTCTCTCTCAAACATTAAAAATGCATTATGCAAATGTATTATGCATTAACATAACCTTAATCACTAACCGGAATAGAGGGAGATTATTCTTTTAATGTAAGACCAAAATCAGCCATTTTGAGAACTCCACAAACATACCCACAATAATTCGTCTCAAGCTGAAATAAATTAAGCTTGAAACGAATTTCGACTTAAGACTGTTTATACGGAGCCGGATTCTGTCTTAAGCCGAAATTCGACTTACGCATAAACAAGATACTAGACAGCCGCCGCTCTGCCCAAATTTTTTGGATCCTCTCGCCAGATAGTTTCCCATACATTTCATTTCGCCGCGCCGAGCATTTGGACCGAGAAGATTCCGCCACCGCCGCCGCGCCAATCTGTTTGTGCCTTCAAATGGAAACAACAAGCCACTAGGCAGACTGCTGAACTAGTTCCAGCGGTCTGGCCAATAAATATGAGGTATAGGGGTGTAGTACAATAGGTCAATCGAATGGCCGCGGTACTTTTGGACCCAATATCTAAAACAAAAAAAAAACAAAATATGCAGCGCCGAATATGTTTTGGGCCTAAGTTTTCTAAAAAAAGCTCTTGGTAGATACAAAGACATTCATCATGTTTACGCGAAGCCTCTAAAACTCTTTAGAACAACCTTAACACTGATTTTCATACGCGTAAACGCCCCTTAACATTGCTTTCGTTAGTGGTGTTAAGCCTTAATAAAAGTGTTAAGGTAACACATTTATTAAGGAAAACTGAGTTAAGCAGGCTACGTAAACGGTTGTGATCTACACTAGAGCACATGTCAGTTGACTTGACAACATTGACCATGTTTACGCGAAGCCACTAAAACTCTTTAGAACAATCTTAGCACTGATTTTCATACGCGTAAACGCCCCTTAACATTGCTTTCGTTAGTGGTGTTAAGCCTTAATAAATGTGTTAAGGTAACACATTTATTAAGAAAAACTGAGTTAAGAGCCGCGCGTAAACGGAGTTGTGATGCTACAGTACATGTCAGCTGACGTAATACACCGTGCACAATTTCTCTATGATGATTTATAGGGATTAATACGTCCTGTACATAGTGCATATTTTTAATTTTAAGCAAACTTCAACTTTACATTTAAAATATGCTATGCAAAACGCACTTCTATTTGACAGTTTAAGAACTGACATTTTGTGGATAAATTCTAACGCGCGTAAACGTTCTTAAAACTACTACTGATAACGATGTTAAGAGCTTAAATATCTTCGCGTAAACATGGTCATTCAAAACATTAAAGAAACTAATAAAGTAAAGAGGCGAAAGTGAAGTTTATTAAACGCTTTTAAATTAGATTTAGTGGAATTTCGGTAGGTATTATATTTATTATATGTGTATATATGATTTTTTTCGTTTATTAGATTTTTATATTTTCCGTAGTAAAATGGCTTCCCTTCAACTGAAAAAGCGTCAAAACTGGACAACAAAAGAGGAAGATGATTTAAAGAAAATTTTTCAAGAAAAACAAATAAACAAATTGCTGGATAGCAAAAAATACAAAACAGAAACCGTTTACGCTATTATAGCCCTAGAAATGAAGAAGTTGGGGTATCATAGGACCGTTGCTCAAATAAAACAAAAGTGGCAAAATTTAAAGGGAAAGCATTATGCTAACAAATCGCATAATAAAAAAAGTGGTAACAATACAGTCGAAGTTGATGAAATTTTATCATCTATCTTAGACCAAAGGCCTTCCTCAGTTTTTGTATGTCATGGACTAGATACTGCTTCCAAAAATTCTCAATCCCCTTCAACATCTTTTGAAGGAAGTAAGTTCTATTGCAGTACTTTGATTCATTTTTCGTTTCTAATATATAGTATTTTTCCTGTACTTGTAGGTAATTCGGACCGGATGGAAGTCTCATTAGAAATAAATGAAGAAATTGATGACGTAAACGAGAGTTTTACAATCGAAGCAGCACATCATATATTGGAAGGTGAAACAACTGCAGCAGCTTCTGTGGAAGGACCTGAAGTTGAGGATAACCATGAACCTGCCATAACTATCGCTGAAAAACAAACACCTCCCACACGGGATCACTCCATAAAAAAAATAACTTACCTCCTCGGACTGACAAAAGTAAGGGGAGAGGAAGTTATGCCAAAGCCATGAATGGTTTTTATAATTCATGGAGTGAGGAGTCCAATAACAGGTGGAAACAGCATCAAGATTACTGGGAAAAGGTCAAGGAAAAGCAAAGAAAATGGGAAAATGAGCTGCTAGAAAAACAGAGAGCTCACGATAAAGAACTCATAGCCATGAGCAATGCAGCACTTAGTTCTGCAGTAGATAAGCTTGTAAATACTCAAAAAATGCCAATGATAATGCCATATACGTATTCGGCTATGCAGATTACCGCAATGCAATCCCACGAGAAAAACATCACTAAACCAAATGTAGATTATTCCACTCCAAGAGAATAGATAGTTTTAAAGCTGTTTAATTAGTACAAATTGGATTTTTTTTGTGTTTGTCTTTCTTAAATTTTCGTTAAATGTTTATGTTGAATTTTTGTATTTCTTTTATTTTTATTTATGTGATGAAAAAGTGATTTTTTTATTTAAACTTTTATTAATTTAAGTGTTCTTTGTTGGAAGTTTTTAGAACAATTTTTTTAGATTTTAAGAAAACTTTTGATTTCTAGAATGAATGTTAATTTATTAATTTAATTTCACTTTTTTTTAAGTATTTCATGCAAACGTTGCGATACCTCGAGGCTGTAATATTTCAGAATTTAAAAATATGATACATATACTATAAATGCATTCCTTTATCGGTATTTAGAAGTTAGTTGTATTGATGTCTTTTTTATAAGAAGTTATTTTTTTTGTTCAATATGTTTATGTAAGAGTTTATAAAAAATGTGATGTTAATATACAGGGTGTAACGCATAAGATTGTACACCGGGCGGGTATGAATAGGTTTTGGATAGACGAACAAAAAATCGTTCCGGAGGGGGTGGGGTAATCTTAACGGTTTAGCCGCTAGGGCGTTTTGAAGTTTTTTTGCTAGAGTTTTACATATCTCCCTGTATTTTTGTAACCCTATGACCTATTTTCATAAATAAGGTATCAGTGTACGCAGAATACTCCCACCTATCTAAAGCTGTAAAAATGAAGGTTCTACCGTACCAGGTTCCAGAGCAATGAGTCGACAAAGTGAACATTTTGGTTTTTTTTTACTAAAATTTCAACTAAAACCACCATTTTCTCCAAAAAATACGTAATTAACTGATATTTTTTTTTACAAAATTGGAAAGCTTGAACAATTTCCTATGAATAATGTCCTGACAATTTTTATGCTACGGCCTTTACTTTTGAAGTTATTAGCAAGTTTGATGTTGAAATTGACCTTACTTGGTGTTTATTTGGTACTTTTTAGCAAAGCTTAGGTGAAAAAGTACTAAAAAAGACCCAATTTTTGCATTAAAATTGCTTTTAACTCCAAAAGTAGAAGTCGTAGGAAAAAATTTCTCTGGACATTTTTCATAGGGAATTGTCCAAGCTTTCTAATTTTGCAAAAAAAAGTTTAGGTTTATCACGTATTTTTTGGAGAAAATGGTGGTTTTAGTTGAAATTTTAGTAAAAAAAAACTAAAATTTTCACTTTGTCGACTCATTGCCCTGGAACCTGGTACGGTAGAACCTTCATTTTTACAGCTTTAGATAGGTGGGAGTATTCTGCGTACACTGATACCTTATTTATGAAAATAGGTCATAGGGTTACAAAAATACAGGGAGATATGTAAAACTCTAGCAAAAAAACTTCAAAACGCCCTAGCGGCTAAACCGTTAAGATTACCCCACCCCCTCCGGAACGATTTTTTGTTCGTCTATCCAAAACCTATTCATACCCGCCCGGTGTATAATCTTATGCGTTACACCCTGTATACACTAAAAAATATTTTTGATAAAAAGTTCTTTATTCTTTTATAACATAAATTTGTAATGATTAAATAAATATAAGCAAGATTGCGAATTAGTTTTTTTTGCAATTTAAAAATCACATATAATTAACCTGTGTAAAGTGTGTAGTTTCTGGCCATGTATGTACAGAGATGATCCCGCATTAAATTTCCATCTATGTCGCTATCTGCTATTGGAATATTTGATTGTGGCTAAGGAAATTGATATTCTTCTGCACTTCTTTGTTCGTCCCAATGAGGCTGATATTGCTGTTTAGAAATTTCAACAAAATTGTGGAGCATACAACATGCAACAATTACGTGGGGCAAATTATACACGTCAAGATCACTTTTCTTACACAAAACTCTCCATCTCCCTTTTAAACGACCAATCGCTTGCTCTACAATAATTCTTGCTTTGTTCAGATGCAAATTGAACGAAATTTCTTCCTCGGTCCGTTCATTTAAATAGTCTTTCATTATCCAATCACAGAGTGGGTAAGCTGCGTCACCAATGATGTAGTAGGGCAGTTGAAAAGCAATAGGCTCACCATCACCATCATCAATTCCTCTAATTTCTCTCTTAATTTGAGGGAACAGTCTGTCATGATTATTATAAAGATAAGATTGTCTTAAAACAGCTGCATCATGGTTGCCTCCAGGATGCTGTGCAGTGATATCCCGGAACAAGAGACGATGATCCACAACTGCTTGGACAACAATTGAAGTATAACCCTTACGATTATGAAAATCTGCTGCACCGTCTTCTGGGGCAGTTATAGGAATGTGAGTTCCGTCAATAACTCCTAATACATTTGGAAGCTTATATTTACCCTCAAATTCATTAGCAATATCAGCGCATTCATGAGGACTAGGCCAAAAGAGGAGTCTTCGCAGTTGGGTTGCTATAAAGACTTTACAAAATTCATGTACATAAACGCACACCGTACTTTTTGAGACTCCAAAACCCCTTCCAATGGCACGATATTCGGCACAAGATGCTAGTTTGTAAACCGCGATAGCTACTTTCTTTTCAATGCTGATGGGTTCCATAAAACAGTTATTTTCAACTGCCAATTGATCTCGAACTATTGAAAAATCGTTTGTCGGTCCATACGAAAATCTTCAATCCACTGCTTTTTATCATAAGTTTGAAGGACATCACTATCCCACCATTCACTGCTTCGTTCCTTTCTTCCAATTGTTCGAATTCTCGGTACAACCTGTTCAAAAAATTTATAAATGCATTCATTTATAATTCCATTCACAATAAACCAAAATTTAAAGAACGTTGATTGATTTTCATTGCAACTTACATTCATGATGGCTAAGATGGGTGCTGAAAAAAGATTCTCTTGAAGAAATTGGAAACTAATTTTTTCAAGTAATTGGAGGTTACGTCTTGATTTGCGTATAAGCCTCCAAGTTCTTGCATCCCGTTTACGTAATAAACACTCCAGAACTTGCCTATGATGGTTTATGAGGATTAAAACTTCTCTATTGATGTCCATAATTGGTCAAATTTAATTAAACTTTGTCTTCAAAACACTCCTAAATGATTATTAATCTATTTGACTGTCAGTTTGGCTGACTTCTGGTGGGTAAATTCTAACGTGCGTAAATACTCTTAAAAATTCTATTGATATCGGTGTTAAGAACCTAAATATGTTTTCGTAAACTCTCTTAAAAGTACTAGCGATAGCGATCTTAAGAGTCTAAATATCTTCGCGTAAACATTCTAATTTTCTTTAATTGAAAGTTCTTGTTTTCAGTTTTTTATGTGTTCCAGTCATGTTAATATTTTCATTTTTTATTGAAGAAAAAAATGTCTGACATAATTTCCTATAAAGGGCGCTTAACAGAAATATGCATCGGAGCGCCAGCACCGCTAGAGCCGGGCCTGGCAAGCACTTATTTCGTGGCACCAGTGGAGTTTAAACTCTCCAACAATATTGCAAACTGTTTCACCCTGTAGCCCTGAGCTCAAAGAAGTGCAGAATCGCAACTATATTTATACACGGCACAAAAGAACGCTAAACATTAGACAATAATTGTACAATTAATACTCCTATGAAACGTATGGCATCTGTTACATTTAATTCGAATATATAACGCAATTTTGCAATATGTGACATTAAAGATAATAAAAGTTGGTTTTTTGGCAAATTTGTTTCATTTTTCAATTTAGTTTTATTGTTCTCGAAAAATTTTGTTATTACAGACTTCTAGATTTAAATTAAAAAAAGCTATAGAAAATGGCCCTCGAATTTCGAATGCTGGATGCTGCTATTTGCATTATGTAGGGCGTATTCTAGTGCCTAATCTCCAAAGAGAGACCCAACTACGAACCAACCACGTACCAGTTGGCTGAATTAGCTGACAAAATGCGTTCACACACATTTCTATCAATGCAGATGTGAAATGTCAGAAATTTCTGGGTTGTTTTGATCGGGAATCCCGCGCAAATTTATATATGAAATAAATAATTTACAAACATTAGCTAATCTAGTAGCACACCAAATTAAATGTCATTTTCACTTTTTGTGTTGACATATTTTTTGGCGCGATATTCAAATTAAACTTAACGTCATTTTTGCCTTCATATTTGACATTTCTATGTACAAAATTGTTTAGAACCACTGAAAAAAACCCGCTGAATTGCATGTGGCAACTCAAATGGTTTAACTAACACATACGGGAAGTGACACAATTCAACCAAAACACGAGCGAGACGGGTGAATCAATTTACAACGAGAAGGATTAGGTAGCAGCATTTTGGTTAGTTGGCTCGTGGTTGGTTTTGCCATTGGAGATTATGCATAGGTATCTACAATATTTAAAACACAGTGGTTACTTGAAACTAGACAGTCTTGATGTCGGTCCGTAGTGCGGTACTATAGAGCCAAGCAGTCAAGATGATAATGTCTGCCGAACAAAGTCGGACCCTTTATTTATAGTCAAAATTTAACCAATACAAACAAAACATACATTCTTAGAACTAATAAAACTAAAAAGGTTGCCAGCATAGTGTTATAGTCTCCTCTTCTGTTCGTGAAGACGTCTCGGCAAATGAAACAGCATGGATGATCCTCATACGTTCCTTTTCGGCCGGCCCCCTTCCGGATAGGAGCGACTGCTGCAGGTGGCGGTGAGTCAGCATTCAGGGTGCATCTGGACAGAGCTGAAGTATGATATGTCCCGATGATGTCCCTAGGATTACTGGGATCTGCTAGTTCGTACGAAATAGGCCCTTTATGACACAATACGACATAGGGACCATCTCTTCTAGGGGCGAGTTTGGATGTGAAGCGTTGGCTACGCTTACTGCGGGTGTGTGACGTTACCCAGACCATTTCTCCGGGATGATAATCGGGGTCGGGTCTTCTATGTTGGTCCTTGTAAGTTTTTCGTTGATCCTGTTTCTTCTCCATCGTTTCTCGAGCATTTTGCAAAGTGTCAGCTAGCGCGGACAGGTATGGCGTTATTTCAGGTATAAAATTATCGGATTGAATGATTAGACGAAGGTCTCGATTAGCATCATTAGGTGTCCTAAGTTCCCTCCCGAACGTTAGGTAAGCGGCACTGTATCCGGTGCTGTCGCAGAGTGCTGAGTTCATCGCGAAACGTATCGCTGGTAGGTAAAGATACCATTCGTTATGTCTCTCTCCAACTAGTATGGACAACTGGGTTTTAAATCACGGTTCTTCCGTTCAACAGGGTGGGCCTGTGGATGGTATACCGGTGTGAAGTTCTGTTCCATGTCTAAACAGTGGGTGATTTGTTGCATAACAGCACTTATAAATTGTGTCCCGTTGTCACTTACTATTCTTCGGGGCAGTCCGTATCGAAAGAAGATTTCACTTATGAGTGTTTGGGCGGATTGCATCGCGGTGGCTTCAGTTAAAGGAAAGAGTTCCACCCACCCGCTTGCTAGATCTTCCACAATAAATATCCATTTAAATCCTTTCTCTGTCTCGGGAAGTGGTCCAAACAAATCAAACCTTTGTTGCTACACAGGTGTCTGTACAAGACCAGCTGGCTTTAGATTATTGACTTTATATCTTTGGCATTCTAAACATTTCTTACAATATTGTAGTGTTGGGTAGGACACGATTATAAAATGAGTTTGTAAGAGGTGCCTCTTTTTTATTTTGAGCCAGTACAATGTCATACTTCAAATGAGGCGAGGTTCTATTGTAATGCCAAAATGACAAAAACAAGCAGATTAAAAAAAAGAAAGAAAATAAATACCAATGAAATGCATTTTTACAAGCTTAATTCTAATATTCATTAAACTGCCTTAGAGTAAGTAAGAAATCTATGCCTCCACAATGTACAGCCACGGACAACTAATTAGAAACAGTTTCATAAAAATTGCATTTATACATTTTTTATTTTTTATGTAGCAATCCTGTTAGGAATTCATTACGATATTGTTATTGATTTCCTTCAATCATTATATATTTAAAAAAAATTAAGAGGAGGTGGTGGGAATTCTTTAATTTGATTCCTACATAAAAACTGTATAAATGCAATTTTTATGAAACTGTTTCTAATTAGTTGTCCGTGGCCATATATTTATATTTTGCAATCCCACCTCGCCTAATTTCAAGTTGGAAATTCTGCTACTGCAAAAAAAGTAAGAAATGTCTCTCCAGCACAAAATTTCACTCCCTCAAAAAATGTAAGAATTGTCTCTTCAGGACAAAACCTCACTCCCTCGAAAAATGTAAGAAATGTCTCTTCATGACAAAACCTCACTCCCTCGAAAAATGTAAGAATTGTCTCCTCAGGACAAAACCTCATTCCCTCGAAAAATGTAAGAAATGTCTCTTCATGACAAAACCTCACTCCCTCGAAAAATGTAAGAATTGTCTCTTTAGGACAAAACCTCACTCCCTCGAAAAATGTAAGAAATGTCTCTCCATCCAATTCGTATTTACAATCTCACCACGGCTCAGCTTAAAGTGGATATTTTACTGCCGCAAAAGAAGTGAAAAATGTCTCTCCAGTTCGTGTTTACAATCTCACCTCGACGCAATTCACATTGGAAATTTTACTGTGGCAAAAGAAGTGAGAAATGTCTCTCCAGTTCGTGTTTACAATCTCACCTCGCCGCGATTCACATTGGAAATTTTACTGTGGCAAAAGAAGGAAAAAATGTCTTTCCATTAAGTAATTTACGATCACACCTCGCTTCATTTATTTTGATACACGCTCATGTACCAGCAGGTCATTATTTTTGAACCGGGACATTTAAAAAAACTGAGGCCTCACTACAATTTACATCATGTAAGAGACAAATGTACTGCCTCGTGTAAGTCCGGCTCAACACTACAATATTGAGTGATGTCGTGACGCATTCCAGGCCAAAAATATCTTGCTGCTATTCTTCGAAGAGTTCTTTCGACTCCGTAGTGTCCTGCCGTGGGTGCATCATGGTAAGTATGAAGAATCTCCGACCGTTCTTGTTTGGGTACAGCTTGTTGAGCCTCTTCATTGTCGTTGTCTGGAGAGTATCTATAAAGTACACCTCCTGATAACAAGTATCCGCGAGAAGTCCATCGAGAAGAATCTTCTTTCGATTTGTCTGACTCGAGAGAGTTAATTATTTTCCTAACTTCTGGGTCATCCAATTGTTGTTGGCGGAGTTCTTGCGCATCTTGATGGGGTACATCGATTGCGGTAGTGCAGATCCCGCATGATTCCATCCTATCTTCGTCGCAAATCGGTATGGAAAGGGCATCTGCTAGCACATTTACTTTTCCAGGAATGTACTGAATATTAAAATTGTACGGCTGCAACTGTAATGCCCATCGGGCTAAGCAGCCACTGGGCGTCTTGAGCGTCATAAGTCACTTTAATGGTTGTTGGTCGGATGCGATGTTGACTTCGTTCCCTTCGATGTAACCTCTGAACTGCCCAGACGACTGCTAGCGCCTCTCTTTCGGTGGTGCTATAATTCCTTTCGGCGGGGGTGAGAAGACGGCTTGCATATTCGATAGGTCTTTCTTCCGGGACCTCCCCTTGGAGTAAAGCTGCCCTAGGAGCTGGCGTCAGTTCATAAGGTGTATGATTTACTATCATCGGCTTGTTGCAAGATGGGAGCCGAAGTGAGTTTATTTTTGAGTATAGAAAAAGCGTTGTTTTGCTCCGCTCCCCAAGTCCATTGAGACTTCTTCTTTGTTAAGTTGGACAATGGACAAATGGAGACATAGCCAGCAAAATTTGCGATGAATCGTCGGTACCAAGAACACATTTGTAGGAAGGACATCAAGTGCTTCAAATTCTTTGAATGTGGCATGTTGGTTTTTGTCGCAACTTTGTTAGGGTCGACTTGGATTCCGTCCTCATTTATGATGTGACCAAGATACTTGATTTCAGGGCAACCAAAATGACATTTGCTTCGGTTTGCTCTAAGTTGAAACTCTGCAAGTTCAGTAAATACTTTTGTTAAAGCCTGTATCATTTCTTCAAATGATTCGCAAAGGATTAATATATCATCCAGGTAGGCAAGTATTCGAACACCTTTACACCTGCTTTTTAATTGATCAATTAGCCTTTGGAATGTAGCGAAGGCATTACGAAGACCGAAAGGCATTCGTTTAAATCGATAAGTGCCAAACGGGACAGTGAAGGCGGTTTTGTCCATATCGTCACTGTACATTGGTACCTGCCAGTATCCAGCTAATAGGTCGAGTGTAGACATATATTTGAACTTGGCTGTGGAGTGCAATAAGTCATCCATCCTCGGTAAAGGGTAACGATCAGCTACTGTTATTGCGTTTATGTGTCGGTAGTCCACGCATAGTCTTATAACTCCATCCTTCTTGGGAACCATTATTACTGGTGACGACCAAGGCAATTCGCAGGGCTCGATGATGTCCATTTCCAAAATTCTTTCAATTTCTTTCTCCAGTATAGCCTTGCGCTTACTGTTCAAGCGATAAGGGGGTGTCGAAATTGGCGGGTGGTTACCAGTATTAATTCTATGTTCTATTAGTTGTGTTGGCGGTCCCTGAAGTATGAATATGTCTGCGTTACCTACGAGCACATTATTTAATTCTTCCCTTTGAGCTTTTGTTAATGCAGTTCCTTCGTCTGGGCGAAGATTAATGTGATCGAAATCAATTGTTCCTATATGGAATGTCCTTAACTCCATCAAGTCAGCTTCGCTTTTCGTGATTGTTGAATCCATCGGAAGGCAGTCTTTGAATATTGCATCTATATCCTCAGCGTTGTATGTCCTCTCCTCTTTTCTTCTATTGGGAGTATTTTTAATTGGACTGATGAGTTGAGGTGTGGTCCACAAAGGTTTGAGTTGTGCTATGTCTGGAGACATGCTTGGTAGCTCCGGTCCATAATTAATCTCGTTGTCGGGGGTTACTGGCTGTGAAGATATACTCATACTGGAAAATTCAATACTTTCTTTTGATGCTTGTACGACTTCAGGTAGTTTTGTTGTTTCTTTTTCTTCTAGTTTATATTTCTGTTTGGGATTATCGCCAAAATGCCATTTTTGTCGCGGTAGGTCGAGCACCATGTTAGCGTCGTGGATAAAGTCTACTCCTAACAGCGTGCGATTGTCATCCGATTCAGGAAGGACTATAAAATTGGTCGGGATTATTCGATTCTTCAAGGTAACTTTTGTTTGCGTAAAACAGATTTGTTGTTTTCAGCTAACACTACATAAGCAACAGTTGTTTCAAACTTATATTTTTTCTTTAAGAGGATTTTGTATAAGCTTTGGCTGACAACACTGAGTCTTGCTCCTGAATCGAAGTAGGCGTAGCCGTTTGTATTTGCAACTTGTACTTCGATTGCTGGTCTACATCTAAGTGGTAAACTATTTGTCCTTGCATCTATTGAATAAAAATTAATATTTTCCTTATTATTTTTGTTGCAATTGCCGCATTGACTTTTAACGACCCCTGGATTTCCACAACCGTAACATTTCAGTTTGGACGCTGTAGCTTCGTTTTTTCCTGTCTCATTCCTCAAACGTTTGCGACAATCTTGTGTGGTGTGACCAATGTTGCGACAGTATCCACATTTAATTTTTTAATTGGTTTTTCTTTATATTCCGATTTATGGATTTGTGATTGGCAACGTTGTTCCCTTTGATTTTCTTCTACTGTTCTAGCCTGTAGGAGCAATTCCTGGAATGATTTTATTTTTTCCCGTGAAATATGCTTCCGAATATTTAAATTTAACAGCCCGAAGAGCAAATCTAGTTGTTGGTTCTCGGAATGGCTATTCGGTGTCAGCTGAGCCATTAGGGAGCGTTTCTCAAAGATGAAAATATCTGTAGGTTCATCTTTTTGTTGGGGTTTGGAAAATATTTCCAAATAAATTTGATATGCTGGTTTCGCAGGCGCGAAGGTGTCGCGTATCCGTTTTATGGCGTCGTCCCATGAAGCTACTTCTTTTTTGATTCCACTCCACCAAGTTGCAGCTATGTATGCCTTTAAGCAGGAGCGAGAGACCATGAAGTGCGTGAGCTTCGCTGATATTTTCGCAGGATTTGAAGGTTTCGATTTTTTTGATGAATTCGTCTACAGCTTCCGTGGAGCGTGTTCCATCGTAATATGCATTGCATGATGTGAAACTGCCACTGCGTATGTACGAATCAGGGACTGATGAGGATGCGGGTGATGACGGGCGGATGGTAGCGAGTAGCCTCTCGAACTGTACTTCGCTGAACTGCATCCTTTGTTTCAAACGTTGACTTCTGAGAACTCGTCCAATTTTATGCTCCAGTGTATCGTCAATAAACGTATTTATATATATCTAGATTTATATTATATATAGCCGCGAGTTGGGCGCCAATTTGTAGGGCGTATTCTAGGTATCTACAATATTTAAAACACACTGGTTACTTGAAACTAGACAGTCTTGATGTCGGTCCGTAGTGTGGTACTATAGAGCCAAGCAGTCAAGATGATAATGTCTGCCGAAAAAAGTCGGAGCCTTTATTTATGTCAAAATTTAACCAATACGAACAAAACATACATTCTTAGAACTAATAAAACTAAAAAGGTTGCCAGCATAGTGTTACAATTAATTTTAAATCTTTTAACGTTCATGGTTTTAACAGAATACACAAATGAATCTAATGAATCCAACTTTTATAGGAGCAGTTGGTTTTTCGTTAATAGTTAAGAAGAGTTGAATTTTGAAGGTTTGGATTGATTTTAAATGTTTTAACGTTGGGTGAAGCGAGGCGCACCGGGTCCCAGCTATCCAAAATACAGAAAATAAGGAGTTCATTGAGACACTTCATCTGTGTATGAAAATTCATTTCTCGTAAAATGCCATGTCAATGGATGGTTTTTATTGTCTCGATCGAAATGTCAGATCCCTAGGCTGGTCGCACACTGCAGCAGATTCGGCCGAATTTTTCAAACAATTATTTTGCTATTCTCATTCGCACATTACAGCCGTTGTTTTCGGCCGTTGACGTCCCTAGGTTTACTCCGATCAGATTTGTTTAATTATTCGGCCGTATACGGCCGTAAAAAATTCGGCCGAATCTGCTGCAGTGTGCGACCAGCCTAATAGTTTCACATTTTGTTATTCGGAATCAAAAATACCAAAAAAGTTCCTTTTTCAAACTCTCTTACTCGGCTCTCACACTGAGGCAACAAGCGATAAGCAATAATGTTGCCGCAAGCAGCAACATGTCTCGTTCGAGTTGCTTTAATGTGAGACCTCTAATTTAACTTAATGTAAAGTAGGCGCTCCCGATAATATTGCGTGTTGTCTATTGCCAGTTGCTTATTGCTTGTTGACTAAGACGGCTCTCACACTGAGGCAACAAGCAATAAGCAATATCTGTCGGTTTTGAAAATGCACTGAGTATCGCCAGAAATAATATTGCCGCAACCAGCAACATGTTTCGTTCGAGTTGCTCTAATGTGAAAACTCTAATTTAATTTAATGTAAAGTAGGCGCTCCCGATAATATTGCGTGTTGTCTATTGCCAGTTGCTTATTGCTTGTTGCCTCAGTGTGAGAGCCGTCTAAGTGTGAAAGCCGCCTTACTGTATATTAAAATTCGTGCCACCTGATTACTACTATTGGCTTATAGTCCAGTAAATCTGTCGATAATATCGCGTTTTTTTACAAAAACTATTAACAGGCTACAAAGGTTGGAAATTTTCCGTAGAATTCAATGGACTATTTTTAAAACAAAAGACGCGCTTGCGTCCTTTTCAAAATGGCGCCCAAAGTTGGCGAAAAACAGTTTTTACGTTTAAAAAATAAACTTGGTGTTGTACAAAAAAGAGGTAAATGGCGAAGTTGTGTAACTCTTTAATACGGATCGAGCTGCCGTGGTCCGGTCTCAAAAGATTACAAACTCAATTAGTAATTGCAAAAAAACCGCTAAAAATGGCATTTTTTAAAAATACCTGTAGCTCCGTGAAAAGACAATATTTTTTAACGAACCACGCTGAAAGCGTAGTTCAAGATAAGTCGAATAAGAGCATTTTTACAGATTTGCAAAATATTGCAAGATTTGTGCAAAAATCGATTTTTTCGAAAAAAAACGCGTTAATAGCTCATATATGCCATCATATTTTTATATCCTACCGATACCAACATTTTCTTTAACAGTTGCGCATACATGTGCAATTAATGCGCATATCACAAAATGATCCCTAATATGCGCAAAATCAGTCAAAAGATCGATGTTTTTTTATACCCCAAAAAACCATGAATATATTTGTGATTTTATATTACATTGGAATGCCATCATTGCCAATCGATAAATAGCTGACATTTTTCTACAAATTTACAAAAAAAAAAATTCCTCTCCGACCTTCTGGAACCGAGATAATTTTTTTTTGAAAAAAATCCTGTGGCGCCTTCTTTTAAGTAAGTCGCTAAAATTTGCAGGGGTCATTGTTTAATCCTTATATTTTCAATAAAAAATTCCCGCAACTTTATCGGCCGTTACTGAGCATTGTAAAATCAATTAAACTCGCAGCTCGATGCTGCGTCGCGCATTAGCTAGCGCTATAAGTCCGATCAGAATAGACGAAAAAAGCTCAAACTGGTTGATAATTCTGAAGTTGCTGAAAATTGAGCCCTTACAAATATCATTATAAATAAATTGTCGAATCCCCCTCGATCGGTCGGTGCCAAATATTTTTATTCAAGATCAAAAGGTCAAAATATCAGTTTTTTGCAAATATCTGCTAAACGGTAAGTTTTATCACAAAAAAGTTTTCACAAATTTTGTAGATTTTGCGGTTATCCACAGAAATATATATCCTACTTGTTGCGACCCTGTAACCAGTGAGAGGGTGTACATTGTCCTCCTTGAGCAGTATTAGTTGGCCGATGTTTATGTTGTCGCGTAATTTTGTCCATTCGGGCCGTTGCTAAAGACGTGACAGATATTATTAATTTTTTAATTTAATTTAATTTATTGTTACTCATGCAACACACAATCATGCAATAGAGTTAACCCTTCTAATTCAGAAGGTACGCTTCTTAGCTGGGCCAAGAAAAATTTACCAACTCAGCACAAGTAGCACTGAGATAGGCTCAACTAAACCATGCAACATATAAATTGAATATGCAATCCCGAAAAGGTCTCACCTCGCACATTTATATATGCGAGATGTGACCCTCAGAGATTGCACATTCAATTAAAACAGAAAGAAATGCAATACACAAAGAAGCGTGCAAAAAAAGTTAGTCAAGTGAGATTAAAAAGACTCCTTTTAAGGACGTCCTTACTAATGCTCACGCTAAAAACATTAATATTTTTATTCACATTAATGAACATGCGATTAACAGGCTCGAATCTGCCGTAATTCGTGTTAGAGGAGTTGGTGTGTAAGAGAGGTGGCCCTCTCAAATTGTATCCACTCTCTCTAAACGACGCACGGCGACTCAGAAAACCTGAGTCGACCTTTCCATTAAGGAGCTGATGAACAAATACAACATCGGCCACCTCACGACTCCTGCAAAGAGAGCTTAAGTTGAGTAACTTAAGTCGGGATTCATATGGTGGAAGAACTAATGGATTATCCCAAGGAAGATGACTCAGTGCGAATCGAAAGAACCTCCTTTGAACTGACTCAATTCTTCCAACGTGCAAAGAGTAGTGAGGAGACCAAACCTGGGACCCATACCCGAGTAATGGTCTGACAAGAGAGATATAGAGGTGTTTAGTAATCAAGGGGTTATTGAATTCTTTAGACCACCTTTTTATAAAACTCTGGACTAAACTACCTTTGGAAGCAATATAGTTAATGTGAGCAGAAAAATCGAGTTTACTATCAAATCTAATCCCGAGATCTTTTACAAAATTAACACGACGGATACACTCGTTAGAAAAGGTGTGGTTAAAAATTATAGGTGTTTAATACAGAAAAGAATTAAATGAAGGATAATTTCTCTGTATAATAAATAAAGGAACTCGTGGTGGTTTAACTTTCAAGCATTTATTAACAAAATCTTCAACTAAAATATTTATTACAAAGTAGCCTTTTCACTACCTTAACTAAGTAACTTTAAAAATATATTTTTATACAGCAATCTCTCTATCAAAAAAAACCTCTTAACTTATAAAAAAAATAGCATGCTAGTACTCACTTTCACCTCTAGGGCATGTGAGGGTACTATTACTATTTCTTGGTTTACTATTTTTAAATTCAACTTAAACAATTATGAACTGCTTGTTTACCTTTGACTACGTCCTTAGCCTTGGATAAGTTCCTTCCTCGAAAGCGCTGAAATGTTTTGTTTACTCAGGTTTAAGTATCTGAAATTAGAAAGAGCATGAGTTTCTCATATTTTCAAATTGAATAATAAAAAAAAGGCATGTTGTTTAGCGATTACCAAGCTGGCATATTGCTTTAACGATTACCTTGTAAGATTTTCGATGAAAAAGTGAGACTTGATCCATGTTGAGGCCGGGTTTATATAGGCAAATTTTGACCGTTATTGCTGCACTGCATCGCCAGTTAGTGTACTAAATAATTAATTTCTTTATTGATTTAGCCACGCTTCGATGATGATCACTAAACATGCATCTTAAATTTTCATTTCCATATTTTCTAAATGTTAGTAGATAAGCAATGCCGGTTCTGGCGCAAAATCCCATAAGGTTTATACAGGGGGTCTAAATTCACATTTTCCGCCATCTTGGATTTTCTTTGCTGTGCCAATTGGTTGTGACGTCACAAACAGTAGTGCAATGATGATGATGACGTCATCACGGTTGTTGTTGTATGGCTGAATGGGTACGGGGTACGGGTACTGAGTACTGTGTGGAGTACGGGTACGGAGTACGGGTGCGGGGTACGGGTACGGAGTACAGGTGTGGGGCCAGACGTCACGTGATAAGACGTCACCTGTCGCGAGAATTTGATAATGCTGCAAGTGTTGCGAATTAAATTATGATGACGCCATCGGTTGTTGTAAGGCTGAAGGGGTACGGGTAGGGGTACGGGTACGGAGTAAATGGTTTTTGTCGGCCGGTTAGCCCGACGCCGCGTGATAAGACGTCACCTGCCGCGAGAATTTGTTAATGCTGCAAGTGTTGCGAAATTAAAAAGTCAAAGTTGTGCTGCTTGGGCTTTGCTGGGATTTGAACCTGTGGCATCGGTAGATTAAGAGACCTGTATCGCAGCCTCGAGGCTATCGAGGCTTCTGTGTGTTCTTATTCAATTTGTGTATACAAGCGCTGGGCAATCTATAAATAGAATTTTTATTTTCGTTCGACCATGCTGCCCGGGGCTCTGATAAAAATTTTACCTAGCAGAATTAACAGATAAACAACAACAAGAACTCGGTTCAGCCTCAACGTCTGTTTTCATTCTTTACAACAACAACAACAACAGCAAAAGCTTTTTCCTACAAACAACCCAGGCCTTCGCAAATGACTGGTGATTAATTTGGGCTGATGATAAGAACAGCGCTTGAAAAATAATACACACCTTGGTGTCGCTGAGACTTTTTGTTTTGTTTGTATGATAAATTTATGTACAAGGTTTATGCAATTGCAGCATATGCGCTATAAATATCTCAGAAGATGAAAATAATTCTGATTCAGACTGTAAAATAGATATAGAGTTATTAGATCTGCAAATTATCAAGTTTCCAGTAATTTCTTATCGCATAACAATAACAAAGATCACCAATTTCGTCAGACTTATGATGTAATTATTCTGTGCGGAACGTACTGGATAAATAATATTTTTAATTACATATATATATTAGACCCAATGCACGATTTTTAATTGTGGATTATGTTTTTAAATTAATCAAAGACAATTTGATCTAATATACATTAGACATATGTATGTAGGTGCAAATTCTAAAGTCTTCCATGCCGCGATAGTTTATTGTGATAAACAAAGGGAAGTTTGCTCCATATATTGAAATTGATATACCGCGAATTTAGTGGATCAGTTTCATAAAAATAAAACATATAAACAAAATTTTGATCAGGTGCAAGTCTTTGAAACCGGCAAGACCGTTCCTTATCTAATATTTAAATATAGGTGACATTATTTCATCATTTGTCATTATTCTGATTTTTTGTTTAGTTAACTGATATTGCACAACAACGTACGAGGAGTATGAGTGAACTTTTATGATGTTTCTATATTTGTCGGTTTTCCTTAAAATCACGTCTGTGCGAGTATGTATCATTTGCAATTGTTTAATAATTGGTTAGGCCTTCTATGAGTAAACCCTCCGGATGCACCTGTGTAAACAAAGTGATATAACATTGATTGAACTTGTTACAGCATTAAAACATGAATCATGATGGATCTATCTAACCAGCTCTGGAGGTAAAAATTTGCAGCATTAGCAGTTTTTACCTGCACATATGAAACAAAGTTGTGGGGTTGGAAATTTTATTCACCAGCAGTTTGATTGTTAAAAGGGGAGTGGAAGCAAGATTCCCCATCAGTTCTTCGAGTGCTTTAAAAGTGATCGGTTTAAAGTTAAAATAGCTCTTGCGAAGGAATTAATTAACAGTGTCCCTGCTGCTTCTGTTTCACGATCGTCGATTGGATATGAATGAAAAAATGCTTATACTGTTTTATTCAAATTTTCTATTCATAATATAATTCACATGTGAGAATGTGAGCATCCACTATAAAAGCTGAGTGCAAGCTAGATTATCTGCTCACTCCGCGTATTCAAAGTGAATAGTAAACACATTGTGCAATTGAAAGTTATAACCTATAATAATTGTACAGTTAATGAAAATGGCTCCAGTGAGTAAATTAATTGATAGTGCTAAATCGGCTTTTAGTGCTGCACAAAATAACTGTGAACTAATAGAACAAGCTATTAAAGAGTGCGGTGTGAGTTTAAGGTTTTTGAATCGATTTTTAAAGAATATCACATCGACAAGCGAGCGTCATCACGTGGGTAATGGTATAAACCTCATACAAGGCTACCGCACCAAACTGAAACATTTGCAGTTAGCGAAAGGTGCAGGCTTCCCAAAAAAACGAACCAATTGGAGTTCAACCAGAGTGAAATGGATAGATGTACAATCAGCCTTTAACAATCGGTATGGAGAACTTTTGTATATGAATATTTTTTCATTTTTCATTTTATAGTATTAGAACGGGTGTTATCACCAATATTGTACATAAGGATCCAAGGGGGTTCTTAGATGACTGCAGTGGATTTTTCAGACGACATATTAACAACGTTTTGAAGCACGAACCCGCCCTCAAAGTGAATGCTGTGTTTTGTGGTGAATTTAAAATCATCAAGGCGGATGAGGAGGTGTTTGAATTCAAGTATATGAATACAAAGAATGCCCCCATATATCGAAACACAGATATTAATACATGGTTTGAGCAAAATGTCCGAGATCTGGTGATTAAAAAACTGGAAGAGTTCCAAGAAAAGGATAGTGGCTGGGCTTTATCAGCAATAATCAACTTGGCTATTAACATTAACAAGTTCACACCTCAGCTAGGATCTTCTTATATTGAGCTGCCACGACAAATTATGCTTAAAAAGGCCTGCGTCAACATTCAAAATAAGGACAACGCTTGTTTCGCCTGGGCCGTGGTTTCAGCATTGCATCCAGTTGAGGAAGATTCATATCGTGTGACAAAGTACCCTCACTATTCCAACGTTCTGAACATCAAAGATATTGTATTTCCAATGACAATGAAGCAGATCCCTCGATTTGAGAGGCAAAATAATCTGTCGGTGAATGTATACATTTTAGAAAAAGTGAAGAAAGACAATTTTAAAGTCCTACCAATATATCTGACTAAGGAGAGGAATGAGAAGCATGTGAACCTGCTAATGATACAGAATGTTTATTATGTTGATGATGCTGAAGGGGAGGAGAAGGAGGAAGAGGATGATGAACCAATCACATACCACTTCGTTTGGATCAAAAACCTCTCCCGGCTGCTATCATCACAGCTGTCGAAAAATGATCATCAAAAATACTTTTGCGATCGCTGTCTCCACTACTTTTACTCATCCGATGCATTGCAGCAGCACCTAGAGGACTGTAAGAACCTGAATGAATGCAGAATCCGGCTACCGAGAGATGACCAAAAGGATGTTAGATTTTTCAATTATAAAAATAAAGTACAAGCCCCGTTTGTTATTTACGCAGATTTAGAATGTCTATTAGTAGAATGTGTGGATCGAAATAAGTATCAAAATCATATACCATGTAGTGTGGGCTTTTATGTTAAGTGTTCATATGACCCCACGCTATCGTTTTTCAGGTCTTACCGTGGTGAGGACTGCATTGTGTGGTTTGTGCGTGAATTGGAGAAGTTTGCTAAAGATGTGGAAACCGTTTTTCTTCACCCGCTCCCCATGGACACAATGACTGCACAAGAGATTGAGTTTTTTGAGACCGCCTCACTCTGTCATATATGTGAGAAACCATTTACGGCAGATGATAAGAAGGCGCGCGATCATTGCCATCTAACAGGTAAGTACAGAGGTCCAGCACATGAGGGGTGTAATATAAACTTTAAAGATAGTCACACCATCCCTATTATTTTTCACAACCTTAGCGGCTACGATTCTCATTTTATAATTAAAAATATAGCTTCCGATCTCCAAGGTCGCGTTGATCTCCTGCCTATTAACAAAGAACGGTACATCTCATTCACAAAGCATTTGGATGAATATCCGATCAAATTTAGATTCATTGATTCCTTTAAATTCATGGCAAGTAGTCTTGATACTCTATCATCATATTTAAACAGTTATCACATTTTACAATCACAATTCACAAATTTATTAGATAAACAGTTTAATTTGCTAACACGGAAAGGGGTATATCCCTACGATTATTTTAATAGTACATCCAAATTTGTAGAGACCAAACTTCCTGATATTTCTCAATTTTATAATAAATTAAATGACACCAATATTAGTCAAGAAGATTATACACATGCCTGCAATATTTGGAATGAATTCGATATTCAATGTTTAGGCGAATATTCCGACTTATATTTAAAGACAGATGTCTTACTCTTGGCAGATGTTTTTGAACAATTCCGTGAAAGCTGTCACCAAACGTATGGACTAGATCCTGCTCACTATTATACGCTTCCGGGTTATACTTGGGATGCCATGTTAAAATATACTGACGTTACATTAGAACTATTAACCGACATAGATATGCTCATGTTTGTAGAGAGAGGTATTCGTGGTGGTCTTAGCCAATGCTCGAAACGATATGCAAGGGCAAACAATAAATACATGGCGGGCCATAATCCATCCCTTGAGTCAGTTTTCCTCATGTATAATGATATTAATAACCAATATGGTTGGGCGATGTCTCAACTTCTACCTCACAGCGGCTTCAAGTGGATAGAAAATGTAGATAGCTTTAAGGTTGAAAACGTGCCCGATGATTCGTCTACAGGTTACATTTTGGAGGTGGATCTAGAATATCCCCACGAAATACACGACCTCCATAAAGATCTCCCTTTTTGCTCCGAACATAAAGCACTTTCTGGTTCAAAACAGAGTAAACTTTTAGCTACTGTTGAGAATAAAATAAAATATGTTTTACATTACAGAAATTTAAACCAAGCACTCCTTCACGGATTAAAATTAAAAAAAATTCATAAAATTCTTCAATTCAATCAATCTACGTGGCTCAAATCATACATTGATCTCAACACCAATCTTCGAACATTAGCCAAAAATGATTTCGAGAAAAATCTCTTTAAACTTATGAATAATGCTGTCTTTGGTAAAACCATGGAAAATGTTAGGAAACATAGTATTGTTAAGCTGGTAACTAAATGGTTGGGAAGATACGGCGCTGAAGCCCTCATTTCAAAGCCCGAATTCAAAGCATCAACAATTTTCAATGAGAACCTGGTAGCAATTGAACTTAAAAAGACAGAAATTTATTTTAATAAGCCTATATATGTAGGTATGTGTATTCTAGACTTGGCTAAGACCACAATTTACGATTTCCATTATAACTACATGATGCCACAATTTAATTCCAAGTGTGCAGTTTGCTACACTGATACAGATTCACTCATATATGAAGTTACCTGCCCCGATTTATATGAAATAATTAAACGCGATTGCCATACACATTTCGATACAAGTGACTATCCACCCAATAACATCTGGGGCATCCCTCTAGTTAATAAAAAAGTGCTGGGCCTCATGAAAGATGAAAATAATGGTAGCATAATGACAGAGTTTGTTGGTCTAAGGTCAAAGATGTATGCGGTTCGGGTAGCTGGTGAAGATAACTGCAAAAAATCCAAAGGTGTGAAAAGAAACATTGTCAAAAATCGAATTACTTTTAATGATTATAAAGAATGTTTGGATAAAAATATAGAGAAAATAGTACACCAAAATTTAATTCAGAGTCAAAAACATCAGGTAAGCACAGTTACGCAGTCCAAAATCGCGCTAAGCCCACACGATGACAAGAGATATTTAATGAAGAATTCCTATGAAACGTTACCGTGGGGTCATTATAGCATTATGGATGTAAATTAATTACATAGCAGATTAATATAAATATAAGACCATATTATAAGAAATAAAAACTAGAATTTAATCAATAATTTACACATAAGATTGATGATTGATGGTTTAAACTATTAACGGTTTTATGTCTGGACTTGTTACATTACAGCATTACTAGTGTTATTTGATGATTGAAGATTGAAGTATAAATGTGGGTAGTCGCAATGATCAATGAATTGGAATGTTTTTGACAAAAGGTAGTTATATATAACGATTTATGTGTGGGGTACTAAAAATTAAGCATATGAATACTTCAGCTTTTAATGGTATTATAATTGTAATTTAAATATCTGTAATAAATAAACACATTTTATATCAATAAATTTCATAATTGTAATTTAAATATCTGTAATAAATAAACACACATTTTATATTAATAAATTTCATAATCATATTTTTATTTGTTTTTCTTCTAATCCTCCATAACTATAATCAATTTCAATTTTAATTTCAAGATGTCACTGAAAATATTATCAACCAATCCGCCAGATAAATTAGAGATTTTATCAGCTCCAGGTAACAGGTAGACAAATCAGAACAGACCAACCTGCCTGTATAGCTGTGTAGCTGTCTACCTGTATAGCTGTGTAGCTGTCTACCTGTTGTGAGCTTTTCCAGCGTGCGGGTTATTGGTTTAAAGGTTTCCTCCAAACTGAGCTTCTGATTCAATATTACAGGTCTTGAGAGCTTTATACTTCCTTCGTATAGAATCACATGTTTTTATAATATCCTTCAATAGTTTTTCATTCATGTTGCTACACTGATAGTTACAGTTGCACCGATATATATATGCATGCTGATGGTCACTTATATAGTCCTGATAGACCAGGTGGATCAGGTAGACCAGGTAGACCAGGTAGACCAGGTAGACCAGGTAGACCAGGTAGACCAGGTGGATCAGGTAGACCAGGTAGACCAGGTAGACCAGGTAGACCAGGTAGACCAGGTAGACCAGGTAGACCAGGTAGACCAGGTAGATCAGGTAGACCCGATAGACCAGGTAGAGACAGCTTTTACCTCAGTCATGATAATGCAAACTTTCTAATCATGTATATAGCGATATGGGTTTGTAAAGTTCAGAAAATCGTGTGCAAACTGAGTAATTGATAAGGGTGATATCGAAAAAGGCTTTGATGGTTTCATGAGCTTATAAGAAGCTTATTGTTAAGATAGCAGATGCCCAGCATACCTGATCTATCTGATCTACCTGGTCTACCTGGTCTACCTGGTCTACCTGGTCTACCTGGTCTACCTGGTCTACCTGGTCTACCTGGTCTACCTGGTCTACCTGGTCTACCTGGTCTACCTGGTCTACCTGGTCTACCTGATCCACCTGGTCTATCAGGACTATATAAGTGACCATCAGCATGCATATATATATCGGTGCAACTGTAACTATCAGTGTAGCAACATGAATGAAAAACTATTGAAGGATATTATAAAAACATGTGATTCTATACGAAGGAAGTATAAAGCTCTCAAGACCTGTAATATTGAATCAGAAGCTCAGTTTGGAGGAAACCTTTAAACCAATAACCCGCACGCTGGAAAAGCTCACAACAGGTAGACAGCTACACAGCTATACAGGTAGACAGCTACACAGCTATACAGGCAGGTTGGTCTGTTCTGATTTGTCTACCTGTTACCTGGAGCTGATAAAATCTCTAATTTATCTGGCGGATTGGTTGATAATATTTTCAGTGACATCTTGAAATTAAAATTGAAATTGATTATAGTTATGGAGGATTAGAAGAAAAACAAATAAAAATATGATTATGAAATTTATTAATATAAAATGTGTGTTTATTTATTACAGATATTTAAATTACAATTATGAAATTTATTGATATAAAATGTGTTTATTTATTACAGATATTTAAATTACAATTATAATACCATTAAAAGCTGAAGTATTCATATGCTTAATTTTTAGTACCCCACACATAAATCGTTATATATAACTACCTTTTGTCAAAAACATTCCAATTCATTGATCATTGCGACTACCCACATTTATACTTCAATCTTCAATCATCAAATAACACTAGTAATGCTGTAATGTAACAAGTCCAGACATAAAACCGTTAATAGTTTAAACCATCAATCATCAATCTTATGTGTAAATTATTGATTAAATTCTAGTTTTTATTTCTTATAATATGGTCTTATATTTATATTAATCTGCTATGTAATTAATTTACATCCATAATGCTATAATGACCCCACGGTAACGTTTCATAGGAATTCTTCATTAAATATCTCTTGTCATCGTGTGGGCTTAGCGCGATTTTGGACTGCGTAACTGTGCTTACCTGATGTTTTTGACTCTGAATTAAATTTTGGTGTACTATTTTCTCTATATTTTTATCCAAACATTCTTTATAATCATTAAAAGTAATTCGATTTTTGACAATGTTTCTTTTCACACCTTTGGATTTTTTGCAGTTATCTTCACCAGCTACCCGAACCGCATACATCTTTGACCTTAGACCAACAAACTCTGTCATTATGCTACCATTATTTTCATCTTTCATGAGGCCCAGCACTTTTTTATTAACTAGAGGGATGCCCCAGATGTTATTGGGTGGATAGTCACTTGTATCGAAATGTGTATGGCAATCGCGTTTAATTATTTCATATAAATCGGGGCAGGTAACTTCATATATGAGTGAATCTGTATCAGTGTAGCAAACTGCACACTTGGAATTAAATTGTGGCATCATGTAGTTATAATGGAAATCGTAAATTGTGGTCTTAGCCAAGTCTAGAATACACATACCTACATATATAGGCTTATTAAAATAAATTTCTGTCTTTTTAAGTTCAATTGCTACCAGGTTCTCATTGAAAATTGTTGATGCTTTGAATTCGGGCTTTGAAATGAGGGCTTCAGCGCCGTATCTTCCCAACCATTTAGTTACCAGCTTAACAATACTATGTTTCCTAACATTTTCCATGGTTTTACCAAAGACAGCATTATTCATAAGTTTAAAGAGATTTTTCTCGAAATCATTTTTGGCTAATGTTCGAAGATTGGTGTTGAGATCAATGTATGATTTGAGCCACGTAGATTGATTGAATTGAAGAATTTTATGAATTTTTTTTAATTTTAATCCGTGAAGGAGTGCTTGGTTTAAATTTCTGTAATGTAAAACATATTTTATTTTATTCTCAACAGTAGCTAAAAGTTTACTCTGTTTTGAACCAGAAGGTGCTTTATGTTCGGAGCAAAAAGGGAGATCTTTATGGAGGTCGTGTATTTCGTGGGGATATTCTAGATCCACCTCCAAAATGTAACCTGTAGACGAATCATCGGGCACGTTTTCAACCTTAAAGCTATCTACATTTTCTATCCACTTGAAGCCGCTGTGAGGTAGAAGTTGAGACATCGCCCAACCATATTGGTTATTAATATCATTATACATGAGGAAAACTGACTCAAGGGATGGATTATGGCCCGCCATGTATTTATTGTTTGCCCTTGCATATCGTTTCGAGCATTGGCTAAGACCACCACGAATACCTCTCTCTACAAACATGAGCATATCTATGTCGGTTAATAGTTCTAATGTAACGTCAGTATATTTTAACATGGCATCCCAAGTATAACCCGGAAGCGTATAATAGTGAGCAGGATCTAGTCCATACGTTTGGTGACAGCTTTCACGGAATTGTTCAAAAACATCTGCCAAGAGTAAGACATCTGTCTTTAAATATAAGTCGGAATATTCGCCTAAACATTGAATATCGAATTCATTCCAAATATTGCAGGCATGTGTATAATCTTCTTGACTAATATTGGTGTCATTTAATTTATTATAAAATTGAGAAATATCAGGAAGTTTGGTCTCTACAAATTTGGATGTACTATTAAAATAATCGTAGGGATATACCCCTTTCCGTGTTAGCAAATTAAACTGTTTATCTAATAAATTTGTGAATTGTGATTGTAAAATGTGATAACTGTTTAAATATGATGATAGAGTATCAAGACTACTTGCCATGAATTTAAAGGAATCAATGAATCTAAATTTGATCGGATATTCATCCAAATGCTTTGTGAATGAGATGTACCGTTCTTTGTTAATAGGCAGGAGATCAACGCGACCTTGGAGATCGGAAGCTATATTTTTAATTATAAAATGAGAATCGTAGCCGCTAAGGTTGTGAAAAATAATAGGGATGGTGTGACTATCTTTAAAGTTTATATTACACCCCTCATGTGCTGGACCTCTGTACTTACCTGTTAGATGGCAATGATCGCGCGCCTTCTTATCATCTGCCGTAAATGGTTTCTCACATATATGACAGAGTGAGGCGGTCTCAAAAAACTCAATCTCTTGTGCAGTCATTGTGTCCATGGGGAGCGGGTGAAGAAAAACGGTTTCCACATCTTTAGCAAACTTCTCCAATTCACGCACAAACCACTCAATGCAGTCCTCACCACGGTAAGACCTGAAAAACGATAGCGTGGGGTCATATGAACACTTAACATAAAAGCCCACACTACATGGTATATGATTTTGATACTTATTTCGATCCACACATTCTACTAATAGACATTCTAAATCTGCGTAAATAACAAACGGGGCTTGTACTTTATTTTTATAATTGAAAAATCTAACATCCTTTTGGTCATCTCTCGGTAGCCGGATTCTGCATTCATTCAGGTTCTTACAGTCCTCTAGGTGCTGCTGCAATGCATCGGATGAGTAAAAGTAGTGGAGACAGCGATCGCAAAAGTATTTTTGATGATCATTTTTCGACAGCTGTGATGATAGCAGCCGGGAGAGGTTTTTGATCCAAACGAAGTGGTATGTGATTGGTTCATCATCCTCTTCCTCCTTCTCCTCCCCTTCAGCATCATCAACATAATAAACATTCTGTATCATTAGCAGGTTCACATGCTTCTCATTCCTCTCCTTAGTCAGATATATTGGTAGGACTTTAAAATTGTCTTTCTTCACTTTTTCTAAAATGTATACATTCACCGACAGATTATTTTGCCTCTCAAATCGAGGGATCTGCTTCATTGTCATTGGAAATACAATATCTTTGATGTTCAGAACGTTGGAATAGTGAGGGTACTTTGTCACACGATATGAATCTTCCTCAACTGGATGCAATGCTGAAACCACGGCCCAGGCGAAACAAGCGTTGTCCTTATTTTGAATGTTGACGCAGGCCTTTTTAAGCATAATTTGTCGTGGCAGCTCAATATAAGAAGATCCTAGCTGAGGTGTGAACTTGTTAATGTTAATAGCCAAGTTGATTATTGCTGATAAAGCCCAGCCACTATCCTTTTCTTGGAACTCTTCCAGTTTTTTAATCACCAGATCTCGGACATTTTGCTCAAACCATGTATTAATATCTGTGTTTCGATATATGGGGGCATTCTTTGTATTCATATACTTGAATTCAAACACCTCCTCATCCGCCTTGATGATTTTAAATTCACCACAAAACACAGCATTCACTTTGAGGGCGGGTTCGTGCTTCAAAACGTTGTTAATATGTCGTCTGAAAAATCCACTGCAGTCATCTAAGAACCCCCTTGGATCCTTATGTACAATATTGGTGATAACACCCGTTCTAATACTATAAAATGAAAAATGAAAAAATATTCATATACAAAAGTTCTCCATACCGATTGTTAAAGGCTGATTGTACATCTATCCATTTCACTCTGGTTGAACTCCAATTGGTTCGTTTTTTTGGGAAGCCTGCACCTTTCGCTAACTGCAAATGTTTCAGTTTGGTGCGGTAGCCTTGTATGAGGTTTATACCATTACCCACGTGATGACGCTCGCTTGTCGATGTGATATTCTTTAAAAATCGATTCAAAAACCTTAAACTCACACCGCACTCTTTAATAGCTTGTTCTATTAGTTCACAGTTATTTTGTGCAGCACTAAAAGCCGATTTAGCACTATCAATTAATTTACTCACTGGAGCCATTTTCATTAACTGTACAATTATTATAGGTTATAACTTTCAATTGCACAATGTGTTTACTATTCACTTTGAATACGCGGAGTGAGCAGATAATCTAGCTTGCACTCAGCTTTTATAGTGGATGCTCACATTCTCACATGTGAATTATATTATGAATAGAAAATTTGAATAAAACAGTATAAGCATTTTTTCATTCATATCCAATCGACGATCGTGAAACAGAAGCAGCAGGGACACTGTTAATTAATTCCTTCGCAAGAGCTATTTTAACTTTAAACCGATCACTTTTAAAGCACTCGAAGAACTGATAGGGAATCTTGCTTCCACTCCCCTTTTAACAATCAAACTGCTGGTGAATAAAATTTCCAACCCCACAACTTTGTTTCATATGTGCAGGTAAAAACTGCTAATGCTGCAAATTTTTACCTCCAGAGCTGGTTAGATAGATCCATCATGATTCATGTTTTAATGCTGTAACAAGTTCAATCAATGTTATATCACTTTGTTTACACAGGTGCATCCGGAGGGTTTACTCATAGAAGGCCTAACCAATTATTAAACAATTGCAAATGATACATACTCGCACAGACGTGATTTTAAGGAAAACCGACAAATATAGAAACATCATAAAAGTTCACTCATACTCCTCGTACGTTGTTGTGCAATATCAGTTAACTAAACAAAAAATCAGAATAATGACAAATGATGAAATAATGTCACCTATATTTAAATATTAGATAAGGAACGGTCTTGCCGGTTTCAAAGACTTGCACCTGATCAAAATTTTGTTTATATGTTTTATTTTTATGAAACTGATCCACTAAATTCGCGGTATATCAATTTCAATATATGGAGCAAACTTCCCTTTGTTTATCACAATAAACTATCGCGGCATGGAAGACTTTAGAATTTGCACCTACATACATATGTCTAATGTATATTAGATCAAATTGTCTTTGATTAATTTAAAAACATAATCCACAATTAAAAATCGTGCATTGGGTCTAATATATATATGTAATTAAAAATATTATTTATCCAGTACGTTCCGCACAGAATAATTACATCATAAGTCTGACGAAATTGGTGATCTTTGTTATTGTTATGCGATAAGAAATTACTGGAAACTTGATAATTTGCAGATCTAATAACTCTATATCTATTTTACAGTCTGAATCAGAATTATTTTCATCTTCTGAGATATTTATAGCGCATATGCTGCAATTGCATAAACCTTGTACATAAATTTATCATACAAACAAAACAAAAAGTCTCAGCGACACCAAGGTGTGTATTATTTTTCAAGCGCTGTTCTTATCATCAGCCCAAATTAATCACCAGTCATTTGCGAAGGCCTGGGTTGTTTGTAGGAAAAAGCTTTTGCTGTTGTTGTTGTTGTTGTAAAGAATGAAAACAGACGTTGAGGCTGAACCGAGTTCTTGTTGTTGTTTATCTGTTAATTCTGCTAGGTAAAATTTTTATCAGAGCCCCGGGCAGCATGGTCGAACGAAAATAAAAATTCTATTTATAGATTGCCCAGCGCTTGTATACACAAATTGAATAAGAACACACAGAAGCCTCGATAGCCTCGAGGCTGCGATACAGGTCTCTTAATCTACCGATGCCACAGGTTCAAATCCCAGCAAAGCCCAAGCAGCACAACTTTGACTTTTTAATTTCGCAACACTTGCAGCATTAACAAATTCTCGCGGCAGGTGACGTCTTATCACGCGGCGTCGGGCTAACCGGCCGACAAAAACCATTTACTCCGTACCCGTACCCCTACCCGTACCCCTTCAGCCTTACAACAACCGATGGCGTCATCATAATTTAATTCGCAACACTTGCAGCATTATCAAATTCTCGCGACAGGTGACGTCTTATCACGTGACGTCTGGCCCCACACCTGTACTCCGTACCCGTACCCCGCACCCGTACTCCACACAGTACTCAGTACCCGTACCCCGTACCCATTCAGCCATACAACAACAACCGTGATGACGTCATCATCATCATTGCACTACTGTTTGTGACGTCACAACCAATTGGCACAGCAAAGAAAATCCAAGATGGCGGAAAATGTGAATTTAGACCCCCTGTATAAACCTTATGGGATTTTGCGCCAGAACCGGCATTGCTTATCTACTAATGTTGTTCAATTTAATTTTCTCATAACTATCATAAATTTTCCAACTTTGTATGCCTTTTGAATCATTTTGATTCATATAGTAGTTGCCAATTTCGAAAATGACCTTTTTGGCAATTTTATGTTTATCCCGCTCTAAATGGCAATTTTGCCTTCTCTTTCCCTCTAGTTATAATATATTAGATTTTAAATAAATCTAAATATCTTTTTATTTCAACATAATTGCGTGTTTTTGGCATCACCATTAAATTCTCCGTCGAATTTTACATGAAATCGACCAAGACCCTCGTAAGTACAGGCCTGGAAGCAGACAGGCCAACTAATACTAACATAGCTGAAAAGTGGCCAAAAATTTCTGACAGTTGTGGAATTAACATGGCCGAAGCCATAAAAAGCAATTTTTTAAGTTTGTTTTTAGTGATTTAATAAAAAAATTAAAATGAAGTGAGTAGTTAAGTGTATTTTAAGAGTGTTAATTGATTAGGTGACCATTTTTGTTTACATTCGCGGTGGTTTTTTCGTGTTAATTTAGGGAAAAAATGTTGAATTTGTGTAGTAGCATAATAAAAAGTGCTTTTTAAGTGATTAAAGATTATTATAGGATAGTTATTAAAAACATAAGTGCAGAAAAATGTGAAGGAAAAGTGAAAAAGTTATTGTTATTCATGTTGTGTGGTAGTACTTGCACTTATGTTTTTAATAACTCTTCTATAATAATTTTTAACTACTTTAAATTCACTTTTAATTCCATTACTACACAAATTCAACACCTTTTCCCTAAATTAACACGAAAAAACCACCGCGATTGTAAACAAAAATGGTCACCTAATCAATTAACACTCTTAAAATACACTTAACCACTAATTTTTTTTTAATTTATGGACTCAGATCACTAAATAACTTATCACTGATAATCCGTGTGCACTAAAAAGTGATAAAATACATTATTTTACCACTTTTTATTCCAAAACCAAAGTTAAAAAATTGCTTCGTACGGCTTCGGCCATATTAATTCCACAACTGTCAGACGATTTTGGCCCCGCACAGACACAACCAAAAAGTCTGCTTCCAGGCCTGTACTTACGAGGGCCTTGAATCGACACATCTCGTCATGAATGTCAGTAAAATCTGACGTTTAAGTTGCCGCGGTAATTTTGGCGAAGTCGCGAATGTATTTTTCGCGTTTTGTGAGGTGTTGGTGACACTACGCAGGGGCACAGGTCTCCTCAACAACAATTAAGTTTAACAAAAATGACACCAAAATCTGCCTCCACCAAAAGTTTTGTTTGTTCATGTAGAAACAGTATCTACTCTTCCCGAAATCGTATCTGCTCCTTTTTTGAAGTTTTAGCGAAAAAACCGTTTTGTACATATTTTTAAATAGAAATAAAGTTAATTATATAATCTATCGCCTTATATGGATACAATTATTCTCTCACATACCTATTTTCGTATTCGTACACACATATACACTCTCCATAGCCATATATAACACATACACACATGTCTGTATAGTGTAATAAGTATAAAACAAACATTTTCATTTGCCAATATTTAATGATGAGGTTTTAGAAATAAATCTTACAAGTTATGTTTAATATGTTCAAATATAATATGACACCTAATGCAATGAATGCAAAAAATACAAAAAACAAATTAATAAATTTTGATCGTTTGTGCTCTCATATATCTTTACGACCTACAAGAATAGTCTTTATAAATGATTTGAGGAAAATTCAACCACTGTTTTATGTAATCTATCCAAGTAACTGGGGTCATCTAGCAGATTAATTTGGTACCTTTCCCAGTAAATCAAAAATTCTCGATGAGCGGATTCGCCAGCTTGTTCCGACCAGATACCAAGGCCACATTTTTCAACCAATTCTAAACATTATGCTTTGTAACAACGTGGAATTTTAAAGTTTCGGATACTTGGGTAGAAAGATATGCCTTTTTGAATTCATCAACGTATTTACTGACAAGTTTTAAATCTACTTTTTTTTGAGTTCCGAAACAGCTTGAAACAAGTTTATCGAACGATTTGAATGTTGCAACAAATGGTTGTAGTCGTATGTATCCAACAGCTTTACAATTAGCTTGTGATAATAGTTCATCTGATCTTCGCAATAATTTTCTGCAAGCGTTCCCTTCGAAAGCTTCCCCATGGTAATTCTTTGATACCAATTTTAATCCTTTTGGCCATAAAAGAGCCTCTTCATACCCAAGTAAAGGCACTAATCCTTTAAAAAAAAGTTTATTTACCATACCCTGTAGAATGTGTAACTCAGGAATTGGACATTTTTCTAATACAAGCTTATCAGGTGATTCTTGAAACAACGGTTTATTAATAGTACTATTGCACTTATTAGCCAAATTTTTTTTTTCACCTAATGAACAAAATTGTTCATAATTACTTTTTACAATTCCATAAGATCTTAATGAAATATCTTCGGTAATCTTAGTGCTTTTATTGTCATCGTGATTTTTTTTCAAAAAATCACTCAACGGCACTAACCAATAAGGGCAGGGAAACGATGCACTTGCGGTTTGTAAGCCATTAATAATTAAAATGAGTTTAAAGTCGGATGTGAATTTATATAATATATTATTTATGTTTGTTATGTTAAATAAAATTTCCATGTTTTTATAGGTTTCTTTTATTTTCGGTAATATGCATAACATAATCAATCTGTTAACGCTGTTCAGGTTAGCCTTTGAACCAGTGGTACCACCTTCAGAGTATAATTTTCGTTTCCTTTTCCCGTTTTCATCAATATTATCTTCTTCACAATAATTTTCAAAATAAACTCGAAATTGGAAATTTTTGAGTTGTGTCACAATTCTTGCGAAGCGACAAAATGTGGTTTGCCCGCACTTTCACACTTGGATATATATATATCTATATATATGGATATGCGTGTGTGCATGTGTTGTAAATGGCTATGAGAGTGTATATGTGTAAGAGTACGAACTTATATATGTGAGAGAATAATTGTATCCATATAAGGCGATAGATTATATAATTAACTTTATTTCTATTTAAAAATATGTAAAAAACGGTTTTTTCGCTAAAACTTCAAAAAAGGAGCAGATACGATTTCGGGAAGAGTAGATACTGTTTCTACATGAAAAAACAAAACTTTTGGTGGAGGCAGATTTTGGTGTCATTTTTGTTAAACTTAATTGTTGTTGAGGAGACCTGTGGGTGAGTATAGTGTTTATACACTCATGTAGTGTTGTTTTAGTGTTTTCTGTGTTGTTTTGTGAAAGAAATTGCGTGAAAACTCCAAAATTCGGCAATTTCCTTGTGTTTGTATACACCTGTCATTAGGTGTTTTAATGACCAATTTCTACGTGGAATTCAAAAGAAACTTCACGTAGAAGTTGTATAATGTGTTCATTTTAATGTTCTTTAGAGATAACTTATATGCGATGTTTGTAAAATATGTTAGCTCGTGACATATTTCTATTGTTAGTTTTGCGTGTGTTTGTTGTTGTTATTTTTGCATGCCACTTGAAACTCATCATAAATTCGGTTTTAATGATTTGTTTTGTATAATAATACCTTTTTATATTAGTTAAATCCTACTTTATAATTAAATTCATTATGTTAGCTGTAATTCATCTTTATTAATTCATTATTTTTATTAAATTTCTGATTTCAGATAGGTACTTCAGGTTATTAATTCAATTCATTTCAGGTAAGTATGATCATGAGTTTTTATATTTCATTGTTTTCTAATATGTTTTAATTTTAGGTTTCGGGTTGAACATTCTCCCCCTTTGAACGGTTACGTTCAAGACGTGTTTTTTCTTAGCTTGCTAATCCCACGTTTATGATGGTGGTGAAATATTAATGTTCCATCCGCCTTAACTCGCAAGCGGACTTGGTATTTGCCGGGTAGATTGATGGTTTGCTCTTTCCGTTTGCTTGTTTGAATGCCTTGATAGTTGATCCGTTGCAGCAGGTGTTTCTGCAAATACAGGTCTTCTCCCTCCCTGGTTACGAAGCGTTGGACACAGTTGTCGATTCGTTCTCTTAATTCCTTTAGACAGGTAGTTGGCCTCAATAATTGGAGATTAGAAGTTTTATGTCCATTGATGATAGCTGGAGTACTGAGTGTGGGAACTGGAATCTGCTTCGTCGTTGGCGGTTTGTCAGGTGTACTGGAACTTGGGACAGGCACATCTTTCTTGGGCACATCGGCTACTGTGGTTTCTGGATTGCATAGCTCAGGAAAGGCTAGTTGGAGATCGTAGTCCAAATCCAAGAAGGGGCTCTGCATCGGGCTACCAAGAGGTTGTAGTAGGCTGTCTTCTAGGGCGGCCAGATCTTCCTCTGTATAATCGTACTCGGACATTCTGTAATAAGTTAATTGGTTATAGGAAGTTGACACGGTACAGGATTTGGACAACAAAACACATTAGTGTTCACGATACAACACATGTAACATAATAACATTTAAGTTTGTTGTTCCTTCATGGAGTTGTTATTGTGTTGACAGAGGTGCCTCGATCTATTGGTAGGCGACATATTTTTGCGATCGGTCTTTGAAAGGTATTGCTTTCTGTTTTTACTTCTACTACTCTAGTTAATCCATCGGGACCGGGAAAAACCTTTTCAATTCGTCCAAGTGGCCACCTGATGGGTGGCATGGTTTCTTGCTTGAGAAGTACAATATCTCCAACTTCTATGTTTGGTTGCGTTTCTTGCCACTTTGATCTTTGCTGCAGGTGGTTAACGTAATCCTTAGTCCAAATATTCCAAAATTGTTTAACCATACATTGTGTATATTTCCAGCGTTGTGGAAGGGATACGTGTGTATCATCGACACGTTCTGGAATCGCGTTCAGGGGTTGTCCAATTAGGAAATGTCCTGGGGTCAAGATGAATGGATCATCTGGGTCGTTTCTTACGCAAGATAGTGGTCTTGAATTGAGACAAGCTTCAATTTGGGTGAGAATTGTCGCATATTCTTCGAAAGTACAAGTGGCTTTTCCTACTGTTCGACGAAGGTGATGTTTAATGGACTTCACGCTAGCCTCCCAGATTCCGCCAAAATGTGGTGCTGCGGGGGGGTTAAAATGCCAGGTGATTCCTTTAGATGCTATGAATTGCGCCGCTGCTGGGGTTGCTTCCTTAATGGCTTGCTTGAGCTCCTTATCCAGAATGGATTGAGCGCCAACAAAATTGGTGCAACAATCCGAGTAGATGGCTGAGCATAGCCCTCTTCTGGCTACAAATCTCTTTAACGCAGCGATGAATGCGACAGTGGAAAGATCCGAGACTAATTCGACGTGGACTGCTTTAGTTGACAGGCATACCATAACGCAAATATATGCCTTTTGCAGTTTGGCATTGCGTAAAGAAGAGGATTTGACTGTAATGGGGCCGGCATAGTCAATACCAACATTTGTGAACGGTTTGCTTACGTTAACCCTATATGTATGTAAGTCTGCCATTAATTGTGTCTTGGTGTGTCGTTTCAATTTGGCACATATGAGGCACTTATGTATGCAGCTGGTGATGCATCTTCTAGCATCCAAAATCCAATATTTTTGGCGGCTCGTACTCAAGACTAAAGATGTTCCTCCATGTAGAGTGTCGAGGTGTATTCTGTCAATGATCATACGGGTAACTGGATGTTCCTGTGGTAGGATAATAGGATGTTTTCTATTATATGGGATTGTGGCGTTACGCAATCTTCCTCCAACTCGTATTAGCCCGTTCTTGTCAATGAATGGGGTTAATTTGAGTAATCGACTGTTTCGTCTCACAGGTCGGTTATTGTGCAAGTCGTCATGTTCTTGGGGAAAGCTGGTTTGTTGTACAAGTCGCAGGATATTGGTTTCTGCTTCTTGCAATTCCACAGTGGTTAAGTGATTTACACGTTTAGCCTTTATGTTCTTACAATTATATTTGAATCTTAAAAGCAACGCAATGATTCGAGTTAGCCGGGTGATGGTTGAATAGCGTAGTAATATATTGTCGTTAAATTGGGTTAAGAAACTTGCTACAACTGGTTTTTTAGCTTCTAACTCAGTGTGCTCCTTGACGGGTAAGACTTTAGGCCATTGTGATTCCTTCGTTTTTAGCCAGCTTGGACCATGCCACCACATGGGGTTGTTGTTTAATTTTGATGCCGATACACCTCTCGAGGCTACATCAGCTGGATTGTCCGTCGTTGAAATATGTTGTTATTGGTCAAATCGGATGATGTCTTGGATTTCAACCACTCGGTTGGCCACATAGGTTTTCCATCTACATGGGTGTTCTTTTACCCATTGAAGAGTTATTATTGAGTCTGTCTACGCGAACGTTTTGATATCACGTAAATCCATGTCCTTCTTGGTGCTTTTGATTAATCGGGCCAACAGTACAGCTCCATTTAATTCCAAACGAGGAATTGTGGTTGGTTTGGTAGGTGCTACCTTTGTTTTGGAAGTGAGGAGCGTGGAAGTGATCTCTCCGTTGACTGATTCGACTCGCAAATATAAAACTGCGGCATATGCCTTTGCAGAGGCGTCACAAAATCCATGTAACTGCTTGTTGGACGATTTGGAGTAATTAATCCACCTTGGTATCCGAAGAAGTTCTAGTTGTTTTAGTTCATCCTTAAAGTTGTTCCATTAGGCCTCGATTTGAGTGGACACTGGCTGGTCCCATGCACAACCAGTGATCCATAAAACTTGCATCAATACCTTGGCTACGATTAGGACAGGTGAAAGCCAACCTAAAGGATCATATAACGATGCAATATCGGACAAAATGTTTCGCTTAGTTGGGTGAGTATGTGTACGCATTGGAGTGACTACAAACGTGAAATGATCTGGTCCTGGATGCCAGCGTATACCGAGAGTCTTGATAGCGTCGTCAGTATCAAATGTCAATGTAGATTTTAATTCGCGATGTTCTATTGGCAGATGTTCTAATAGATTTGAATCGTTGCTTGTCCATTTGCGCAAAGAAATCCTCCCGACGATGTGATGTTGATTAGTTGCTGTTGTAGTAATTTCGCATCCTGAACAGTATCAGCACCAGTCAATAAGTCGTCTACATAAAAGTTTTGATGTATAGCTTGAGCAGCTAGCGGCCAGGTCTCCTTCTCATCTTCCGCCAATTGATGCAGTGTGCGTATTGCTAGATACGGTGCGCAGGCCATACCGAAGGTTACGGTTGTTAATTTGTAGTCCTGTGGAACTAGTTTTTGCGGATGACGCCAAATAATTCTTTGAAAGGTTTGATGTTTTTGTTGGACTTCAATCATGCGGTACATCTTTTCGATGTCCGCCGTCATGGCGATCTTGTATTTTCGCCAATTGAGCAATGTTGCGAAAAGTTTAGGTTGTATTGTTGGTCCGACTAAGAGTTGATCATTTAAAGATTTTCCTTTGGAGGTTTTGGCCGATGGATCAAAGACAACTCGCAATTTCGTGGTGCTGCTGTCTTTAAACACCGCGTGATGTGGTAGGTAATAATGTTCCTACTCTTCTGTAGGAGTGTCAGTTTCCTCCATATGCCCAAGGCTAATGTATTCATCCAAACACTTCTGGTAATCCTCTTTCAATTGTGGCTTGTTGATCCACTGCCGTTCTAATGAACGAAAGCGGTTGAGCGCTTGAAACCTGGACTCTCCCAAAGATGGCAATTGAGTGTGTATAAATGGAAGGGTAACTTGGTACCTTCCATTGGGTTTGCGTAAGTGCGTTGCAGTGATAATTTCTTGACAGAGTTTGTCCTCCTTACTCTGTATTGGAACTGTCGGAACCTCTTCCAACTCCCAGAAGCGTCTCAGTTGTTCATCAAGACTAATCTCCTTGGTTTGAATCATAAATGCTGATACTTGTTTTGTTGGCATTGACTTGGTCGATCCTATGATAATCCAACCAAAAATTGTCCTGATGCCTATTGGGGCCCCTTTGGGTCCATGCTTGATGCCAGGTTTCAGGATGTCGGCATATATGCGTGCCCCAAGTAACACATCGATCCCTCCTGTTTTCCAAAAAGTTGGCTCTGCTAGCTTTAAATTAACGAGGTGATCCCAATCTTCTCTTTGGACGGCTCTTGTTGGCAAAGGGTCCGAGATTGTGTCGAGTACTAAGAATTCATCTGTGATTGATTGTTTGCTTGGAATGAGTGGATGTAAGGTGAGTTTGACCTGTTGTCTTGATATGGCTGTCGGACTTGTGTTCACACCTGTAATTTGTACTGTGGAATTAGTGGTCTTGGCACCTAGCTGCTTGCATGCCGCCGCAGTAATGAAAGATGATTCGGACCCAGGGTCCACGATGCATCGCAATGTCTTTTGTTTTCCTTGTTTCGTACGAGCAACCACCAATGCTGTTGATAATAGCGCATTTTGGGATTTTGTAGCAAGGAAGCTTTTGACGGAGTTTGGTTCTTCAGCACCGTCGACCGAATGTGAATTTGCTGTTGCAGGCCCATGTCTTGGATTGTTGTCTTCTGGAGGAAGGCGTCCTTGATTTGACAGAGAGGATCGATTTGTACCGATGTTGGGATCGTTGTGTGGAGTCGTGAAGTAAGCTTCAGTAGATTTGGTTCTTTCTGGGTTTGCTTCAATATGTAAAGAGGAATGATGTCGTTGCTGACATTTACGGCACCTGTATTTACTGGGGCACTCATTAACTTTGTGTTGATTTGAGAGGCAATTCAAACACCTCCCAGATGTTTGTATAACGTTGCGTTTGGCTGTGCTGGTCATAGCCTGATATTTCCTACATGTAGCAATAAAGTGTCGGCCATGGCAAGCTGGACAGCCGGTTTGGTTTGTGGCGTGAAATGCATGTGTGTTCTGATTCACTGTTTTTATTCCTTGTAAAGGTGCGGACTTGGTAACTATGTCAGCAATAGATTCCAATATCCGTAATCGGTTCGCTAAAAAGGTTTGAAATTTTGAAAAGGTAGGCAACGTTTGTGAAGATCCCTGTTCTTCCTCCCATAACCTTAATGTGATGAAAGGCAGTCGTTGCACCAGGATATAAATTAAGATTGAATCCCATGAATTTGTGTCGACATCCAAATTCTTCAACTGTTGAAGACAATCCGACGTGGTGTTGATCAACGTCTTCATGCCCTTCGAAGTCTCCATTGTCAATTTGGGGATGTTCATGAGTTTCTTAAGTTGATGATTAACTAAGATGCGTTTGTTCTCATAACGCTCCTTCAATTTTGGCCATGCTGGTTCATAATTCTCGTTAGTCATTGGTACGTGTCTAAGCAGTGTTTCTGCTTCGCCAATTAGACACTCCTTGAGGTAATGTAATTTTTGGACTGGAAATAATTTAGCATTGTTATGAACCAACGAAGAAAACACATCGTGGAACGAGCACCATAGATCATAGTCCCCATTATATTTCGGAAGACTAATTCGAGGAAGAGGTAAGTCTTGTTGTGTCACCGTTGGTGCTGAGGTTGAAGCGTCAGGCGAAGGTGCTGGTGGTGCTGGTGTGATCGTTGTGTATTTCTGAAGACCATCCATAAGGTCGGCAAGATAATCGAGATACTTGGTTTCTGTTTTGCTCGTATTTTTCTAACATGGAGATATCACCTGCCTTTGCTGGATCCTCAGCTGCTGCTGCCGCACTTAATGCGACATCGTTATTCTGGAATTCTTCCCACATTTTTGTCATGGTTGCAATTCGAGATTCGTAGAACCCTTGGGTTCTCTTTGGTATCGCAGTTTTCTTTTGGGTTTCGATAAATTTGTCCAAACGAGTTTTCATCGTCTTTTGCTTTTTATTTAACTCCTGTGCTGACGACATTATGAAAGGACTCGCACGTGAAACTAACTCCCAAACCAATCCCAATAAATCAATAAATTCTTGAAAGTACCACCACGTTCCTGGATGGAACCACCAATGTTTAATACAGAAAAGAATTAAATGAAGGATAATTTCTCTGTATAATAAATAAAGGAGCTCGTGGTGGTTTAACTTTCAAGCATTTATTAACAAAATCTTCAACTAAAATATTTATTACAAAGTAGCCTTTTCACTACCTTAACTAAGTAACTTTCAAAATATATTTTTATACAGCAATCTCTCTATCAAAAAAAACCTCTTAACTTATAAAAAAAATAGCATGCTAATACTCACTTTCACCTCTAGGGCATGTGAGGGTACTATTACTATTTCTTGGTTTACTATTTTTAAATTCCACTTAAACAATTATGAAGTGCTTGTTTACCTTTGACTACGTCCTTAGCCTTCGATAAGTTCCTTCCTCGAAAGCGCTGAAATGTTTTGTTTACTCAGGTTTAAGTATCTGAAATTAGAAAGAGCATGAGTTTCTCATATTTTCAAATTGAATAATAAAAAAAAGGCATGTTGTTTAGCGATTACCAAGCTGGCATATTGCTTTAACGATTACCTTGTAAGATTTTCGATGAAAAAGTGAGACTTGATCCATGTTGAGGCCGGGTTATTATAATAATAATTAATTTCTTTATTGATTTAGCCACGCTTCGATGATGATCATTAAACATGCATCTTAAACTTTCATTTCCATATTTTCTAAATGTTGTTCAATTTAATTTTCTCATAACTATCATAAATTTTCCAACTTTGTATGCCTTTTGCATCATTTTTATTCATATAGTAGTTGCCAATTTCGAAAATGACCTTTTTGGCAATTTTATGTTTATCCCGCTCTAAATGGCAATTTTTGCCTTCTCTTTCCCTCTAGTTATAATATATTAGATTTTAAATAAATCTAAATATCCTTTTATTTCAACATAATTGCGTGTTTTTGGCATCACTATTAAATTCTCCGTCGAATTTTACATGAAATCGACACATCGCGTCATGAATGTCAGTAAAATCTGACGTTTAAGTTGCCGCGGTAATTTTGGCGAAGTCGCGAATGTATTTTTCGCGTTTTGTGAGGTGTTGGTGACACTACGCAGGTGAGTATAGTGTTTATACACTCATGTAGTGTTGTTTTAGTGTTTTCTGTGTTGTTGTGTGAAAGAAATTGCGTGAAAACTCCAAAATTCGGCAATTTCCTTGTGTTTGTATACACCTGTCATTAGGTGTTTTAATGACCAATTTCTACGTGGAATTCAAAAGAAACTTCACGTAGAAGTTGTATAATGTGTTCATTTTAATGTTCTTTAGAGATAACTTATATGCGATGTTTGTAAAATATGTTAGCTCGTGACATATTTCTATTGTTAGTTTTGCGTGTGTTTGTTGTTGTTATTTTTGCATGCCACTTGAAACTCATCATAAATTCGGTTTTAATGATTTGTTTTGTATAATAATACCTTTTTATATTAGTTAAATCCTACTTTATAATTAAATTCATTATGTTAGCTGTAATTCATCTTTATTAATTCATTATTTTTATTAAATTTCTGATTTCAGATAGGTACTTCAGGTTATTAATTCAATTCATTTCAGGTAAGTACGATCATGAGTTTTTATATTTCATTGTTTTCTAATATGTTTTAATTTTAGGTTTGGGGTTGAACAATAGGACTACGACCTCTCCCGAAAGTCATGGTTTCACCTTTACTAATATTCAGAACCAGGTTGTTGTTCACGCACCAAGAGTAAAAGGTGTCAAGGTCAGCTTGCAAAAGTTTGCAATCCTCGATACTCTTTATGTGGCGATACAATTTGATGTCATCAGCGTAAATCAAGATTCTACAGTGTCTTAGCAAGGGAACAATGTCATCAATTGATAGAATAAAGAGCAGGGGACCAAGATGACTTCCTTGAGGGACACCAGAACACGCTTCAATGGTTACCGATTTGGATCCACGAAAAAGAACTTGGTGGGTCCTGTCAGCTAAGTAAGACTGGAACCATGCCAGAAGGGCTCGTGGAAAGCCTAACATCCTCAATTTAGGAAGTATAATGGAGTGGGAGAGCTTGTCAAATGCCTTAGTAAAATCAGTGTAAACGCAATCAGTCTGGCAACCGGAAACGAAGCCCTGGAGAGCATGAGAAGTGAACTCAAGAAGATTGGTGGTAGTCGAACGAGCTGCAAGAAAGCCATGTTGGTTTGTTGATACCAACCTCTTGCAGATAGGCGCGATTGCAGAATAGATAATCGATTCAAAGAGTTTCGGAATGACAGACAACTTTGCAACTGGTCTATAATTCGATATTTCGTTCTTGCTACCACTCTTGTGAATAGGGATTATGAACGAATTCTTCCAAAGAGTAGGGAAGTACCCTTTGTCAAGGGATTTATGAAAGAGGATTTTCAGAGGAGACTGGAGAACCTCTGCACAGGACTTAAGGACAGCAGGAGGAATACCATCGGGGCCAGAGGTGAAGTCAAATGGGAGTTCGTTTATATGTTTGACAATATCAGCACTGGTAATTGAGAGAGGTAAAATATTAGCCTCACGGTTAGTAAATATGTGGCGGAAATTATTGTCGTTAGGCTGAAAGTCAGAAGGTGAGAAAGATTGACGAAAGAATGAGGCAAACATGTTGCAAATCGCAGGCGACTCACTACTAGACAAGTCCGTGTGCTGCATGGTATTAGGGTAGTTATCAACCTTTTTCTTAGAGTTGACGAATTTAAAGAAATTTCTAGGGTCAGTGAACACTTTATCGCTCATACAGCTAAGATATTCACGATACAGAGCAGAAGAAAGAGAGCGAAATCGGTTGTAACAATTTATAAATAAATTGAGACTCGAAGTATCCTTTCTCTTTAAATAGGTTTTCCAGAGTCTGTTCTTTTGATTTTTCAAATGCTTGAGCTCATTATTGAACCAAGGTAGAGATAAACTGGGTAATTTTTGAGGCTCATAAGGTACACAAGAAATCAGGGCTTCGTATAGTACGCCATAAAATCGTGCCACGTCGTCATCCAACTCACTTGCAGAAAGTAAACGGTTGAAATTAATCAAGGCAAGCTTAGATGACAGCAGAAGTTAAAGGCATGGGATACCACCTCCGGACAAGGATTATTCTCAAAATTGAAGCAATAATTGAGCAGGAGAGGAGGATGGTAATTGTCAACAGACGATATGACTATTGGACTGGGTTCAATAGTCATGTTGACTGAGTCCGTCAAAAAATACGAGATCCAACCGCCTCCCCAACACATTAGTCACCCCACTCATTTGGTTCAAGCCGAGTGAGAATAGGGAATTGAGAAAACAGGACTCTTTAAGATTAAGGTTCCCTTCAGGGAGGCAGTTATCGTCATCTTCGACATATACCCATTGAATATTGGGTAAGTTGAAATCGCCCAGAAGTAGTAGTTCATCGCCGGTGTCCATCTTACACTGGATATGATCAACACAAGAGATGAGAATATCATAAAGGTTCTTACCTCCATCGTCAAGTGTGCTTATCATATCTGGTGGGATATAGCAGCACAGCAGGAAGAGATTAGATTTAGAAAAGGAAATTTTGAGAGCGACAAGCTCAACGTCAAGGTGGTTGGAGAAACTAGGAAGCGAAATTGGGTTACAATTAAGATGGCTGCTGCAAGCAAGAAGTACGGAGCGCTCGGAGTGGAAGCGTTTGCATGATGGGTTCGAGTACGGGTACGCGGGACAAAAAGCTTGGTAAGTGCACCTGCAGGCCAGAAACCAGGGTCCAATATAGTCTCGGCAATGTCAGGTGGTGCAGACAAAACAAAAGAAGCAACAGGCTTGGAAGCCTTGCTGAATTTTCTGCACAAAAGCGTTCCAGGGTCTATAGATTTCATTCTTAAGTATTCGAGGATAGTCTCCAGCTTAGTTTCGGGAGAGAAACGCGAGATGGAGATATCTAAAGGCCTCGGGACAGTAACCAGAGGGATACAAGGTCCCAGAGGATCAGCAGCTTCAGTGACCGGGTTATCACTGACTATTGGAGGCGAAGAGGGTGATATCGAGGCCGTCTTAGAGGTCGACTCTGTCACTAGAACGCGGGGCGAGGAACTCAAGGTGACACCATCACCAGAGGTGGCTTGAAGACTTCCACCATTCCTGCGACTTTTACGACGCGCTTTAAGACCTGGCGCGATTGAATTGTTTTCCGCCGGTGTGAGGATAATATTCTCCGAGATAGAAGCAGCCGTGGAGCATGGTGGGGAAAGAATCTGCTCCCCTACATGTAGGGCGCCATCAGGTACCGCCACCGCAGAGGGGGAGTATTTCCTATCGAGGACGCTTTCAAATTTCAAAGAGAGAGAGTTCAGGACATTGTGATTTTGAACCACTGCTGTTGACAGCGATTCAATGGGTGCCTTCCATTTAGACACAGAGAGACACAGTGTTACAATGTGTCCGACACAGAAGTGTTCCATCAACGACACAGCTAGACACAGCCGGGCACAACTAAGACAATGCTACCAACCCTCGCCAATTGAAATGTGATCGTTAATTTATAATTACAACAATATTGTTTCATTTTTAAGATTCCCAGCATTTATAAGATGTCGGGTAATTAATTTAAAGAAATTATCAACATAAAATTTACGATTTACTTGCCAAACAAAAATAAAAACGAGGAAAGTGCGCCGTGGCGGATTTTTCATGAACTTATGTGTTCCATTTGGGCTTACACAGAACGACACGCTGTGTCGGACACAATTGTCTTTCTGTGTCTAAATGGAAGGCACCCAATATCAGCCCGAACACGCCTCGTACTCCTTTTAATATCATCCAGTATAAGATGAAGACAAGCCGAGGAGTTGAAAGTGCCGAATGTATGTCGTCAATCGATTCTACGGCTGTTGCAACCCGGGAAGAAATTTCGTGAAACTTATTCAACAAGGAACCCGAGAAGCCAGGGTGTCAAACAAAGAGTCAAGCCGGACGTTGATGGCCTGGACGTCATCGGCTAGCATCTGAAAGTGCGCGATATTACCAGAGAAGGAGTTTATACGGCAAATGACTTTTTCATGTGTACCTGCACAATGGAGCTCCTTGCTGGTGACAGCAAGGCTACTGCCATCATGCTTGGGTAAACATAAAAAATTTTGAAAGACAACATCCTCCCTAGTTTCCTAAATATTTATAGGGGATGCTAAACCGGCCACACGGTTTACGCTAGCTCGCCGGAAGGGGTCGTGGGGGTGTGTGACCGGAAATGTACACATATGATTCACCACTTACCTATTATTCAAAGAGGAGCTTTCTTCATATCGTTCTTGTCCTAGGTTAGCCAAAGGTATTCATCGCTGGAAGTTACCAACGACCTGGTGGACCTGTAATTGTTCAACGCGACGATGAGAGAAACCTGGATAGAAAGCAACACCCAACCATCCTGGATAAATTACCCCTTTAAGCTGTCATAATTATTAATACTCGTTGAGTTCAAGAAATGGATAACAAATATATTATATATTACTTACAGCACAAGACAATAGAATTAATTAACAACAAAATGAAGGTAAGCTTGAATTAAATAGTACATAATAGTAAATCAAAACAAAAATAAACTTATACTCTAGGTAATGTGGATGCAACCAACTATTACCACTTGTACTTCGGATAGGTGAACCGGTGTGTGTTGAATGTAATGGGGTGTATGTGCTAAGGGTACAATGGGCACAAAAAAACTCGATGACGATACGCCGCTTGAGCAACAAAACACAACTATGAACGATAAGGTTAACGTCGATTTGGCCAAACGATGTTATAGTATTTATACCTTTACCCTGTTTTTGGGGCAAACTCCCAATAGGACTAGACTCCTGGACGCTCCAGGCAAGCGGCCGATAACAGAATTACTATTTTACTGCGCAATCGTTTTATTCATAAAAAGAATAGAATGCCTGTTTGCACCCCACAAATTTCTAATGTAGCGGATTTAATAGTTTGACTCAACAATAGAATGATCTGTATTGATTAATAAGTTGTAAGTATTTGTTCTGGGTATCAATACAATAACAATGGTGTAAATAAACGATATATTAAGAATGTGTAGCTATATAATAAGTAAGAAATGTTCAATATATTATACAATCAAAAATGTGTAACTATATTATAATCAAGAAATTGTCAATGTATTATATAACCAAGAAAGTGTAAATATATTATAATCAAGAAATTTTCAATATTTTATATATGCAGAAATTGTAAAGTTATTATGAGTGTTGATTAATATTTTAAACAAATGATAAATATTTTTAGGTAATATTAAGATCTTACCCAGCAAGTTCTAATTTAATCAAATGTAACAGTACCTACATATATACGTTATTTTCCAATCCTGTGGATGCCTGATTTGAACGTAGAGGCAGTCGTGAATTCCTTTTCGTGATCAGCTCCCAGGAAATTCAAAACTAAAAACCAAGTCTGAATAATATTATAAGACAAACGCATCGATGGTTAACAAGGACTTGGGTACGCCTGTTATGTCCTTATATTTTTCCATATGTTCTATCCTCCTTCTGCATTTGAAGGGTATAACCTATTAACACCTGGATAGTCACTCTTCAACGCGTGCGCGGTTGGAGCCAAGCCAAGGGCCCAATAACAAAACGAATCAAAAAAATCTGCAACCACTCTTCAGAACCAATGAAAGGAGGATCCTGCACCCCTGCAGAAAACGTCACTAGGTCCTCTGGTTACAACTAAAGCAACCACTGAATGGAGGCAGATCACACGCACATTAATTACTATGGAATTGTCTGAATATTAAATGTATCTAGGTATCAACAAAGGTATCCAAAGATTAAAAAAAATCCTATGTTAATCAATTACAATGCGTCGTAACACACAAAAAGAGACCATGAATTGGTAAAATTACCAAACACTCCCAAGGAGATGAAACAGCACTTAATGGTCACTCCTCCGGTCCACACCTGACGTGAACACTATTGAGTATTCTGCTGGTTTTCTCAGTTTCTTCAAAACAATGATGTTTCCTTCGGACGAAACAAATTCAACCACAACCTTGTTCACAGCTTTACAATCTCACTGAGGTTTCTACGTCTGCACAATAGGGATAGCCGTCCTTCTTCGTGCCTAATAAATCCAGACTCCTCAAAACTTAACAAAACCGAACTGATTTGCTTTTAAATTCCAAATCCCGACCTTATTGCATCACGACTTAATCCAGTCTCGACCATTCTCGGCCAACTTCTAAATCGAACTGTCCAAAAAATTCTATTTTTTTCTCTTCCAAGAAAAATTTTGTTTTTCTTTGCCTACGTGATTCAAAAACGTTTCGCATCAAAAAGCTTCTGAAGTGATTGGACTATTAATTTCTGAAATTTCCGATAGATGGGGGAATAATTAATAATAAGAATTTTGCTATAAATAACCGACCGTTACACATGTCCGTCGATAAAAACATCAGAGATGTCTTTCATCAACCTCAGCACATGACAGGGTATTATGTCAGAGCATTCACGGCAAGTGGACCCTCTAGGGGCCGCCGAAGTGCAGCTGACACTGGCACTGAAGCAGGCAGAGTGAAAAAAAACCTCCACAGACGCCATCGCAAGAAATGCCAACTTGGACAATTTCCAAAGAGCACAGCTTGCAAAACTGGTGGCCCGCCATGGCAGAAAGACAGTAAGAATATCCGGTCAAAAAATAAAACACCCATGGGCAGCTGATATAGGAAAACAGTTTGAGAAACTAGTGCTCTAGTTTAAAGTCGCTGCATGTTGAAAAACTTCCAGTTATCATCCACTGCTCGGGACAATACTCTCTTAGTCGAGGAAATAAAGCACTAAAAGGTGCCAAACCTAGGACTTTTTGAACAGTAAGATGGATCTTGATGCGGTTTTTTGTGTTCGATTCGTGAGAGCGTCTACAAACTTTGTGACCGGTAGTGATGAATTCATTTTTAAAAAGTGCATTTCCTGCAATAAAAATATGCATTTTAGAAGTGCATCTCAAAGAGACATTGTACCACTCTGTAAATATTGATGGAAATGAGTCGAGTTTTGCTACTCGGGGGTTTTTTGGGTCGCTAAACACGAAAATAACGACGGCAACAGTTTCCGAGGTACCTGGTACCCAGGGGGGACTGAAACACCCCTTTTTAAGGGTTTTTCGCGATAAATTCAATAATAATGAAAAATAATCCAATGAAATACACTTTTTTCAATATTTATTTGCGAAGGTGGTTGATTTATACCCTTAAAGGGTTAAAACTACCCCTACAATTTGAAAAATCAACTTTAAATAAAAGAAATTGCAAAAAAAAATTTTTTTACTATTTGCTTGAAATTTGGTTGAATAGGTATTATCATCCAAGAATATATTATTATCAACCCTTGAGGTGGTAAAACTACTCCTAGATTAAAGTTGTATTTGAAAAAAGATTGAAATTTTTTTTGCATTTAAATTTTATTTCTATCTACGAAAACAAATTTTTCTTTAATGTATTTTTTATTCTGTTTCGATTTAGGGGTGGTTTGGAGGGGTTAGAATAAATTTCCCAAATTTTTTAATAATATTTCATCAAAAATAAAAATTATATGCAAATAAAAATATTTAATCTTTTTTCAAATTTAACTTTAATCTAGGGGTAGTTTTACCCCCTCAAGGGTTGATAATAATATATTCTTGGCTGATAACAAATTTCAAGCAAATAGTAAAAAAAAAATTTTTTTGCTATTTTTTTTTCAAATTGTAGGGGTAGTTTTAACCCCTTAAGAGTTAAAAATAAATTTATTTTTGCCTGAAAATACGCATACAATGGAATTTAAAGCATAAACTTGAAAAAAAAATGTTTACACATTTTTTTATTTTCAGTCGATTTAGGGGTGGTTTCAACCCTTAAAAATTATCCCTTATCGTAAAATTTGGCTTGATTTAGTATAAATCAACCACCTTGGCAAATAAATAGTGAAAAAAGTGTATTTCATTGGATTATTTTTCATTATTATTGAATTTATCGCGAAAAACCCTTAAAAAGGGGTGTTTCAGCCCCCCGCGGGACGATCGGGAAGATAAAAAAAAACGGTTAACGGGTAACATTTGAGAAAACGTAACTACAATGGAGCTTTCATCTCGTGCAACATACCGTGGTCAAATCACGAAATTAGCAAAAAGCGCATCTGAATATTTATTAACGCCAGAAGCGCAGGCGAAAGAATCAAATATTGATAATTTAGAAGTAGCGGAAGAAGAATTATCGGTGTTACTGCAACGGATAACAACTGCACATTAAAGCTTAACAAAAGCCAATAATGAGGTGCGCGCTTTAATAAAACCAGAGGAGTTCGACAAAGAAAATGAATCTGTCGCCGACTACAGCGATAAGGCTGTATCCATTATGGCGCACATTACTCAAAGGCTTCTAAAAATAAGAACCATCCAAGGTCGCATCAATACATTTCCACAGAGAAACTCCACCACCGATACTCCGAATCTTCCTGTAAATTCCACAAAATTACCAAAATTGCCATTAGTGAAATTTTCAGGCAAATTAAGTGAGTGGCTGTTGTTTTGGGAACAATTTCGCACGACAGTGCATGATAATGCAAATTTAAGCGCAGCAGACAAATTCAATTATCTCCAGTCGGTTTTAACGGGTAAGGCGGCCGAATCTATAGCCGGATTTACTCCCACCGAGTCGTGCTACGACGGAGCTATTGCTCTTCTTAAAGAAGAATACGGTGACAACGACAGGTTAATTGATCAAGTTATCCAATAGCTGCTGTCACTACAACCAGTGACGAATCGAAACGATGTTCTTCATCTTAGGCGCCTATATAACGCAGTCATCTCCAGCACAAGATCGCTCACGGCACTTGGTGTACCTCCATCGAGTTATAGCATAGTTCTCAAATCGATTTTGCTCAGGTGCATGCCAAATGACCTGCGTGTGGATTTCCACAAAATATCACAAAAAAAAATATATAGTTCAAAAAAACTAAAAAATACGCTTTGATTTTAAAATGAACTAAAAAGTAAAAAATAATTTTGAATGTAAAGTTTTTATTGCTCCAGCCAGAATATGGAAACAACCTACCTTTCGAAATGTAAAACAGCGTGGGACTCTCTTCCTATATTCTTATTTTATTAACACCGGAAATTTTCGCTAGAGGCCCACGCTTTTTTACATTTCGAAAGGTAGATTGTTTCCATATTCTGGCTGGAGCAATAAAAACTTTACATTCAAAATTATTTTTTACTTTTTAGTTCATTTTAAAATCAAAGCGTATTTTTTAGTTTTTTTAAACTATATATTTTTTATTTTCTATTTTTTAGTCTATTATATGTCTATTATATGTTGTATAGACCGCCATATTGGATTTAAAATGACGCCACACAGTTTACTATACTATACTCGTCGTACACTTTCATTTGATACCCATACCGAGGGCGTTGTAAAGAAAAAGGTAAACCGCCATTTTGTGTTGACCGCCTTTCTGAATTTGGAATCCCGCCACACAGTTAATAGTATTCTAATTGTCACACCCTTTAATTTGATACCCATACCGAGGGTGATGTAAAGAAAAAGTAAGTCCGCCATTTTTTGTTGTCCGCCATTTTGAATTTTGAATAACTCCACATAGCTAATAGTATTCTACTTGTCATTTCTTTTCATTTGATACCCATATCGGGTGGGTTGTAAATAAAATGGTAGTCCGCCATTTTTTGTTGTCCGCCATTTTGAATTTTGAATAACGCCACATAGCTAATTGTATTCTACTTGTAATACTCTTTCATTTGATACCCATGACGGGGGTCGGGGAGCACAATTGCAAAATTCGGCCGCCATCTTGGAACCGCCATCTTGATTCTTTTACAAAATGGTCAGATTGCATTGTCACGCGAACTATACATATGTGCAAAATTTCAAGTTGATCCGTTACCTGGAAGTGGGTTAAAATCAAGTTGCAAGATTTGTTTACATGAAACATACAACATACAACATACAACATACAACATACAGGTCAAGCTAATATAAAGCGTATAAAAAGAAGAGCAAGAATTTTGTGATGACGATTCCGCAGGGGAACGTCTATAAGTTTCGCTGGTGATGAGCAGGTAAAGGCTTTACTGAATTTTCTCAAGAGAGATGTCGAGTCGCTTGAAAAATCGGCAGCAGCAGCAAAACCAACGCAACCGCAAACCAGCTCGAAATCATATCATACCGCAGCTGGACTTTTGGCTTCTAATGATCGAGAAGTGTGTTTTTTTTCTAAATCCAATCAACATTCTACAGAAATTTGTTGTTCGTCCCACACACTTGTGCAACGGAAGGACCTTTTGAAACGTGATGGCCGATGTTTTCGATGTACGAAACGAGGGCATAATGCAAAAATGTGCAAGAATAGATCAATAAAGTGCAGCCAGTGCCCTGGAAATCATGCCTATTGTATGCGCGATCCAAATTATCGTTCCAACAAAGCCGATAGCAGTTATAAACAGCAGACGAATTTTAATGCAAATTCATCGCCACATAAAACCGTCAATTTGTGTTCGCAAAATGCTAGCTTATATCCTAACGCAAACATTTATTTACAGACAGCGTGCGCTTTGATTTCTTCGCCAGCTGATACTTCAACGTCATTATATGTCAGGCTTGTTCTGGAAGGAGGAAGTCAGTACACATTTGTGAAGACAAGTGTAGCGCGTCAATTAAATTTGGAAATAATTGGTAAACAACGAATAAAAATCGTACCCTTCGGAAGCTCAAAGCGTCCTCCAACGCAGGTTTGTAATCGTGTGAAACTTTTTTTAAGCAGTCAGCATGATAAATCGATGCATAGAAATGACAGCATTAGAGGTACCTGAAATTTGTTTAGACATACTTCCTATACCAAATAAAAGCAATCGAAAATTTACAAAATTTATTTTAGCCGACACTAGAAAAGCCGATAATCTTCAGGAGGGAATCAGTCTGCTAATCGGATCGGATTTTTATTGGAAAATTATTACAGGTGAATTTCAGCGCATTGATGAGAATTTAACAGCTGTGAACTCAATATTGAGTTAGACAATTCAAGGTCCCGCTAAGGAAATAAAAGACTGACCAATATGCATGCTTGATGGCAACCACCCTGAATTGTAGTTGCTCACCAGATTATGAAAGTGACATGAGCCGTTTTTGGGATCTAGAATGTATTGGCATATCCGTTAAAGGTGAGAATGAAATTATTCATGATGTTGACAAATATATTCGAAAAGTCGGTAATCGATATGAGGCATCATTATTCTGGAAAACTGAAGATTGTGTATTGAATAATTATCGCAAGGAAGCAATCACAAGGTTGAATAATTTAATAAATAGATTATCTAAGGACCCATCTAAACTGAAGAACTATGACAGAGAGATGAGGGATTTCATTGCCTGTGGATTTGCTGAAAAAATTGCCACCCCAATTAGCAGTCAAAACCGGGTTTATTATATGCCACATAAACCCGTCTACCGTGACGATAAAGCAACTACGAAACTGCGCATAGTTTTTGATGCTTCTGCTAGCTCAGGTGATAACTTATCGCTTAAAAAAAATTTATCTACAGGCCCGAACTTACTGCCTAATGTTCTAACTATTTTGTTGAATTTTACAATAGGAAAAATTGGAATCGTGGCCGACATTGAAAAGGCCTTTCTTCAGATATTGTTATCAAAAAAGGATCGCGATGTACATCGATTTTTTTGGTTTGAGGAAGAGCTGGAGTTATCAAAAAATCTTCCCCCACCCTAAGAATATCGTATGACTCGTGTTACATTCGGAGTATCGTGCAGTCCCTTTCTATTAAATGCAGTACTGCGAAAATATTTCGAGGAGCAGCATATTGCATTTCCGGAGACCTCAAGAATCTTGTTAAACTCCTTCTATATGGACGATTTGGTGACAAGTGTTGATGAAGAAGAAATTGCCAAAACCGTTTATCGTGAAACACGCTTCATTTTAAAAGATGCTTCCATGAACATACGCAAGTGGAATTCTAACGCTCCAAACATCCCTTTACATTTTGGAAAGTATGGTAATCCGCCGATCATGCAGAAGGTATTAGGAATGCGTTGGTGTTGCTTAACGAATGAAATTTCTGTGGAATTGGATCAACTTCTAGCAATAACTCCTCAATTAATGGTGAATGGAACGAAACGAAATGTACTAAAACTTATATCGCGAATTTATGATCCTTTGGGAATACTCGGTCCTTATGTTATAAGGTTAAAAATTCTATTTCAAGAGATTTGGCGCCTGAAGCTAGACTGGGACGTTGTGTTACCAGACAATATGCAAAAAATATGGCGTAGCTGCTGTTCTGATGTCAAAAGTTTAAATGAAATTTCTCTTCCACGACAAGCATTTACATATTCACCAATAGTGAGTGCTCAATTGCATGTATTGTCTGATGCCAGTTTACAAGCGTATAGGGCTGTCGCTTTCGTTAGAACTGTTGGTCGTGATGGTATAGTATGCGTGAAATATTTGTGCTTTAAAAATCGAGTGGCTCCACTTAAAATTAAAGATTTTGATAATTTAACGTTATCGAAATTAGAACTGACAGCAGCATTGATTGCTACAAGATTAGTAAAATATCTGCAGGGTCACATCAACAAGAAATTTGATTCCATATTCTGTTGGTGCGATTCAAAAATTACTTTATATTGGATACATGGAGATCTTAGCAAATGGAAACCTTATGTAGCTCATCGTGTGAAAGAGATTCGACAGGTGACTTTTCTTGATAGTTGGAGATATTGCTCCGGCGACCAAAACCCAGCAGAGTTGTTAACGCACGGGTTATCTATAGATGGATCAAATAATTGGCCTAAAACAGATTTTAAGATACAAAATTTAACTTCTCTTGTTTGTTTACAGGTAGTGGCTGACAATGCTACCTCTAAGCTTAACGATGAAAGAATTCTAAACATTGACGATTACAGTGATTCTATAATTGCTGAGAGTAACGGCGTATGTGCAACGATTCGTAGCAGCTCTCCATAAGCATCGGCCAAGTAATAGGTATCTAAAATCAGACGAATTCCTACAAGCAGAATATTACTGGATGAAAAGGATTCAAGAGCGTCACTATAGAAAGGAACTTGCGGCCCTTCAGGAAGGAAAATTAATTGCCATTTCTTCAAAAATATACACATTAAACCCTGTAATCGATGACTATGGTATTTTGCGCGTTAGGAGCCGATTAATTAAACTCAACAACGACTTTGTGACCGCCTTTCCAATTATTCTACCGAAATCTGAACACCTAACCAGACTGATTGTAGTAGACGTTCATCATCGAGCATTGCATGGTGGTGTTAATTTAGTCATAACGCGCCTCCGAGAGAAGTTCTGGATTGTTAGGGCTAGACAACTTGTAAGGAGTATCACACACCAGTGCTATCTTTGTAGACGCCTCAGAGGAAATGTGGCATCGCAGCTGTTTGCTGGCCTTAAGGCGTTTTATATCCCGTCGAGGAGCTCCAAATCTAATCATATCCTATAATGCTAAAACTTTTAAAAGAGCATCTTTGGAACTAAAGGAACTTGGAAATTTTGTGGAATCCGAAGATCTTCAGGGCTTTGCAAGCAATCACGGCATCCGTTGGCAATTTATAGTGGAACGTGCCCCATGGTGGGGAGGCTTTTCGGAACGCCTTGTGCGCAGTGTAAAGGAAGTGCTACGGGCCACTATTGGCCGCTCTATTTTGACTATCAATAAGCTTCACACCCTTTTAACGGAAGCTGAGTCTGTGATCAATGCTCGGCCACTGACTTATCTCAGCGACGACCCACAAAATTACACTTAAAAACCAAACAAAAACGAGAAAAACACCAAAAACTTATCACTAATAAAAACACGGGCACCACTTTGTTCGGAGCTCCACCTTCTCCAGAAGGATTGGTATAAGTGTTGCACATGCTGCCATCTGTCTAATCGATGTATGTTACGGTCTAGGACTGATGGTTCGGGAGGAGTGATCAGGATGTCTCCAATGAGAAAGTGCGCTGGTGTTAGTGGTGTTAAGTCTTCTGGATCGCTACTTATCTCGCATAATGGCCGGGAATTTAGGCGAGCCTCAATTTGGGTTAGCGCTGTACTAAGCTCTTCATAGGTGAGTATTGAGTTTCCCAAAATTCGTTTCATGTGATATTTGGTTGATCGGACTCCGGACTCCCAAAGGCCTCCGAAGTGTGGTGCTGATGGAGGATTGAAGTGGAACTGTACTCCTTCGGTCTCCAGTAATGATGCGATGTATAAGTCTATGCCGGTGACCATTTGTGCTGCTTGCCTTGTGAGCACTCGATTGGCTCCTACGAAGTTTGAACCACAGTCACAATTGATGGCACTAGCCATACCCCTTCGAGAGACGAACCGACGATATGCCGCAATAAAACCTTGTTTACTGAGGTCTGTTACTATTTCAATATGTATTGCCTTAGTAGCCATACATATAAATATTGCGATGTATCCTTTATATTTTTTAGATCCTTGGCCCTTATACGTTTTCAGCTCAAAAGGACCACAGTAGTCAATCCCTGTATGGCTGAATGGTCTAGATGCCTTTACTATATGGTATGGTAGGTCGCCCAATAGTTGCTGTTGTACTTCTGCTTTTTGTCGGTAGCAGGCTATGCAGTTGTGAATCTGATTTTTTTTATGCGATAGTCTAAGCTCAGGTGTCAACCTTTGTACTACCAGTTCGTCATGTCGTACAAGTCATGGTGCAATGTCTGGTAGTAAGCTTAGCAGGAAGAATAGAGAGAAGGATAAGATAGGTTAGGGGGAGTCAAGGGGGTGTTGGAGGAGATGGCGATGAACCTTGCGTTTAAACTCTTGGGTGTTGTATGAGTTCGGAAATACTGACTTTGGAAGGTGTAGTATCGGCAACACTAAGTGATGCCAACACTGTAGTATCGGCAACACTAACTGATGCCAACACAAAATAAATGAGAGAGAATAAAGTCACTGTACAGTGAACCGTAGCAGCAATAAGGTGTTTCATTCAGTCTCAACAATTGGCGACGAGGTAAATTTACATTGAAAAAAAAGGAAAAAATGGAAAACTCAGGCGAAATACAAGGTAAGAGACAAAATAACAATCAAATATTATTAAATTCAATTTTAATGTGAATAAAAAGAAACAGTGAAGTGAAAAAAAACAATAATTTGCCGCGTCGAGAAAACCACAAGCGCATAAAGTTACTGTTTTGTTACAAATGTGATAAATTGAAAGAAAACCACAAATTGCAATAAAAAGGAAGTCACAATCGGGAAAAAAATGGAATGGTTAATTTTCTATTTGGGCAACGGGAAAATCTGAAATGCATATTCGAAAAAAAAACCATTGAAAAGATAAAGAAGAAGACATACAGTGCCGTGCCCTTTATGCGATCTTGTGCGTCGCGATGACAATAAAATGGAATTGTGAAACAAAGAAAGAATTAAATTCAAATCGAATGGTTGCTTAAATGCTGTATGGAAAAGGAAAATGAATTGAATTGAACTAGAATTGAATGTTTGCTTAAATGCTGTATGGAAAAGGAAAATGAATTGAATTGAACTAGAATTGAATGTTTGCTTAAATGCTGTATGGAAAAGGAAAATGAATTGAATTGAACTAGAATTGAATGTTTGCTTAAATGCTGTATGGAAAAGGAAAAGAAGAAGGAAAATGAATTTGAATTTGATGTGAATTGAGTGGTTGCTTAAATGCTGTATGGAAAAGAAAAATGAGAAGAAAAACGAATTTGAATTTGATGTTTTGGCTTAAATGCGGTGTGAAAATAAAAAGAAGAGGAAGGAAGAGTTTAAATTCGATTGACGATTTGACATGATTTGGAAATTTAGCTTGAATGCGATATGTGACAATCGAAAACGGTTTGGTTTAAATTGAAATCAAATCGGAACTCAATGTTGAAATGCGCAGGCAAATAAAAGGGTTTATGATGCGAAGCAAGTTGTTTTAACGGCACTGGTTTCGTTTGGTTCACATGAAAATAATAATATAGAAATATGAAAAAAAAATTTAAACGAGAAATTGACGATTGAAATAATGAAAGTGTTTATAATTTTTAGACATGAAATGGATTGGAATCTCCATATCGAAATTCGATTATGCGTTATATGGGGAAAATTGTGGCCATGAATGGAGAAACTGGCTGCGTGCCTTTGAGTTCTGCATGAAAGCGCATCGCGTTTTCGACGCTGAGCAGAAAAGCGATATGTTGCTGCATCTTGCCGGTTAAAAAGTGCAAGAGCTGTTTACCACACTACCCGAACTGACCAATGGCGACGCAAATCGAGGACCATTGGCTAGTGGATATGTGCCGCAATTGAACACATACGAAATCGCGGTGGCAAAGCTGAATGAATTTTTCTTTCCAAAGAAAAATTCAACATACGAACGGCACATGTTTAGAGCCATGTAGCAAGAAGATAAGGAGAAAATCGGTCTTTTCGCTATGCGCTTACGCACTCAAGCTGAGCGATGCGATTTCGGAGCGAATTTGGAAGAAAGCATTAAAGACCAAATTATCGAAAAGTGCCTTTCGGTCAAGTTGCGTCGCGAAATGCTGAAGAAAGGCGATGCACCACTTGACGAGATATTGAAATTGGCCAAAGTTTTCGAAGCAGTCAATGAGCAAGAGAAATCGTTCGGCAACAATAAGCCGCAAGCAGCTCATGAAGAAGTAAACAAAATCGAAGTTAAACCGACGATGAAACGAACACCACAAAACGATTTCAAATTCGAATGCTATCGTTGCGGATATAACGGTCATCGTTCAAGCGATGCAAAGTGTCCAGCAAAAGGAAAAACATGTAACAAATGTGGCGGGCGCGATCATTTTGAAAAGAAATGCCGTTCTAAGAAACGCATCCGACCATTAGAAGGTTCGGGGAAGCACCCAACAGTGAGAACACTGGAGAATCGGCCAATTTGGAAGTGGCCATGGCAAAACGTCAAAAAACCGAAACGGTCAAATTTGTCGAGGGAAACAACGAATACGTATTTTGTATCGATGCCAAAAACAAGAGCGATGAAATTGAATGCGAAATCGGTGGGCAAAGCGTGAAAGCTATTATTGATTCTGGGTCGAAGTATAATCTGATGGATAACGAAACATGGCAAAAACTGAAAACGATGAAAATCGCAGTTTCGAATCAGCGCAAGGAAACTGATAAGGTGTTTAAATCGTACGGCGACCACGAATTAACCATCATGGCTGTTTTCGAGGCGATCATAAAGATCTCTGAACGAAGCGCGACAGCTGATTTCTACGTAATTGGAGAAAAAGGCAAATGTCTAATCGGCAAGGAAACAGCAATGCAGCTCGGAATACTCAAGATTGGTTGTGACGTCAATCAAGTCGAAAACGGTAATACTAAAACAGTAACCATGAGTAATATAAAAGGCGTGATGGTTGATATTCCGATTCGAAAGGACGCCAAACCGATTGTGCAGCCATATCGTCGTGTTCCAGTAGCGCTTGAAAAAGCCGTCGACGAAAAAATTGATGAATTACTGGAACAAGGTATCATTGAATGTGTCAAGGGCCCATCGAAATGGATTTCACCAGTCGTCCCTGTACCAAAAGACAATGACGTCAGAGTGTGCATCGACATGCGCAGAGCCAATGAGGCAGTCGAACGTGAAAATCACCCTTTGCCGACCATGGAAGATTTTTTACCACACATCGGAAAAGGAAAAATGTTCTCGAAATTGGATGTGAAAAACGCTTTCCATCAGGTCACTAAGTAACCTTTCAAATATGTCTTTTAATTTTCTTTACTCGGTAAATTCAACTGAACAAAATATCGAAAACAATAATTGAATGGGTAGCGCAAAGCGAACACCCCATATTAGAAAAAAAAAGTTATTTAAATTTTAAATTCACGTAATTAAATAAATACAAGAGAATTTGATTAAAAGTATTGAACAAAACAGACATGTAAGACGAATTTGCCAAGTATAGAAAAAAAAATTTAATAAAGAAACAAAGTAGAAAAAGAACAAGAATATTGTTTTATTTCGATTACAGGTGGAAATATCTGAGAGTTCACGAGAAATAACGACATTTATCACACGAAAAGGACTGTTCAGATACACACGACTGATGTTTGGAATAACATGTGCACCTGAATTGTTTCAGAAAATCATGGAACAAATACTGAGCGGATGCGAAGGATGGCTAAACTTCATAGATGATATTATTGTGTATGGAACCACACAAACTGAGCACGATGAACGATTGAGCAAGGTGCTAAACACATTAAAAGAATATAATGTACAACTGAACGACGACAAATGCATATATGGAGTAACGGAATTGAAATTTTTGGGTCACATGTTGTCAGCAAAAGGCGTGTCACCAGACAACGAAAAGCTGGATGCCATCAAGCAATTTCGTGAACCAATTTCAGCCGAAGAAGTGCGTAGCTTTTTGGGTTTGGTGAATTTTGTCGGGAAATTTATTCCTAATCTCTCTACAATGACAGATCCGCTGCGACATGTGACAAGGAAAAGTGTCGAGTTCATTTGGGGCCCTCCACAACAACAAGCATTTGCTAAATTGAAAGAATACATGTCCACGGATATGATCCTTGGCTACTATGACGTCAACGATAAAGCACAATTAATTGCAGACGCAAGCCCAGTCGGCCTAGGTGCTATTTTGATTCAGATAAACGAACAGGGCCCGAGAATCATCTCATATGCAAGTAAAAGCCTATCGGATGTGGAAAAACGCTACGCGCAGATTGAAAAGGAAGCGCTGGCTTTAGTATGGGCAGTAGAGAGATTCAACTTTTACCTATTTGGTCGAGAATTCGATTTGATAACCGACCATAAGCCATTAGAGGTAATATTTGGGCCGCGATCGAAACCATGTGCACGAATCGAAAGATGGGTTTTGCGCTTACAATCGTTCAAGTACAACATAATCTACAAATCAGGCAAAAGCAACATCGCTGATCCATTGTCTAGATTGGTTGTTGGAAATCCAGCGCCGAGCACATTCGATGAAAACGCTGACCACTACGTAAATTGGGTGGTAACAACAGCCACACCAGTTGCATTAAAAATACAACGGATTACAGAGTGTTCAGTCAAAGACAAAATGATCCAAGAGATGAAAAACGCAATCTACAATAACGATTGGAGCAATGAAGTAACGAAATCATTAAAAATTTTCGAATCTGAGCTGTGCTTTGCGGGAGAAATACTTTTGCGTGGAAACCGCATTGTGATACCAGATGAATTGCGAGTCAAAACGATTGAATTGGCACATGAAGGACATCCAGGAATAACCGTAATGAAGCGAAGATTGAGAGCAAAAGTATGGTGGCCGCAAATCGATCAAGACGTTGAAAATTTTGTTAAAAAGTGCCACGGATGCACATTGGTATCAGCGCCGGCAGCACCAGAGCCGCTAAAAAGAAAAGCATTACCATCAGAGGCGTGGCAGCATTTAGCACTCGATTTTTTGGGACCACTGCCATCTGGCCATAACTTGGTCGTGGTTGTTGATTACTACAGCCGTTTTATTGAAATCGAAGTCATGAAGAAGATAGACGCTTTCGAAATGATCAAAAGATTGCGCGTCATTTTTGCAAGATTTGGTTTACCGCTAACGGTTACAGCTGACAACGGGCCACAATTCGATTGTGACGAATTTCGGGTATTTTGCGACACTGACAACATTAAAATAATAAGCACCACACCGTATTGGCCACAACAGAACGGCGAGGTAGAGCGCCAAAACCGATCTATTCTGAAAAGATTGAAAATCAGTCAAAATACCGGAAAAGATTGGATCGACGATTTGAATGATTATTTGTTGATGTATCGATCGACGCCACATTCTACGACATTGAAAACACCAGCAGAAATGTTATTTGGTCGTAATATTCGCGATAAACTACCAAACATCTACCAACCATTGGAAAATGACGAAGAAGTACGCGATCGTGATAAGAAAATGAAAGAAAAAGGAAGAGAATACGGTGATGAAAAACGGCGAGCAAAACCGATCAAAATTGAAGAAGGAGATATGGTGCTAGTAAAAAGGCAAGGAATGATTGGCAAACTGGCGTCAACATTTGAGCCGACCGTTTATCGAGTAATAAAAAGAAATGGCTCTGAGCCAACCGTGGAGTCAACTGAGAATGGGAAAAGATATCGACGAAACGTGTCACACACGAAAAGAATCGTAATTGACGATCCACCGGATGATTCAGCGGCATCAACTAACCATTTCTCTACAGGTAACGACGGCGATGGAAGCACCTCGATCTTGGATTTGGCAGCAATCGGCGACCAGTCAGCAGCAACGTCAGTGGCATAAAACACAAAATCAACATCAACATTGGCGATGGACGGTCCACGAGTTTCAACGCGAAAGCGCACAGTGCCCACCCGATTCGATAATTTCAAACGATAACATTTCACCTATTATCGATTTATTTACAATAGCGAAAATAATCTCGAAACAAACAAAAACAAGAAAGTAGATGTAGTATCGGCAACACTAAGTGATGCCCACACTGTAGTATCGGCAACACTAAGTGATGCCAACACAAAATAAATGAGAGAGAATCCAGTCACTGTACAGTGAACCGTAGCAGCAATAAGGTGTTTCATTCAGTCTCAACAGAAGGCTGTTCCACAGTCGTGTTGTTCTTGTTATAAATGAATTTCTAAACCGAAGTGTGCGCGAAGATGAGGGCTGTAAACTGGGGGGGTGAGCCGAGCGGGCCAGTCTTATGTTGCGGGGGAAATGTTGCCGTGGAGGCATGAGGTTACTTATTTCAGTGGAGCAGTCATTGTGGTAAAAGCGGTAATATTTTGCAAGAGCTGCTACATTCCTACGGTGGCTTAATGAGTCAATTGAGGAGCAAATGGCGCTATCACCAATAAGTTTGAGAGCGCGGTTGTGCACCTTATCCAGCCAAGCTAAGGTGGTTCTCGGCGCCCCGGCCCAGATATACGAGTTGTATTCGAGGCGAGGACGAATGTAGGACTTGTAGATTATAGCCCTGGCGGACGACTGAAGGAGGAATTTGCACCTTTTGAGGAATCCCAGGCACTGCGATGCTTGTTTAGCAATTTGGAATATGTGGTTATTCCAACGCAAATCTTCGGCTAATGTTATGCCTAGGATATTTAGAGACGTTTCAGCCGTCAGGTTCTGATAGTGTTTCTTGCATTTAGTATCCAGTACTTCCGTAGAATGACGCTCATCATTAGCTGGGGTCCTCCGTGCAGGGTTTCTCGATGGTATTTATCTATCAACAACGTAGTAAATGGGTCTTTGTTTGGTATTGATCGGAGTTCTTCATGAAAATCTCGTTGCTGAACGATTTTTTGGGGTGCCCTGTCAACATTGGTGAGGTATCCCTTGATTTTGTCTCTTGGGATTTTTCGACTATTATTGCTAAATATTTGGCAATATGCTATTACTCTCAGGAGTTTGGTGAATGAGGAGAAGTTTGTTATAATATCTTCTTCTTTTATTGCGATGGAGCAACAGGGTAGCAGGTTTCTTGATTCTAGTTTTGTTGTTAATTTGGTCCCTTTTGTGGGCCACCCGATCTTTGATTTTTGGAGCCATTCAGGGCCCTTTCACCATAATGAATAATCTCTTAACTCTTCTGGTGATAGCCCTCTGGTGGCGCAGTCTGTTGGATTTTGTTTTGAGGGGACATGACCCCATTTTACGTTCTTGAGTATCCCGTCAGGTCACTTCAGATCATTAAGCGAGCTTGAGCTTATCAGATAAAAGTAAAATTCGAGTACTTAGAATTCTTACTAAAAAGTGATTTCAATCATATTATAAAATAATAAGACTGAGTTGAGTTCTTGTTATTTTAGTCATAAAGGATCTATTGACGAGAGTGAGTCAATTACTGAGTTTCCATGAGAGTTCAACCAGAGTTGAACCCGAGTTATACGTCATGGAAACAGAATGAGTTAAGAGTTTTCGTTAAATTTTCAACTCGGCTCAACTCAACGAAAATAGGTAGGTTGAATTGAGTCACGCATGCAACTAAAAACGGCACACTAGCAAAGGTACAAAAACTGAAAATGTCGCGCCTCTTTATATTTAATAAATACTTTTAAAGAAAAATCTATAACAAAATTAATTTATGGAAAAAGATAGAGGAAGACGGAAGGCAGATATGGAAACGCATAGATCGTTGAATTGAAGTGTCATTTCAACTCAAGCACAACTCAACTCGACTCCCATGGAAACTCAGTAAATATCCATAGAAAACCAAGTTGAAGGTTTTCACCCGATTCTATCCTAGATCCGCTGATGAGCTAGAATCAGCATCTATAAATCATAGAGGTCGTTGGACCTCCATAAACATTAATTAAAGTCAATTTTCCAGAAAAGGCATTTTACGAACGAAGTTGCAGCACTCGCAAGAAATTTCACAGAGGGCAGGAAATCAGCAAACACAAACACAGGTAAGGCAAAATCACGTAAAATCCAGCTAAACTCCGACGTACAGGTGGCATTATCGAAAATAATAATAAATCGAAGAATTTCGCTAGTTAAAGGCAAAATATTTCATATTTCCGATATTACAAAATTAATATATTACTGGATTCAAGATTAAATTATATTGAAGTATCTACTAAGGAAACAAATTGTGAATCAGAAAATAAATTATAATTGAATTTTATGAAAAGTTATCTTTTATTTGAATCACACCTTTCCGGCACCTTTTTATTTTGTCAGGATTAAAGTGGTAATCCTTACAGAACCCTCCTGACTTCATGAGTCCTTGGTGCTGTTGTTGCTTGTGGATGGCTTCTTCTACCGTGTGTGCTTCTGACAGTAGGTCGTCCACGTAAAAGTCAGTTTTGGCCGTGGGTGATCCGACGGGATATGTTGCTTCTTCATCAATGGCTAACTGTTTGATGGTTCGAGTAGCTAAATATGGGGTGCTTTTAGTCCCAAAGGTAACCGTGAATAGTCGGAAATCCTGAACGGGTTCTTGCGGTGATTCTCGCCAAACTATTTTTTGATAATCAGCGTGTTGTTTTGCTATCCGGATTCGTCTGTACATTTTCGCGATGTCAGCTGTGAAGGCTATATGATGTAGGCGGCATCGGAGGAGGATAGAAAATAGTTCGTCTTGTTGAGCGGGTCCATTTAATAAAATGTCATTGAGGGATGTGCCGGTACTTGACGGGGCAGACGCGTTGAAGACCACACGCAACTTCGTTGTGGTGCTGTCTTCCTATAGGACCGAGTGGTGTGGTAGATAGAAGTGTTGAGATGTTGTTATGGGTTCACTTGGTTCCATGTGTCCGAGGGTAACGTATTATTCTAAACAATCGTGGTATTGTTTTTGTAGATCTGGATCCTGCTTAATCGAGTTTCAGAGCGATATAAACATGAGATGGCTCGCGGCCGGGATGTGCCCAAGCATCCTCGATTTTCAGCGAAGCGAAGTTCGACTTCATACTGTCCAGTAGGGAGTCGCTTGTGTGTAGTTCGAAAAATCTCTTCGCATTGTTGTTCCTCTTCGGTTAGGGGTTTTTCCATGCTGATTTCTTCTAATTGGGCCATTCCATGAAAATTCGACCAGAAAACAGAAAATTTTGGACACGACCTTCTCCGATTTCCTTCATATTTGGTACACTGGACATTCGACGAAAAAAGGATTCAAAGCACTTCTTAAGTATCCTTTATCCTTGGGGATCTCAAAAAGCCAACCAAGGATTTTATCCAAATTTTTATATGTTTTGACTTGTAACACTGAAGATAAGTGGCCTAAGTCTCATGCTGGGATCGAAGACCGCTTGGGAAGGAGAATTTTTTAAAGCATAGCCTGTCAAACGTAGTGGCGTGTGTGAATCGGACGAACACGTAAATATTTTGAGCCGGACCAAGAGTACCTCTCCCCACCCATTTTCGAGGATGCTGAACACGATGGCGTTGTTAGAAGAGGTGTAAACGTGCTTTACACGGTTTCCCTGTAAAAAAAAATAATTTCCCCCATTTTCGAGGGTGTTGGATATCGCTTCCGATCCCCACCAACTCCTCCACCGGCCAATACTCTCCAAAAAAAGGGTGATTTTTTTTGTACTAGCGCCAAAATATATTTCCCCCCGTTTTCGAGGATTCCGAGCACGGTGGTGGTGCATAAATTATTTTAAACCCCTCCAATCCCTTCCCGCAAATGAAACAAAAGGAGACGCGATGATTATTGGGCATTACAGGGATTGCAGGGGTTTAAAAAAAGTGTCCACCACCGTGCTTAGCTGATATTACAAATATTTTTTTTTGCAAAATTGGAAAGCTTTGACAATTTTCATTGAATCATGTCGGAAAATTTTTATCCTACGGCTTTTACTTTTGAAGTTATTAGCAAGTTTAATGTTAAAATTTGCCTTATTTAGTGCTTATTTGGTACTTAACCAGTAGTAGAACAATGTCACCACGAAGCCACTTCCAGGTGGCTTCGTAGTGACATAGGATTTTGGGGGGTCTGAAAGCTCTTCGTCTACGTGTACGAGGTGTTTTAGGTTTACGTCTTGGATAAGGTGGCTTCATAGTTACATGGGATTTGGGGGTGGTGAAAGCTCTTCGTGTACGTGTATGAGGTGTTTTAGGTATTGTCTTGGATAAGTTGGCTTCATGCCCCCATGGGATTTGGGATGAGGTGGGTCTGAAAGGTCTTCGTGTACATGTATGGGGTGTTTAAGGTTTGTGTCTTGGATGGAGGTGATCCTGGGGTCGGTCCTGGGGGTGATCCTGGGGTGGCGTAGGCTTGGCTGAAAGCTCTTTGCCTACGTGCATGAGGTGTTTTAGGTTTGTGTGTGCGGGTCTTGGATAAGGTGGCCCCAATGAGGTGTTTAAGATTTCCACTAAGAATTAAAAAAGGCTTTCCGCATGGAGACGCCACTAACGGTTGCATATTTTTAGGACCAAAACAAATTCAACATATTTTTCTATTATTAATTCTTGCATTAAGATTTCCACTAAGAATTAAAAAAGGCTTTCCGCAGGATCTCGGGTTAAACTTCGCTGTGTGAGGTGTGAGTGCTAAGAGGGAACAATTAGTGGAATTAAATTAAGCTGTGTGGGAGGATTTAAGCTTTGGTGGGACTTATGACGCATCAAACATGAATTGTTTGTTACTGTGAACCAGCCATTCCCAAGTGAAGTGTTGAGTGGAAAAATTGATGGCAAGAGCCGAACATTCAGCATCGGCTTCGGCCTAAAACTGACCTTCGGTCGGCCATTAGTGGATAAGACGTCACCTGTCGCGAGAATTTGTCAATGCTGCAAGTGTTGCGAAATTAAAAAGGTCAAAGTTGCGCTGCTCGGGCTTTGAACCCGGGATCGGTAGCTTAAGAGGCCTGTATCGAGGCTTCTGGGTGTTGTTGTTTAATTTGTGTATGCATGCGCTTAGCCAGCGATCGAGCGATCTAAAAATAGAATTTTCTTATTTTTCTTTCGATCATGCTGCGTGTGTGTGTGTGTGTGCGTGTGAATGGAAATAGCGACATGTTTTATGCTGCGATCGGTTTTATGTCGGAACCATGCCGAAATATTTTTTTAGATTGAAAATAAATACCTTTAATTGTCTGTCTGTTTGTCTTTCTGTCTGTTTGCCTGTCTGTCTGTCTGTCCGCCTGTCTGGTTTGTATTTTCTGCCTGGCCTATATAACTGTCAGACAGGCCTGTTGACAGACCAGACAGACAGAGATAGACAGGTCTGTTTGTCTGTCTGTCTGTTTCTCTGTGTCAATGAATAATCGATAGATATAAATGATAAATACCATAGAAAACTATTATAATTATAAATAGATTATTCCTCAATCTCAAACATATTTCGCCTTGATTCCGACATAAAACCGATCGCAACATAAAAGATATCGCTATTTCTATTCACATACACACACAGAACTTTTATTTTACTAAAAAGGCCCTCCAAGCTCCTTACCAGGTGATCATAAACCTTGGGTATAAATTTATCGTACAAAAAAACAAAAACAAATGGCACTAGCGGTGCTAGTGAAGTATTATTTTCAAGCGTTGTTCTTATCAGCAGCTCGAATTAATCACCGTTCATTCAAACCAATGCTCGACCGAAATTAGAATAGGCATTTGCGAAGATCTGTTGTTTTGGCCTAAAAAGTTTTTCGTTTTTACTTGGTTTTGCTGATGTTGTTGTTACTGCGAAAAATCACAGAAAAGTCTGAATTAAAGGTATTTATTTTCCATCTAAAAAAATATTTCGGCATGGTTCCGACATAAAATCGATCGCAGCATAAAACATGTCGCTATTTCCATTCACACACGCACACACACGCGGCATGATCGAAAGAAAAATAAGAAAATTCTATTTTTAGATCGCTCGATCGCTGGCTAAGCGCATGCATACACAAATTAAACAACAACACCCAGAAGCATCGATACAGGCCTCTTAAGCTTCCGATCACGGGTTCAAAGCCCGAGCAGCGCACCTTTGACTTTTTTAATTTTGCAACACTTGCAGCATTGACAAATTCTCGCGACAGGTGACGTCTTATCCACTAATGGCCGACCAAAGGTCAGTTTTAGGCCGAAGCCGAAGCCGATGCCGAACATTCGGCTCTTGCCATCAATTTTTCCACTCAACACTTCACTTGGGAATGGCTGGTTCACAGTAACAATTCATGTTTGATGCGTCATAAGTCCCACCAAAGCTTAAATCCTCCCACATAGCTTAATTTAATTCCACTAATTGTTCCCTCTTAGCACTCACACCTCACACAGCGAAGTTTAACCCGAGATCCTGCGGAAAGCCTTTTTTAATTCTTAGTGGAAATCTTAATGCAAGAATTAATAATAGAAAAATATGTTGAATTTGTTTTGGTCCTAAGGTGTACGCAGAATACTCCCACCTATCTAAAACTGTAAAAGTCAAGGTTCTACCCTATCAACTTCCAAAGCAATGAGTCATCAAAATCAAAATTTCATTTTTTTAACTAAAATTTCAAATAAAACCACCTTTTTCTCCAAAAAAATACGTAGTTAACTAATTTTTTTTTGCAAAATCGGAAAACTTGGACAATTTTCTATGTATAGTGTCTGGAAAATTTTTATCCTACGGCCTTCATTTTTCGAGTTATAAGCAATTTAATGCAATAATTGAGTCTTTTTCGTAATTTTTCATTAAGGTTAAAGTACTAGAACAATGTCACCACGAAGCCACTTCCAGTTGGCTTCGTAGTGACATAGGATTTTGGGGGTCTGAAAGCTCTTCGTCTACGTGTACGAGGTCTATTAGGTGAATATGCAACCGTTAGTGGCGTCTCCATGCGGAAAGCCTTTTTTAATTCTTAGTGGAAATCTTAAACACCTCATCGGGGCCACCTTATCCAAGACCCGCACACACAAACCTAAAACACCTCATGCACGTAGGCAAAGAGCTTTCAGCCAAGCCTACGCCACCCCAGGATCACCCCCAGGACCGACCCCAGGATCACCTCCATCCAAGACACAAACCTTAAACACCCCATATACGTACACGAAGATCTTTCAGACCCACCTCATCCCAAATCCCATGGGGGCATGAAGCCAACTTATCCAAGACAATACCTAAAACACCTCATACACGTACACGAAGAACTTTCACCACCCCTAAATCCCATGTAACTATGAAGCCACCTTATCCACGACGCAAACCTAATAGACCTCGTACACGTAGACGAAGAGCTTTCAGACCCCCAAAATCCTATGTCACTACGAAGCCAACTGGAAGTGGCTTCGTGGTGACATTGTTCTAGTACTTTAACCTTAATGAAAAATTACGAAAAAGACTCAATTATTGCATTAAATTGCTTATAACTCGAAAAATGAAGGCCGTAGGATAAAAATTGTCCAGACACTATACATAGAAAATTGTCCAAGTTTTCCGATTTTGCAAAAAAAAATTAGTTAACTACGTATTTTTTTGGAGAAAAAGGTGGTTTTATTTGAAATTTTAGTTAAAAAAACGAAATTTTGATTTTGATGACTCATTGCTTTGGAAGTTGATAGGGTAGAACCTTGACTTTTACAGTTTTAGATAGGTGGGAGTATTCTGCGTACACCTTATTCATGAATAGCTCTGTATACACTTGATACATGTACCTCTGTCAGAGGTCCTCTGACAACTGCCAACTGGAGATTTTCGAACGGGATTCTCTTTATTTTGGGATCACAAATAATTTCTCAAAAGTCCATAAAGCCAACTGACCGGCTACTCAAGTTTCGGAGGGTCAAAGGTACATGTATATACACTTGATACGAAAAGTAAGATTGCCTTGTTCCGTAGCGTATGGCTCTTGTCAGGGCTAGTCGTGCCTCAAATCGATGTCCGAGGATACAACGATTGAACCTGAGTTGAACGATTATAGCGCCGATTACATTTCGTTATTTTCCTCTGAGATGAGTGTTGATGAAGATGACAATATGAAAGAAGTGGAAATAGAAGAGATAGAGAGATAATCAAAAAAATTATCATAACTTGTAACCCATGGATTAGGCCTACGGGAACACCATGTAAAAAACGCCCCTTGCATTCTACCTCAGAGGTGGTGTGGAAACGAATGCAGCCTGATGCCAAGACTTCTCAGCCCTTTATCTCGGAAACTATTGGTTCTACGTAAATTCGGTATACGACACTTTTATGCAGATTTATCTAACGAAGAAACTTTACTTAACGAAAATTTACGTAAAGCCGATAATTTACGAGATATTTGCGAAAAATTGATTTTGGTGACCTTTGACCTCTAATATCTCAAGACGCGGACACGAGATTTTATGAGACTTTTGACACATCATTTAGAATGCCAAAACAAAGGTTCAAGGTATTACCTCTCATTCCGAGGTTGACCGCTTTTTTTGCCTTATTTGACTGGACTATAAGTTTATTTATTAAATTAGCTACGTTATTTTTTATTTCATAAGTTATAGGTCGATTATCAATTAAACAATGACACTGTATTGATTAGATTAGCACTCTACTTAAAGAACTTTTCATAATAATAAGTTTATTTATTTAATTAGACCGATCGCCTCTCGCGGATCACAACTACCCTTTTTCTTTTGCCCCTTCGTAACCGATTCACCGCCGTGGATGAAATTGAAAACAGAGAAAAAACTTTTAATAAAACTATTCGCCGCCAGAATATCCGCGGGAGTTAAAAAAAACAATCCTCTACGAGAAAAATCGACCGCCGGAAGTGAATGTCTCAATCATACTCGTCGATCAATCAGTCGATCGACCTCCGTTTCGGAAACCTTTTTCAAAAAAAATCCGTCGTTGCGTTTTTTCTTCTGGGCTATCAACCTGGGTGCAAAAGTCAGCTGCTGGTCTTTCACCCAAGGCTGAGGGCGCCGGCCGGAAAAACGCACCCGTCGGCTTTTCTCTAAGTGCCCCGAACTTGCGCAATTTGCTTACGGTATTTTTATTTATTTCGCAAGGCATTTTGCGCGAAGTTTTCCTCTGCCAATTTCTTGGCGGTTTCGGGTTGCACTTGGAACCTTTATATTTTGCACGGGTCATTTAGCGGCCCCGTGCATTTTTATTTACACAACATTCCTTCCCCCCGGTACAAGAGAATCGCCGTGGTACGAAGTTGAGTGGGCGATTCTCTTATCGGTGTTAGTTGTGGGGTTGTAGTAAAATTTTAATTTTTTTGTTTTGTGGTCGGTTTGTTTTGTTTTTGTGTTTTTGTTTTTTTTGTTTGGGTGTTAGATGTCACCTGAAGTCTTATGTGTACACTTTTACGATATAAGACAATGGTCTTACCGGTCCTCACATGTGCATCCAAACGTCCTGCGATTCTTATGGGGTGCGACAGCGAGGGAGACCCAACCTCCGCTTAGGGATGCCAAACTAGATGACATCGGCTTAGAATCGGGACCGGTGGAGTGGACAGTTGCGGAGGTCAGTACCGGGTCCCGGTTGTAGAGCCGTTAAAGAAGGAGAAGTGGGTAACCATGCTTATGTTATAACGTAAGTGACATTATGATATGTGTTATGACTATGTGTTATAATATGCTTACGCACTTGGCACTAAAATTACTAATTAAAATGCCTTCAGCCGGTGAATGAAATTGGTTGCACAAAGTTCCTAGTAGAGTATGTCCTTACAACACGAAATATATTTAGATAAGAATAGAGTATTACTTGAGAGGGTTGGTGTTAATAACGAAGGCTTGTTTTACTTAACTTTTATTCCTTTATTTTTCTTATTTTTGTGTCTACTGTTAACGGGTTTGGACTAATAGTAGGGCTGCTCAGACTAGTTGATGGGAGGCGCTTCTGGGTAGTGTTTGGGACCGGACTAGTGGTTTTGGCATTGCTCCCGATTGCTTCCCTTCTGTGTTTCCCTGCACTTCCGCATATACTTGTGTGCTGTTTTCTGGTGTGTCTTGTGTTTGAGTGTTTTGGGTCCTAACCTTTTTCCTTAGCTAGGGGATGATTTGGTAGAGTAGATACCCCAGGACAGCTAATATGGTTATACCACTTAGTGAGAAGGAGGTGGTTGATAGTACGTGTGTGTGCTTTTGTGTTACCCGATCTAATTGGGCGCTTATTGATTCAAGGGATTTGGCGCCCTCTTGTAGTTCCTTATTGGTTTCGTCCCCGGTTATCAATTTAATGTCATCTGTTTTGGTGTCCGTTTGTGTCTTTGGTATTTCTAGACTGTAATTTGTGGTCCCTATACCTGAGAAGTACGGTCGTTGATCCAGTTGGTATGTTCCCTTCGCCTGATTTGTGTATATTAATGTCTTGTCTTTTACTCGAACCTGGCAGGGTTCGTTTATTGTCAGGATCCCTTGTTTGGCTACCTTTAGGGTGTAAAGGAAGCAAAGGAAGCATTGACCAAATTTAATTAAATATTCTAAGATTAATCAAAAACAAAATCTTAATATATTTCTTCATCTGGAAACACTAAGCAAGCAATGTACAAATTTTTTTATATAAAATGTACAATTCATACTACTGTATACAAAGAATAAAGCCTCGGCCACGATACGAGCGGAGAGCGGTAGAGCGGCAATACTAAAGTGCCGCTCACCTCTAATCCGAGACATTAAATTTTTCTGGTGCCGCTCGCCGCTCTTATCGTGGCCGAGGCTTAACATAACGTAGGGAAGCTGTAATATCTCCAGCTTCTTTCGCACCGAAAATGAACGTGAAAAGTCCAACACATTCAATTCAATTGAATTCACACTCACGCAAAGGTTTGCGTTGATACAGGTCCCTGAGAAGCTGAACTAAACGCAGCTTCTTCGGAGCCGAATACCGGGATATGAGAAGTCGAACATAGACAAATTTTCTCTATCCACCATATTCTCTTGTTTTCTTGGTTTCGTTTTCTGGTATTCTGCTCTGGTTTCGCCTGCTGTGGAGTTGCTCTTGAAAATTTTGCTTCGAAATTTGTTTTGACTCTTAATATGAATTTTCGTTTGAGTCAATAAAAAAAGAGATCGATGATGGGTGAACTTTCCCTTTATTCTAATGGGGTGGCAGGAGGTGTTTATTGAAGAAGCTGAAAATTTGTAGCTTCCATTTGTTTTTTATGATTCTCTTTAATGATGATTTAAAGGGATAGAGAGATTATTTTTTTGAATTGTGTTATACAGTGGCGAACAAAAGTCAACGTACACCATATAAAATAGCGAAAATTCGTTTACTATAGCATAAAAAAATTGTGATATTACAAAATAAATAAGTACAATCCTCTGTACAAAAACATTATATTGAAATTGCATAATGAAATTGTTTCTACAAAAAATAATAATAAAAATTTTTAAGTGTACGTAGACTTTTGTTATTTGTGAATTCTGTATATTTCACTTTTTTGTTATTTTTTTTGTAGAAATAATTTATTATGGAATTTCAATAAAATGTTTTGATACGTATATTGTGATATCCCAATTTTTTTCAATTTTTAAAAATAAAATAAAAATACGAATTTTCGCTATTTTGTATGGTGTACGTTGACTTCTGTTCGCCACTGTATGTATATCTTACTATATTATTTTTTATTATATTAAAATAAAAAGAATATAGATTGTTAGTACGGGTTTCTACTTTTTGCATGGGGTTAATTACTTAATTCGTTTTCAAATTTGTTATTTTTCAGTTTTTCTAATTAAAGCCGCCGATACCTTTACTTTTATCGCTCACGGGGTACATTAGCTTTGACGCCCTACGCATTGCTTCCCTTATCCTGAACCTTACGAACCGCCATTGGTCTTGCCAGGCTTATTAGGACATTAGGAGGTGACTCTAGGACCTTTATTGGGCACTGTACCTTCTCTTCTGCTGGGTCGTATAGTAGATTGATTGCAGTAGTTTGATTGCGGGTATCGGCGTAGTATATGAGCGGAGTCCTGAGTGATCCTACGTATGAATGGGTTTTAGTAGTATAAATATGGGGATTCTGGACCAAAAGTATGAAACGTAAGAAAAAAGATAAGCGGTGTGCATATAAAAAAAATCGCGGGTCCCCTTTTTGTATGAAAAATAATGATGGAATTTCTAGGCCAAAGTCCTCAGTTTGTATGAAAAGTAAGGAAAAAGATAAGCGCTGGTCATGTAAAAAATTTCTAGACCAAAAGTTCTCAGTCTGTATGAAACGTAAGGAAAAAGATAAGCGGTGGCCATATAAAAAAAATTCGCGTATAAAAAAATTCGGGTGTGTATTTATATGGAAAAATATAATTGATAAATTTATAAGGAGACTTTTGGTCCTCGATATATGCATGCACGATATATGCATGCGTGAGATAGTATTAGGACGACTTGGACAGACAGTAAAGAAATTGATGGAATTTCTAGACCAAAAGTTTCCGGTTTGTAAGAAACGCAAGGAAATTAGATAAGCGGTAGTCATGTAAACAAATTTGGATGGAAAAAATTGATGGAAGTTCAAGTTCAAGTTCTAGAGCAAAAATCCGGAGTTTGTATGAAACATGATGAAACGTGTAAGGAAAAAGATAAGGGGTGGTCATCTAAACAAATTTGGATGGAAAAAATAGTTGTTGTCAAGTTCAAGTTCTAGAGCAAAAATCATCTGATCATATAAAAAAATTCGAGTGTGGTCTATTTTATATGGAAGAAAATATAATTGATGACAATTTTTTCTTAAAGTTTTGCATGCGTGAGATAATCGAATGTCCTTAATCCGGAAAGGAAAACGCGTTCACATTTGATAATTTGGGGGTATAAAATAAACTACGGCGTTAATTTGTTAGTTCATACTAAAATTGGGCTTTGAAGAGTTGAAATTAGTTACCTACTTAGTGAAATGAATTTTATGTGCAAATTTTGCGGTGCGTTTTTCAGTAGTGCAAAGCAATTTAGCAAACATTTAGTTAGGGTTCATAACCAACTAAAAGTTAAAGCTAATTTTGCTACGGGTTTTAAATGTATTAGATGTGGAACACATCTTAAAACAATAACAAAATTGAGAAATCACAACAAAAAATTTCACTCTCCAGATTCGAATTGTGGTGCTGGTGAGTTACTATTTTTTTCTATATATTTTTAAAAAAAAATAACGTTTGTATATCTTCCAATGCTATAGTTGGTGTTGACGATTCTTGTTTACCCGCTGCTGCATCTTCTAGTACATCTAATGTTGTTACTGTTGGAGACTCTTTTACAACCTCTACTTCTTCTACATCTAATGCTGTTATTGCTGGCGCATCTAGTTTTTCTACAGCTGGTGAGTTACTATTTTTTTCTATATATTTTTTAAAAAAAATAACGTTTGTATATCTTCCAATGCTATAGTTGGTGTTGACGATTCTTGTTTACCCGCTGCTGCATCTTCTAGTACATCTAATGTTGTTACTGTTGGAGACTCTTTTACAATCTCTACTTCTTCTTCTACATCTAATGCTGTTATTGCTGGCGCATCTAGTTTTTCTACATTAGGCAAGTCTGTTAATTTTTTTACAAAATTCTAATTTACCATCAACGGTTGATGATATTTATTGTGAAAAGTGTAAATTATTTATTGAAAAGAAAATGTTTGTTTTTCACTTACGTACGAACGAACATAAAAGAAATGCCGCAGAGCCTGTCAATGAAGAGTTGAAGTGTATAAAGAGCGGATTTAATGATCGTGTAGCAACTTATGTTTTAAATAATAAAGATGAAGGAGTTTTGCATCCCAAAGAATTCTTTGCGCAAACCAATAATCAGATTCAACTTTCTCTAAAGCAGGCTTTAAAAGAACATTTAACGGTAAAATTTAATTTGGAATTGTTTTGTGAATATATTAAATTTCCACATTCTAACGATGAAGATGATGAGACTGATATTATCACCTCCATAAAATCATTTCAATCTAAAATGGAACTTTTGTGTAATGAATTCGAACTTCGCACTATTCTACCTAAAATGTTCGATGATATTAATGTTAAAACAGAAGAATTCCAAGAAAGAGATAGTGGATGGTCATTAGCGAGAATAATTCATATAGAATTAAATATTAATCAATATAGACCTTTGTAATCCTTGCGATATATACCGCTACCAAAATCGCTGGAAAATAAAAAAGCGTGCGTGAATATTAAAAACAGCGATATTTTTTGTTTTAAATGGGCAATTATTTCAGCCTTATACTCCGTTAGTAACCATTCAGATAGATGCTCCTCATATCCGGTAGATGAAATTAAAGAAGATATAATTGCTCTGCCAAATGAGACAATTTTACATTTTAGTAACTTAAGATTTCCTTTAGAAATATCTAACATTAAATTTTTTGAAGAAATGAATCTTAGTATTAGTATTAACGTTTTTGGTGTGGAAGGTATATGTTCAAAAACAATTAAAATTGTAGGTCCATTTTATCATACATATGAAGAAAAAGAAAATCACATTAATCTACTCTTAATTCAAGAAGAGGAACATTTTCACTACGTATGGATAAAAAATTTATCAAAGCTGGTTCGAAAGCAAATTACACTTCATAAGGGCAAATTGTTTTTCTGCAATTCATGTTTTCTTTATTTTCATAGCGAAGAAGCTCTTAACATTCATAAAACTGAATGTAAAAAAGTTGTTACAAATATGCCCGATCCCAAGAATTCAATTTTAGAATTTAAGCATTTTGAACGAAAATTAGATATTCCATTTCTAATATATGTATGCTGATTTTGAAAGCATATTAGAAGATATTAGCACATGTCCACCAGATTCGTCCAATTCTTTTACATCGAATATTCAAGAACATATTCCTTGTGCTTTTTCTTACTTTATTAAATGTTCTTTTGATAGTAACTTAAATAGGCTTAGGGAATATCAGGGTAAAGATGCAGAGAAGGTTTTTGTAACAACATTAGTTAATGATGTGATATATCTTTACGACAATTATCTTAAAATAGAAAAAGCAATGCAACCTTTAACAGATTTAGAGTGGTTCGTTCAAAATGCAGGTACAAAATGTCATATTTGCGATTTGGATTTAGGTTCCGAACGAGTTGCTGGCCATTGTCACTTAACGGGTAAATATAGAGGACCTGCTCATAACGAATGCAATTTAAATTATAGATTTTCAAATTTTTTTCCAGTATTTTTTTATAATTTTTCTGGCTACGATTGCCAGCTCTTTGTTAAAGCCTTAAACATTGTTGAAGGTGATATAAACATCATTCCTCTAAATAAAGAAAATTACATTTCTTTGTCAAAGAATATTTCTGTAGGAAAAGATAAAAAAATTGAATTAAGATTTTTAGACTCTTACAGATTTATGTCAGCTAGCATAGACTGCTTAGCTAGCGTTGAAAATATACGTCAACAACGTCGTTGTTATAATGAAAACACCGGGTCCGATTAAATATATAAATGTTTATTACTTAATTACAATAATGCGATCCTATCTCTATGAAATCTAGGAAGAGACTACTTCTGGCTTATACAAATGCCCATGAGGAATAGTGGACCTATCGGTTTTTAATTCTATTGTCGACATCCTCCGGGCGGGCGAAGCTGCAATTAAGATGAGATTTCCAAAGGATATAATAATTGTACTGGGCGTTTAAGCCTTTTCCCTGTTGCCAGGCGTATTTGGCAGGCTCTAATCTTACCATCTCGTCCCAAGTAAACTTCTTCTACAATAGCCAAATTCCAAAAGGTACGGGGCAGTGATTTTTCCTCCAGAATGAATTTGAGGAGGGTGGACGCTTTTCATAATGCAAGGACCTTAGTTGGCGAAGATATTCGTTTCGCCACCTTTTTTTGAAGTAGCAATAAGTACGCAATCGATCCTTCCATCGTTGATGAAGTTCTCCACCGGTGACTTTGTTACTGTCATCTGTTCTTGGAGCAGACCTGTTCGGCAGATTCAAAAAGTGAGCAGGAGTTAAAGGGTTCAAGTCCAGAGGGTCGTCTCCACAATAAGTCAATGGCCTGGAATTCACTACATCTTCTATCTCGGTCAGCAATGTGTGCAACTCATCTTTTGATAATGAGGTCCTTCCGATAGCAGCCTTTAGCGCTTCTTTCACCGTCTTGACGAGTCTTTTCCAGATTCCTCCCCACCGGGGGCTCTTGGAACAATGAATTTCCAGCGGGTTCCGTGACTTCCTAAAAAATCATGCAGTTTGTTGTCGTTACTAAATTCTTTCAATTTTCGTATCTCTAAAGCGGCTCTTTTGAAGGTGGCCGCGTTGTCTGAATAGATGACACCAGGCGCTACTCGTCGTGCAATAAACCGTCTCAAAGCGAGTAATGCGCTTTCGGTGGACAAGTCGTCGGTAAGCTCTAGATGAACGGCTCGCACGTGAATAGAAGGATATATACTTTTCTTTTCTGCCCTTGCGAATCCTTGGTATAGAGTGGTCCAGCGAAGTCAAGACCTGTTACGTTAAAGGGACGTGCATCAAGGACTCGATCTCGCGGAAGCGGAGCAAAGGGCTGTGATACAGGTTTTCCTCGAAGTATTTTGCAGATAGTGCAACTTTTTTCAATGGTTTTCACCAACTGCATTCCCCTTGGTATCCAAAATTTTTCGCGCAGTCTTGAGAGTACCAAGGAAGCTCCTCCGTGGAAAGCCTTCACATGAGGGTCCTTGACTAAAAGCCGGCTGACATATGACTCCTTCGACAAGATACGTGGATGTGCTTGATTTTCACTTTCAGCTGCGGATTGCAAGCGTCCTCCGACTCGAAGGAATCCTCGATTATCTAAAAATGGATTCAGCATTAATATTTTAGAAGAAACTGGTATACCTCGACCGCTCCGTAATTCCTTAATTTCTTCCGGATAGCTTTTGTGTTGAGCGTAGCTAATCCAATAGCTCTCAGCACGTTCAATGTCCTCCGCCGTTAAATTGGTTTCCAACAGTTGTTTTTCTCGGCACAGGTCTACAAAACGAAATACATATGCGTTCACTCTTAGTAGCCGCGACCAGCTGCTGAAGTCGCTGATATTTATGATGGGAGTATATTCAATTGGTAAACTCACATCCGTTGCACCTTCTTCACATACTTCAGCAGCTCATCGGCTCATCCATTCTGTAGCCTGCAGCAGGCCAATGGTTGGAGCTCTCTCGAAGCCAAGGGGCACCTGATGAAGAGTTCAGCAACGATGTCGCACTTAAGCCCCTTGTCAATAAATCAGCGGGATTTTCTCTGCCTGGACAATGACGCCACTTGGACTTACTACTGATAGATCGAATCTCCTTAACTCTATGAGCTACGTAAGGCTTCCAGTGACGATTTTCACCCAAAATCCAATCTAGAGCGATACTGGAATCTGCCCACAACCATTTTCCATAAACAACTATTCTCAAATTTTGCCTGATATACAATAACAATCATGCGGCTATAAGAGCAGCTGTCAGCTCAAGACGTGGCAACGTTAACTCATTTTCTCCTCCCTTTGAGAGGGGTGCTACTCGGTTCTTGGAGCACAAGAAACGAACTTATACCTTTCCTTGAGTCCCAACTGTACGTAACTAGGCTACAACAACAGGCAAATCAGTGTAGTGCATTCCAAATTTGATTGCATTCATCAGGAATTTTCTCGTCCCAGTCAATCTTTAGGCGCCAGAGTAGGGATGGTCAATATTCATCGATGTTATCGAAACATCGATGTTGATCGTGAAAACATCGGTATTTCAACATCGATATTAAGTCCTCTAAAACATCGATCCATCGATGATGGGAACAAGAACATCGAAATTCGATGTTTCTACATTTGTTTGTTGTAAAAATTAAATTGAGCTTATGCCAGCCTTCATTAAAGTAAAATTTCCAAACGATTTTTAAAATGTTAAAGCTTAGTACGGTGATCAGGCAAAATTTTGCCATGCCTTTAAAATGCATGTAAAAAACCTTGGCAAAATTTTGCCTCAAGCGCGGCAACATTTTGACAGCGCAGCAGTACGCCGTTCGGGAAAAAATTTTGCCACAATAAGCATACTTTCAAGATTTTCTAGTAGATGGATTTTCTAATTGTGGAGACTTTTACTTGTCAAAGTTTTGCCTCCAGAAATTATCTGGTCATTTTTTGTTGGCAAAAAGTTGAACAGTTGGATTAAAAAGTCGAATGCAGCAGTTAAAATTTGTTTAAAATGGAAAAGGAATATTTATTTGTTTTGTAATGAAAAGACAAATTAGGTAAAGAAAAAACTTTCCACTATTCTCCACCACTCTACACTTGGGAAAAATGTTGCGTGAAAAATGATAAAAATGACGAGGCAAAATTTTGCGCGATCACCGTACTAGGCTTAACCTAGCAATGCACATTTCGAACTTGGCGAAGTAGTTTTTAATTTGTATGCCAGATGTCACTATATATATTTTTGATTCAAGGATATAGAAAAAAACAAACTCAGTGCCGCGGCTGGCATATGTGCAAAGTGTGCAACAGCACAGGGCCCCGCAGTAGTAGAGCTAGGCCGGTTCTGAGCCACCTAGAAGTGGCTCAGAACCGGCCTAGGATTTGGGGGGTCTGAAAGCTCTTCGTCTACGTGTACGAGGTGTTTTAGGTTTGTGTCTTGGATAAGGTGACCCCGGAGTGAAAGGTGGTGATTGGGGAAAGCTCGTCGTCCACGTGTACGAGGCGTTTTAGGTTTGTGTCTTGGATAAGGCGTTCCCAGACCTAGCATAGGACTTGGTGGTGGTGGATTGAAAGCTCTTCGTCTCCATGTGGTGCAGGGTCCCCATGGGATTTGGGTGTGGTGATGGGTGAAACTCTTCGTGTTTGTCTTGGATGGAGATGGTGCAGGAGTGCCGGTGGTTGCGAAAGGTTTTCGTCTACGTGTGGGGCTGTTTTGTGTCTTTGCTAAAAAGTGATACTAGGTGTGAGCGCCACCTGTGTGAAGCTAGTTGAACTTCAGTGTCGCGAAGGCGCTTACCTAGATAAAAGCCCGGACTTATGACGCACCCACCATGAATTGTTACTGTAAACCAGACATATTCCCAAGTGAAGTGTTGAGTGGAAAAACACATGAACATAATCTTCCAGCAGGGCTGTGGGCTGAAGGCGGTGCATACTGCAATCATTTTCAGCAGTATGACTATAAAACAAAATAACAGTGAAGAATTTTCATTATTATGTATACTACTTCGGCCGACCATTAATGATAAGACGGCACCTGTCGCGAGAATTTGTCAATGTTGCGAAATTAAAAAAAGTCAAAGTTGTGAAATTAAAAAAGTCAAAGCTGCGCTGCTCGGGCTTTGAACCTGGGTGATCGGCAGCTTAAGAGACCTGCGGGTGTTGTTATTTAATTTGTGTGTGTATACAAGCGATGAGCCAAAACAGACCTTCGTTCGGCCATTAGTGATAAGACGTCACCTGTCGCGAGAATTTGTCAATGCTGCAAGTGTTGCGAAATTAAAAAAGTCAAAGTTGCGCTTCTCAGGCTTTGAACCCGGGATCGGTAGCTTAAGAGGCCTGCATCGAGGCTCCTGGGTGTTGTTGTTTAATTTGTGTATGCATGCGCTGAGCCAGCGATCGAGCGATCTAAAAATAGAATTTTCTTATTTTTCTTTCGATCATGTTGCGTGTGTGAATGGAAATAGCGACATGTTTTATGCTGCGATCGATTTTATGTCGGAACAACGGCGAAATATTTCTTTAGATTGAAAATAAATACCTTTAATTCAGACTTTTCTGTGATTTTTCGCAGCAACAGCAACATCAGCAAAAACAAGTAAAAACAAAAAACTTTTTAGGCCAAAACAACAGATCTTCGCAAATGGTCGAGCGCTGGTTTGAATGAACGGTGATTAATTTGAGCTGCTGATAAGATCAACGCTTGAAAATAATACCTCACTAGCACCGCTAGTGCCATTTGGTTTTGTTTTTTTTGTACGATAAATTTATACCCAAGGTTTATGATCACCTGGTAAGGAGCGTGGAGGGCATTTTTAGTAAAAGAAAAGTTGTGTGTGTGTGTGTCATCATCATCAGAATAATCCTTGAGGGGGGTACTAGTTGTCCGCAACTTCTCTTCATCCTCACCATCACCTTCATCATCATTAGAATAAACCCTAAGAGGGTTACCAGCTGGCTCCACTTTTAAATATTTATGCGGTGCTAACGTTTCATCATTTCTCTGCCTTTTCTCTGGTTTAATGTTGCCTACATCCGTTGGCTCACGTTTTACTGATGCTATGAGCCCTTTTAGCGTGCTGGTTATTGGCTTAAAGGTTTCCTCAAACCGGGCCTCTGCTTCAATTTTACCAGCCTTGAGAGCTTTATATTTCTTTCGTATTGCATCGCGTGTTTTTATAATATCCCCTAAGAGTTTTACATCCATGTTGCTACACTGACGATTACAGCTACACTGCAAACCATATATATAGGTAGACAGTTATATAGGCCAGGCAGGAAATACAAACCAGACAGACAGACAGGCACCCAGGAAAACAGACAGGCAGACAGACAAACAGACAGACAGGTCTGTTGACAGACCAGACAGACAGAGATAGACAGGTCTGTTTGTCTGTCTGTCTGTTTGGCTGTGTCAATGAATAATCGATAGATATAAATGATAAATACCATAGAAAACTATTATAATTATAAATAGATTATTCCTCAATCTCAAAAATATTTCGCCATGATTCCGACATAAAACCGATCGCAACATAAAACATATCGCTATTTCCATTCACATACACACACACAACTTTTCTTTTACTAAAAATGCCCTCCACGCTCCTTACCAGGTGATCATAAACCTTGGGTATAAATTTATCGTACAAAAAAAACAAAACCAAATGGCACTAGCGGTGCTAGTGAGGTATTATTTTCAAGCGTTGATCTTATCAGCAGCTCAAATTAATCACCGTTCATTCAAACCAGCGCTCGACCATTTGCGAAGATCTGTTGTTTTGGCCTAAAAAGTTTTTTGTTTTTACTTGTTTTTGCTGATGTTGCTGTTGCTGCGAAAAATCACAGAAAAGTCTGAATTAAAGGTATTTATTTTCAATCTAAAGAAATATTTCGCCGTTGTTCCGACATAAAATCGATCGCAGCATAAAACATGTCGCTATTTCCATTCACACACGCAGCATGATCGAAAGAAAAATAAGAAAATTCTATTTTTAGATCGCTCGATCGCTGGCTCAGCGCATGCATACACAAATTAAACAACACCCAGGAGCCTCGATGCAGGCCTCTTAAGCTACCGATCCCGGGTTCAAAGCCTGAGAAGCGCAACTTTGACTTTTTTAATTTCGCAACACTTGCAGCATTGACAAATTCTCGCGACAGGTGACGTCTTATCACTAATGGCCGACCGAAGGTCAGTTTTGGCTCATCGCTTGTATACACACACAAATTAAATAACAACACCCGCAGGTCTCTTAAGCTGCCGATCACCCAGGTTCAAAGCCCGAGCAGCGCAGCTTTGACTTTTTTAATTTCACAACTTTGACTTTTTTTAATTTCGCAACACTTGCAGCATTGACAAATTCTCGCGACAGGTGCCGTCTTATCATTAATGGTCGGCCGAAGTAGTATACATAATAATGAAAATTCTTCACTGTTATTTTGTTTTATAGTCATACTGCTGAAAATGATTGCAGTATGCACCGCCTTCAGCCCACAGCCCTGCTGGAAGATTATGTTCATGTGTTTTTCCACTCAACACTTCACTTGGGAATATGTCTGGTTTACAGTAACAATTCATGGTGGGTGCGTCATAAGTCCGGGCTTTTATCTGGGTAAGCGCCTTCGCGACACTGAAGTTCAACTAGCTTCACACAGGTGGCGCTCACACCTAGTATCACTTTTTAGCAAAGACACAAAACAGCCCCACACGTAGACGAAAACCTTTCGCAACCACCGGCACTCCTGCACCATCTCCATCCAAGACAAACACGAAGAGTTTCACCCATCACCACACCCAAATCCCATGGGGACCCTGCACCACATGGAGACGAAGAGCTTTCAATCCACCACCACCAAGTCCTATGCTAGGTCTGGGAACGCCTTATCCAAGACACAAACCTAAAACGCCTCGTACACGTGGACGACGAGCTTTCCGCCATCACCACCTTTCACTCCGGGACCACCTTATCCAAGACACAAACCTAACTCCCCTCGTATTTGGGGCCCCGCGAGCGAAAAATTTTCTTCCAATAAAAATCATTTGAATTCATTATTTGTATTTTTACTTCATTGAATGGGCCACATAAATGATTATGGGCACACAAATCAGCATATGGGGCGTAATTCTGTCGCGGAGACGGGTCTGCATGAAGGTAAATCCGCGAGCGAAGCGAGCTAAAAAAATTTTTGGACTCTCTGGGGCCCCTCGCTGAATTTTTGCACAGGGCCCCCAATTGTCTGGCCGCGGCACTGAACAAACTTGCTACCGTTCTGTTTATCTGTAGTCTATGGTTAAATACGTTTTTTTTATTCATACTTACCCCGTTTATGACTAGGTCCAACCCAGGTTCAACCCAGTCATAAACGGGGTCGAGCTGAAACTGAGTCCACTCCGTAGAGAATTTTAAAAATGTTTGATTTTAGCACCAAACATTTTCAAACATCGATGTTTTTTTATTTATGTTTATCGGGCATCGATGTTGACATCGATGTCAATATCGATGTTTTTATAATATCGCCCATCCCTAGGCCAGAGTTGTTGAAATAGAACCTTAAATTTTACTAAAAAGGCATAAGAATACCAAACGGATTAAAAAACTTGGCGATTACCTGCAATAGATTCCTTTTCGTTCCTACGTACACTGAAGCGGTCATAATTTTTTCACAAATCTCCAGTATTGATCAGCTCCCAAAAGCACTGATATTCCTTGCTCTAGTGGACAATTAAGAACATGAGCGTCTGCTAGCTTTAATTTGTGGAAACAAGGTTCATTAACATCTGGCACCTTCAAGATGTCAACACATATGTCTGGTACTTCGATTGCTTCGATAATCATCGTCTTTTCTCCATCATGCTGACTTCTTAACAGCAAGCTAACGCGATTATACATTTTGTCATGGGACCCACAATTGGCAGATTTAATTTCCGTACTACGCTAGATCTAACAAAGGACATTTGGCTGCCACCGTCTAATATGAGACGGACGTACAATTCAGTAGATGCTATAGGAGCCGAAATCAAAGCGCACGCAGTCTGCAAGTAAACGTCAGAAGCACTCAGGTTGGTGGCACACAGAGATTGAGTCGAAGAGTTTGATGGATCTCCAATTGCTACTACTTCATTCTTTTTCGATTCAGTCGGACTGCCGGCCTTCAACTTATTATATGATGGGTCGCACATACAAGTAGCGTGAAATCCACCACATTTTTTACACTTGAGAAACCGATTTTTGCAACCCTTTGCAGAATGACCTCTTCTTACGCACCTGAAACACCTACCATCTTTCAGCAACATTTCTTTGCGTTTCGCTAGTACTATATTGTTTGTACACTCTCGTGAAGGATGACTAGAGCTTCGACAAAAAAACAAACAGCACTTTCCGTACCAGAAGTGAACAGCCCGACTGCGGTTTTGCACAACTTCGAAGATGTAGACTGTGCCTCTGCTGCATAGGGGATCCGTGACGTAGTTGGTTTTGCTTCTAAGGCCCTTTCGAGGGCTTCAACTTCTCTCTTTATAAATTTTAATAAGGCCTTAACTTGACTATCTCCGGAAATTCCGAAGAAACAGGAGTTGCCATGGAAGAAGCACCATCGTTCATTATTAGGGTGAATAGTATTTTCAGCCGCTGTCTCCTTACAATTATTTTCCTCACTGTCATCACTATATTGCCGGTAATACGATATACGAAGCGAAGTGGGCAAACTTCTTACAAGTGCACTTTTCAACATCACATAATAATTAGAACTAGAAATATTCAAAGTTGAAAGTGACCTAGAAGTTGCTATAATTAAATTGTACAATCGCCTGAGCCCATGCGCATCAGTTCTGGACGTTACCGGTTGGATAGAAAGTAATTTCTGCATTGCCTGATCTACGATTTTTTCGGTATTTCCGAATTCTTCTTGCAGCAACGATATGGCGCTATCATAACAGGCCTGCGATGGAGTTAATCCCGCTATTGTTTCGGCAGCTTTTACCGTTAGAGCCGCATGCAAGTAATTGAATTTGTCGATGGCACTTAGGGTTATATTTTCATGCACTGCAGTTCCCAGAAGGGACCCATTCTCTTATATCACCAGAAAATTTTCGTAACTGGAACTTTGGCAATTTAACAGCAGAAGAAAGCGTTAATGTCGGTACATTTGTATCCGTCCTTGGTGCTGGCGCATTGTTGCGGTGTATAAGTGAGCGCATCTTCTTAAGCCGTTGATCTAGACGAGATATAACCGTAACCGCCTTGTCCTCATAATCCGCAATGGATTCTGTTTCCCGCTCATAATCCTCCGATTTTATGGTGGACTTTACGTCATTATTTGCCTTTTGAAGATTATCGCGAGCAGCCTGCAATCGATCGCGCAATACGGTTTAATTTTCCTCCGTTACTTCTAAGGCTTCCGCAGGTGTGCTTAGGGAAGGAATTTCTGTTTTTAAATGATCCGCCGCCTCATTAACGATCCGCGTCACTAGACCGCGATAAGTGGTTCGAGATGCGGTATTCATTTGAGAATTAATTATTTAACGTTATGTTAGTAATAAACCGACTGTTCCCGGGTTTCGGCACCAATGTTGAAAATATACGTCAACAACGTCGTTGTTATAATGAAAACACCGGGTCCGATTAAATATATAAATGTTTATTACTTAATTACAATAATGCGATCCTATCTCTATGAAATCTAGGAAGAGACTACTTCTGGCTTATACAAATGCCCATGAGGAATAGTGGACCTATCGGTTTTTAATTCTATTGTCGACAGCTAGAAACTTATCGAATGATGATTTTACAATAATGAAAAATATGCTTAACGATAATGTTTTGTTTGAATTAATGAAAAGAAAGGGAGTATTTCCTTATAATTATATTAATTCTTGGGATCGTCTAGAAGAAAAAAATCTTCCTCCACAAAAAGACTTTTATAATAAATTAACAAATAGTAAATGTTCGGGTGATGATTACCTTCATGCTATTAATGTTTGGGAAAAATTTAAGTGTCAAAATATTTGTGATTACTTGAAATTATATTTAAAATCAGACGTCTTACTGCTTGCAGATATTTTTGAAAATTTTAGAAAATTATGTAAAATAATTTATTCATTAGACCCTTGTCATTATTTTACCACTCCGGGGTTTACTTGGGATGCCATGCTAAAATATACCAACATTAAATTGGAATATTATTAACAGATGTAAATATGTATAATTTTTTTATGTCAGGAATTAGAGGTGGTATTACTCAATGTTCTCTTCGTCATTCAATTGCGAATAATAAATATATGAAAAATTTTAATCCTAAACAAGATTCATCATTTTTAATGTATCTCGACGTATCTAATGTATCTGTATGGAGGTTTTAAATGGTTAGAAACAACTGACATCGATGTGATATCTATTCCAGTAAAATCTGATAATGGGTATATTTTTGAAGTTGATCTTGAATATCCAGCTTCAATTCACAACAAGCACAATGACTTACAATTTTGTTGTCAAAATAAAAGAAATGGTAAAATGAAAACGAAAAAATTGATAGCTGTCTTAGAAAATAAAAATAAATACATAATTCATTACAGAAACCTTCAACAATGTTTAACAAATGGTTTAAAACTTACTCGAATTCATCGAATATTAGAGTTTAAGTAATCAGACTGGTTAAAAACTTATATTGATTTAAATACATTATATCGTTCAAAAGCAAAAAGTAATTTTGAGAAGGATTTTTTCAAATTATTAAATAACGCAGTTTATGGTAAGACAATGGAGAATGTTGAGAAAAGAAAAGATGTTAGGATCGTAACGCAATGGGAAAGTCGGGGTAAACGATTAGGATTGCGGGCGCTAATAGCAAAACCAAATTTTCACAGCATATCTCAATTTACCCCTGACATGGCAGCTGTGGAATTAAAAAGCAGGTAACTTATAATAAACCCATATATTTAGGTTTTACAGTATTAGAAGTTTCAAAATGGAAAATGTATGAATTCCATTATGATTATATGAAAAATAAGTATCAAGATAGAATAATTTTGAATTACATGGATACTGATTCTTTTATATATACCATCCACACCGAAAAATTTTATCAAGCCATACATATTGAGTGATATAGAAAATAGGTTTGATACTTCAGAGCACTCTTTAAGATAATCCTTATAACATACCATTAAAAAACAAAAAATACCAGGATTCATGAAAGATGAAAATAGCGGTAAGATTATGTTAGAATTTATAGGGTTAAGATCTAAAATGTATTCCATTTCCGTAGAAAATACAAAAAAATATAAAAAAGCTAAAGATGTAAAAAAAACCGCTGTAGAAAAACTAAGTTTAGATAATTATAGAGAATGTTTGTATAATAAAAAACTCTTTTTTGGTAATATGCTAATATTTAGATCAAAACTTCATACTTTGTACACTCAATATATTAATAAAATTAGTCTAAGCCCATTTGACGATAAAAGATATATTTTAGAAGACGGATGTACGACCTATGCATGGGGTCACTACAAAATAAATGAATGTATGGAAATAGAATAGAATTTGTACTTTTATATATAAATAAAAAATATTTGCTTAATTTCTTGTTTTCTTTATTTTATTCATCTACAACTAATTCCACATTATTTTTTATGTAATAAAAATTTTCTTATGGTGAATACATTTTGAAGAGCGCACTGGCCTTTATGATGACCAAATCGAAGCCATGGTATTTTCGGGCATTGTAATTCATGTTCAACATCCAAAACGGTTGCTCCGTCTCCAAGGAAGTCTTTTACCCATTCTTTTTTTCCGAACCTTTGACAAAAATTGTTTTTCCAGCAAGTAATGGTGCCACAACAGTGTAGAGATAATGGTATGGAACATACCCGTCGTACCAACCTAATCCATGGAGATTGTGTTTTAACCAAAAGGCTTGTTTTTTTAGTTTTGCAGTTAAGTCTTCACATTTAAACGGTGCTTGGAAAATAAAGTGTTACGGCGCGAGACGCCGTAAATAAAAATTTAATCTTTAGCTTGTTAAAAAACTGTAAAAAATCGGATAGGTCGCTCAATCCAAACTCAGGAGTGGTTTAAAACAAATATATTCTCTCCTAAATGATACAATGCTAATTAACTCTATTTAAATTCTAAATTTACGCTAATTCTTCAAAAATAATAATAAAAAATATAAATTCAAATTTGACTGAAGGTCAATTTTCTTAATGCTAGCTTAGGATTATACTCCAACTGGATTTATAATACCTGAAATTAAATTGTTGATTAAATTGGCCAAATATTTTCTACACACAAAAGCTCGGAGGTTTTATTCTGCTTATGGAAAAATTTCCCTTGAAATTACGCCGGTTAAACCTGACGTGTCTGCCAACACTCGGCACTTAATTACTGCAAATAGTGCCGTATAATACTTGCTTCTTGCAAGAAACGTTAGCTCTGGTCTTAAACTTGGCCACTTTTGGCCATTTTTCTAGCGTCCCAGGAAGTTCAAGGTGATTGCAACCTTTGAAATTCCTTGTCGACACGTAAGAATGTGCAAATTCTTTTCCTTTCGTGGAATTCAATTCCCTATACAAATGCCCAAACCAATAATTAAGTTAAACTAACCCCCGAACCGATGGTGGAACCAATCGGTTATCTAACCCTATCTTGGCGACTAAAGCCCGCCAAAGAAATAACAAGACGGTAAATACCTGTCTAAAATCTGAAAAATAAAATGTATTTGATTAGAAGACGATCCTTGCCTGTCTGTAATTTAATTATTTTAACTGACGGTCGATGCCTGTCTGATTCCTTGGACGGTCTTTGCCTGTCTGAAAATTGTATGGTCGCGTTGAAAAATATTTGCTTAAACTGGACGGAATGAGAAGCTCTGTCCTGATGCTTTGGACTTTATAGTCCAGGCACATCACTCGAAAGTTCAAAGCTTGGGGGGAGAAAGCTGTTATACTTGTTTTCAAGTGTTATAATTTTTATTTTTAGAACAAAACAGCTTTCTCCGATCGTGCCCCAGCTTTGAGCTTTCGAAAAAACTGACAGTTCTACATGTCAACAAAAATGGTGAGTAGAAATTTGTTTATTTTCTGTTGATTTTATATATTTTTAATATTTATCTAATTTGCGTTATTTTTATTTTAGTTCAGTTGCTGAGCCCTGGATTCAGGACTTCTTGCGGACGTTGGCACCTTGTCCAGGTGCCTCTCAGGTAACCTTTTTTCTTACTTGTTTATATATGAGTCGAAACTTTTTTTTTATTTTTCAGGTGTTCTATTAGTTATAAGTTAGTGATTAGTTATGTTTATATTTAATTTTAATTATGAGTTTATCTTAAGTTTTATTATTAGTTTTTATAGTGTTAAATATATATAAGTATATATATAGTGTTATTTTCATTAGTGAGTTTTTATTTATTTGTTGTGCCGTGTTTTAGGCGGTTTTTTCTTATGTGCTTATGTTTGTTATTGTTTGTGTTATCTATTTAGGGGGCATTTATGCCCATATTTTATTGTCGGGGTTGACGACCTCTGTTACGCGCTGCTGCGCCGTAACATAAAGTTTATTATCTGAAGAAAGATTGCAAGTTCCTTGACAATAAACTTTTTTTGTTGGCCTTTGAAATCTTGGATGTCAACAATTACAGCCATAGTGTTTTAAATAACTTTCTTGACTTCACTAGTCAGCGGATTATACTCGACTATTCGATCGTGTATAAGTAAGCAGTAAGCTGTTGTTTGCGGTGGAATATTAACGGAAGTTTTGAATTCTAATTTTATGTCTACAAGACCACTTTTGATACCTTCATTTCGATAAGAACAATCGATAACTGCAATCGGAGCATTTTCAAGAAATTCTTTAGTTGTGAATAGAGGTTGAGGTTGACGCCCATAATAAGATTGTTGAAATTTAGTATTAATTCATGTTTGGCATTTAAAATGATTTTCTTGTAGTCTTCGGCAAATCCTAACAGCATATTCAGCGGCACACAAAAATTGAAACACAACTTTTCAGGCTTGATGCATTCTGAGGGTGACCAACCGGCATTGAAAAGCATTTTGCTTTCATTTTCATTTAACGAGATATAGTTCTTCAACGTTGATACAATTCCGAGGTTTCTTGTTCGATCGATTTCCACTCCATTTAATTCGTAACGAATTTCATCGAAAAGAAATGAGAAAAAGTTGTTTGTTAGGCTTGCATCAGCAGATTTTGTCCCATCAGTCTTAGTTACGGAGCCTTCAATATAAATTAAACTCTCACTAGGTAGGGAATAAGGGAATTATTGCAAATTAACGGGATTCCTAAAAGTCATAAAACCTTTAAAAATTATTTCGATAGAACTCCTCGTTTTTGAGCAACGATAAATTGTTAAGGTGTACCTAACCAGTTGCTCGCCAGACAAAAACAAAAAAAATTCATAAATCTCTGTTATCACAAAGATGACTTTGATGTAAGTGCAGAATGCACCTTTTCGCCACGTCGTCGCATGGAAAAGGATCTTGTGTTATTAATTTTCCGTTGTACCCACCGTCCCTGTTAACCTATTCTGCATGTACGCGACATGATAAGCCGTCGTGCCTCGCGGTCACACTCTTTTAAAGAATTTTTTAAATATGACCACGTTTGAGTTCCATTTTCAAATTTTCACTGTTTCTTTAGAATTGAAGTAAGAACACGATGATATTTTTTCCAAAACTTTAAGTTGGTGAGTTGATGATGAAAATTGCTAATGAAATTTTATAGACAAATAATAACAATTTATTAATATCAAACGCAAATTTTAAATATACCACTACATAGAATGACTCAAGATCTTCAAAATCGACCTATATAATTTTTTTGTACGACTAATGGTTTCGAAGATACAGTAATTTGAATGGTGTAACTGTCTGGGGGAGAGTTGTGCCGGGGCACGAAGGGCGGAAATTGCCATAAAGGCCAAGAAGACTAATATTACAAAAAAAATTGGGGAAGGGGACTCAAAAAAAAGGTGGCTCGGACGGTTCGACCGCCGGGGAAGTGTCGCGAGTTTGCGCATCCAATGCACCGGTTGTAGACACGACTAGCGGTGCGCTAGCTAGCTCGCCAGATGGGGTGGGGTCCGCGGTGCTTGGATTCCGGAGGGGGTGACAGTTATACTGTTAAAACACTCGTGCCTATACAACAACTAAAACTAACGGGGCGACGAGGGGGTGGAACAACGTCCAGGGCCAACGAGAGGGGCTAAACAACAGGGGAAGAAAAGAGAAGGGGTGGTCGCTGGTCACCAGGTCATCACTAGAGGACTACATGATATCAAACAATATGAAAAAATATAGGTGGGTGGCACTTACCTTGGGGTTGGCATCCCTTATTCCTGGGCGCCACACCGACAGGGGGTGTTTTTACTCCATTAAGTTCAGATTGCCCACAAAATGAATATTATACTCGTATTATAATTTTTTTTTTATTAATAGTTAAGCATTTATTCGTTTAAAGTTATGGTACTTTTTCGATTAAGATTAGTTTAAGTATTCGATTAAGTATACGATATTAAAATGGTTAAATTTGAGTTATGCATTCAATTAGGTTTATATAACGTATTCGATTAGTTCTATATTATTACAGGATTCAAAGTTAAGTTATTTGTGTCCTTACGTTTGCATTAAGTATTCAATGTGTATGCATACGAAGTTCAGGTTAATTAAGTACGGTGATCACCAGTCAGAATTTAATTTCACTTTATTGATATTATTATTTCCAATTTATATTTATTTTTTCTTATGTTAGTCTGGTATTTCACTGTATTTTTTTTTCTGGTTTATTGTAGTTAATTCAATTTTGTAAATTTATTACTAAGTATTTAATTATTAATATAAAAACAACATGACAAAAAAATTAAATCCGCTATGTAGTGAATATCATTATAGCAATTATTATTACACCAATACAGCCAGCTAATGCATCACAATTTATTATTGTTATTAATAGTGCTATTACTGCTATTATTATTAAAAATGTTAAATTCTTCTTGTAATTGCAATATTGGTTTATTATGAATTGTATATTGTGAATTGTTAACTTTATTATTAATATTTAAATCGGAATTATTATTAATTGCTTTATTGTTATTATGATTTTGTTTTAATGATAATTTTTCTAAAATTTTTCTATATTTGCATATCAGGTAAACTATTGACCAACATTTTCGCGATTTTTCCACATTTGTATAAATTACCAAAAATAATTAAATGGTATATATAAACATAAACAAAAAAAATGGAATAATCGAAGAGAAAAATAACCAAAAGCTTATTTTTGGGTTTGTGTATTTTTGTATTTAAATACATTTTCATTTTAAAAACGGATCATTAAATTCTTTCTCATCCATTTTGATTTGTTCGTGGTAGAGACATTTTCTTTGATGTTTTTAATTTTTCGTGTTTTTCGTTTTTGATATACTAAAGCCGTGGTGTATCTTCACTATTATTATTAAGCAAAATTTCCATTAATTTTTTACGTAATGACTTATGAGGCGAAACATTATTAAAAAAATTTTTTTTTTCTTAACTTAACCTTGAAAAAAAAAATAGACAATAATAGGACAACTTCGCTTGTATTAACATTTCCAGAATGTTTATACTTGATGGATTTTTGCTTCCTCTTCCAACTTAGTTCATTTCGGTTGTTATTATATTTACTCCTCCGGTTAACCTATCGTTATTTCCCAGTTCATGCCCTTCTATAATACGAATCCTTTATATTCAACAAATCTAAAACTCCATTCCTTACTCTATCTTCAAAAACTTCTTAATTTTCCTTATTTCTCCAGATCTCAAAACTCTACTTCTTCCTTCTAATTCTTCCTTATAACTTAAAAAAAACTTCTTAATTTTCACTAATTTTCCAGATCTCAAAAACTCTACTGCTTCCTTATAACTTCAAAAAAAAACTTCTTAATTTTCACTATTTTTCCAGATCTCAACAACTCTACTCCTTCATTCTATTTCTTCCTTCTACCTTCAAAAAAAAAAACTTTTTAATTTTTCACTAAATTTTGTCCGACTCTCAGAACTTCTACTTCATCCTTCTATCTTCAAAAGTCTTTTAATTTTCACTATTTTTCCGGCTCTAAAAAACTCCACTCCTGCCTTCTATCTTTACAACTAAACTCCCTTTTCTTCTAACTTAAAAAAACTTCCTAATTTTCACTATTTTTCCGCATCTCCAAAAACTTCTGCTTCTTCCTTCTATCATCATAACTGAATTCTTTTTCTTCTAACTTAAAAAAACTTCTTAATTTTCACTATTTTTCCGCATTTCCAAAAACTCCTACTCTTCCTTCTATCTTCCAAACTGAACTGTTTTTCTTCTAACTTAAAAAAACTTCTTAATTTTCACTATTTTTCCGCATTTCCAAAAACTCCTACTCTTCCGTCTATCTTCCAAACTGAACTGTTTTTCTTCTAACTAAAAAAAACTTCTTAATTTTCACTATTTTTCCGCATTTCCAAAAACTTCTACTCTTCCTTCTCTCATCACAACTGAATTCTTTTTCTTCTAACTTAAAAACACTTATTAATTTTCACTATTTTCCCGCGTTTCCAAAAACTCCTGCTCTTCCGTCTATCTTCCAAACTGAACTGCCGCCAACGAATCTCCCACTCTCCCAAAAAAAAAAATTTAACCGAACCGTCGAGCCTTTTCCTCGATCACGCCACTTGGACCATTTTTCGATGCTCCGGCGCGATGAGCGGTAAAAATTTTTCCTGTCTCACTGCGGCTACTTGCGCAGGGGCTTCGGTGACAAAAAAAATTACGGATTAGAATCGATTCTCCTGGTGCGGCAGACAAAAGTAAGGGAACGGATTCGAGAAAAGTAACGGCGTGCAGATGAGTTGTTGCCAAATTTTTCTTATGAATTCAATTTGAAGGGTGCGTTGTTGCCATCTAATTTTTTTCCGAATGGTTAACCCTCTGACACATGATTCTTTGTTCTTAATTAAAAAAATATATTTATATTACATCGGTTTAAAATAGGAAAAAATAGGAAAAAGATGTTTATAAAGTTATGTAGAAAAATTTGTGAATGTGAATGAAAATTTTACACGTTACTTCTAAATGGCTAATGTCTCCGGTAAAAACAAATGTAATTAAAATTGTGACTTGTAAGCAACGGAAAACCATGTTACATGTGAGTTACACGATGTGTGAGAGGGTTAACAATTCGGATTCAATTTGACGCTTACGCCAATATTGTTTAGGATGATAAGGTGCGTCAGAGGCCTATGTGCTCAAGGCGACCGTTACAACACGCGCCACCTAGATGTCGCCAGAGGAGAGGGGGATGCGAAAAAGACAAACGGTGGCCTTGTTGGATCGCTAGCCCAACGTGTGGCTCAACCACGCCCTGAAATCGAGTCTCATGCTCTATAGACTGAGGCGGGCTGTTACAAGGTGATGTGTGTTCTCCACCCCGCTATGCCTTCGGAGGGGTTGAGTTCGGGACGCAATGGACGAGGCTGACGTCGTATGGGTTAAGCGCCTCAACTACCTTATCTCAGCTTTATATTTAAAGAAACAAAAAAAAACTTTCGAGATTGATTTAAGTATTAGCATCATTTTGGACAACGGCGCTCGTCAACGGCCACGATTTGGTTCCTTATTGCCAATTACACCATGCGCTCCCTACTGGGGTGTGGTACAGGAGACGTTTTGTTCCGTCCGGGACAATCGTACTCTGCATATCTCCTATACGTCTCTAGGCAAGCGTCTTATAGGGTCGTTTGGGCCTCATGAGCCGGGATTGTGTCTAGATTGTTGGCTCTATACTCATAACAGATGTGGTCCTGCGGTGGTAGTTGGAATTATTTAGCGCAACGTTCGTGTCCAAGAACTCCCCCTCCCAAGGCAAAGCGGTACGGCAGAATTTCTGCGGCCTCGTGGGTCACCTCTATATGTATGGGGGGGGGTTGGTCTGGCAACCTCGGAATTTATCAACATGAAGCTTGGCTCCAGACAGTCAAGTAGGTCAAGGAGGTGTACCATCCGCTGGGGAAGCTACCCAAGCGGACCTCGACGGGTACCCTATTAATAACCGGTTAGGCCGGCGAGATGCCTTATTAGGGCTACTCGGAGTCACCTTCGCTTCCAATAGTTATACTAGGACGTGTCTTGGGCCTGATTGCTCTACGGAGTGACTTCGCGTGTCCGTCGAGAAGGTCGAGGCAATTCCACATTGTCCCGACGAGTCTCTCTGAGCGCGAAGTCTCTCTTCCGGAAGATATCTCCTGCCCCAAGGACTCAGTCCGCCGACTAAACCACATAGTCGCCGTCTGGAACCCTTGGTCCACGAGGTCACCTTCCGCTACTCAGGCTGTCAGGCCTTGAGATCTTTGGCGTGAAAAATACCGATCGGTTTTCCTTTTAAGTCCTCTAATTCATAACGCCCACTAACAAGCTTTCGCCTCACGCGAGCCTTCATAAATTTGTCTGCCAGTTTAGCGCTAAACCGGCCGATCTTGTTACTCACGGGGAAGGGTCGTCGATAAACTACCTGGCCGGGCGAGAACTCTACAGCTCTGCAGCGCAGATTATAGTGTTTCTCATGTCTCGTGTGAGCCGCGGCCAGATGTTGCTCTATTTTGTCCCGCCGGGCCTGCCATCGATCTGCGGCCGGCGATACCGTTATATCTCCCTCTTGCAAGGCACCTAAGGCCTTCAGTACTGGGTAAGCGGATCCATGCAGGATCATTGGGCACCCGAACAGGGCCTGGTAAGGGGAGGTGTTAATGGACGTGTGGTGTGCACTCCGTAGGGCACATTCGATTGCAGACAGGTGTAGGTCCCAATCCTGGTGATCTTCTTTCAGATACGCTCGGATAGCAGCTAAGACGGAACGGTTCACCCGCTCGGAAGCGTTGGCTTGGGGGGAATAGACAGCGGTGAGTTGGTGTTTGACGCCGTAATCGGACAACAGTTTCGTGAATTCTTTGGAAGTGAAATGACTTCCATTATCAGAGAATATCACTTCGGGGACACCGAAGGCATGGAAGATTCGATGTTCAAGGAAATTCACGGCGGCTTTGGATGTTTCGCCAGCTACTGGGTGGAGAAAAGAGAATTTGGAAAACGCGTCCAGCACTACCAACACAGCAGTGTGGCCTCTCTTAGTCCTAAGGTAAGGGCCCATATAATCGATGTACAAGAGTTGAAAAGGTCGGCACACATCCATGGCTTCGCCCATAGGGAGCCGAAGGGGTGTGTTTGGAGCTTTTGTCTCCTTACATACTTCACAGCTCGCGATGTATTTTCTGACTTGGCTAGTCATACCGGGCCAATAATATTTTTCCCGAAGGCGTGCAAGGGTTTTGTGAATACCGCCATGGGAAGTCTGAGGGGGCTCATGAGCGGACTGAATCAAGGGAGCGGTCAATTCTGCCGGGATCCACAATTTCCATATCAGATCGTCCGTCACGGGGTCGCCAGTTCGTGGGGCCGAACGGTGGAACACATAACCATCCGAAACCTGAAGGTCAGGTAACTTCTCGGCATCTCTGCTGATTTGGTCAGCGAGATGCTGGTAGTCCGCTGACCTGAAGGCTGGGGACGTTAGGTCCACGTCACGACAGAAGGACACTTCATCGACACAGTCGACTCGTGACAGTGCGTCCGGCACCACATTCTGACTACCCTTGCGGTGCTCAATAGAAAATTGGAAGCCCTGCAGCTTTAGGCTCCACCGTGCTAGCCGGCCGTTTAGGTCGGTCTGGCTCATGAGCCACTTCAAGCTGGCACGGTCAGTAATTATTGTAAAAGGCTGCCCTTCCACATACGCCCGGAACTTTTTAACGTTCAGCACCGCCCCGTAGCACGCGAGTTTGATGATGGAATAATTACGCTGGGCGCTGTTCAGCTTCTTAGAGAAAAATGCGATGGGATGTTCTTCATCGCCCTGTCTTTGGAAGAGGACGCTTGCTACCCCCGTTTTGCTTGCGTCACATTGCATGTAGAAGGGCCGTGTGAAGTCTGGGGTGACCAGTAAGGGAGCAGACATCATGGACTTCTTGAGTTCCACGAAGGCTTGATGGGCCTCGTCGGACCAAACAAATTTGCCCCCTTTTTGGCAGTCCGTGATGGGAGAGGCGATACTTGCATAGTTACCTATGAAGCGCCTATGCCACCCCGTCATACCTAAGAAGCGTCGCACCTGTTTGACTGACTTTGGAACTGGGAAGTCCCTAATGGCTGCCACCTTGTCGGGATCGGTTTTCAGGGATCCATCGCCAATGATGAACACCAGACACTTCACTTCCTTGACGCAGAACCGGCTCTTTGACAGATTTACTGTCAGCCCGGAGCGACGAAGGCAGTCGGCGACCTTTTCCAGAAGTTGGAGGTGGGTCTCAAAGTCCGGAGACACCACCAATAAATCGTCCAGGTAGACGAACACATTTTCTCTAAGTGAGCCCGGTATCGCCTTATCCATCAAGCGACACATGCGTTGCGGAGCGTTACAAAGCCCGAACGGCATCACTGTAAATTGATACAGCGGTCTTCCTGGGACGGTGAAGGCTGTTTTTTCCCTGGATTTTTCCTCTAAAGGGATTTGCCAAAAGGCGTCCTTTAGGTCGATTGCGGAAATGAACTTGGTGTCCTGCAATCGCCCCAGGAGACCGTCTATATGAGGCAGCGGGTAGGCATCTTTTACGGTTATGGGATTCACCTTGCGGGAGTCTAAGCAGAGGCGGACCTTTCCAGGTTTGCGGACCAGGGCCACGGGTGAGTTCCAAGGACTGTTGGACTCTTCGATCACACCTAAACTCAACATGCGATCGACCTCCTCATACATGAGGGCCTGAATGGCGGGAGAGACAGGATAGTGCCTCTGCTTAATAGGCACCGCCTCGCCAGTGTCGATCACGTGTTGTTCCAGGTGGGTTCTACCAAGTTCACAGGTGTCGAACGACGGGAATCGCGCGCGGGCCTGGTTCAGTCGTTCCTGTTGGGACTCCTCAAGGAGATGGCAATCAGGATCCGGTGGTTGGGTATGATGGAGTTCCCCGATTATGTGTGGGGCCAATTTAAAGGCTCTCCAAAAGTCGACGCCGAGATAAAGACTCTGGGACAAGTCAGGAACTACATATAGGGTCATAGTTATAGTTTTCGATCCATAAGACACGGGGACGGTGATGAAACCGCTAACGTTCTTAGGTGTACCGTCAGCTACTCGAACATCGGCGCTTAATTGCCGGGTTTTCCCGGAGGAACGACTCTGCCCCTCTACCCAGGCAGCTAATGCTGGCGCCGGTGTCCAACAGGCCTGTTAGCTTGGTACCTTCGATCCGCACGTTGACGAAAGCTCGATCATCGCCGTTCTCATGTAACTCGGCGGCGACAATCTTCTGTGTATGTGCCCGCTTCTCCAGGGCCCACGACCGTATGCGCGGGGCTTTGCGAGTTGGTGGCCGTTCGGCAGAATCATTGAAGATTCGCTTACGAACTCGATGATAGTTGGCCCATCGCTGCATAAAAGGGGCTCTGGCCTGTGGAGAAGGGAAGTCCGGCAGAGATTCCATTATCGACAGGTCAGAGACGTCGGACGTGCTGGTAGACAAATCAGGTGTGAAGGGGGGATTGTCAGGGACTAGGTCGGGCGCGAACCTCCCGGGGCCTCGCACCCAGGTTCCGGTTTCCCGAACAAACTCGACAGGAAGTGGTGTAGACTTCGGGGCGCCCACATCTGTAGCAGAAGATTTTCCGATGTGGGGAAGGGCAATCAGAGAACGAGTGTCCTTCTTGCTGGCAGTTCCAGCAATTGACTGGGCGGCGCGGATTTGTGTCGGCCCTCATCTCTTCTACAGCAGGTGGTGGTGTGTCATTAGCATAATTTGTATAGGGCCAGGCCGGTTGCTGTGGGGGTACGTCATTCAACTCATGCACTCGGTGTGAATGGCGACTCTCCTCCCTCTTGGCTCTTTGCCATCTCTCAACGCGGATGCACGCTTCGCGAAGTTGGCGCATATTGTCATAGGTGGATCCTATAATGGCTGAACCCAGTGTACTATTCAGGTTTTCCATGACAAGGTGTACCAACTCCGTGGAGGACATTGGGCGCGAGAGGCGGTTTGCCAGGGCTAGTATTTTCGCGGCGTAATCGTCGAACGATTGATTAAGCTGTTTCGTCTCCATCATTTCTTTGATGATTTGATGATCGGTCTGCCTTCCTCCGAACTGTTCTAATAAGCCAGACTTGAAATCCACCCACAAGGGGTTGGACTGCTGTCGGCGGAACTGAGTCCAGTACCAGTCCTCGGCGGGTCCTGATAACAAGGCGGCCACATTACGCACCAGCTCCCGAGACGATATGTCATCATCTCGAGCTCGGGTGTCGAGCCGATAGAGAAATTCCTCTGCCGAGGTTTCTCCCGGCCGGCCCGTGAACTTGAGGTTCCAGTTCAAGACTGGCGACTTCTGCCTGTAGGTAGGGCCGGTGTGTTCTGGGCGGTAGAGGGGGCGCTCGCCTATGCTACCGGACCGCGGAGGAATGCCACTGGGCCCAGCCCCGGCAGATGTGTGAGGGTGAAAAAAATTATACGCGGTATCATTTGGGGACGCTTCTGGGGGTCCTCGCTGTTTCAGCCTTTCAACTTCATGTTGCAAGGCTGCAACCTGCTCAGTCAGCGCTATCAACGCCGCGGCCCGTTCCGACTCGCGTCCTCAGAACGAGAGTTATCATTGCCTTCGTCATCTTCGCCGTCGGCGACAAATTGCCCCTTCTCGTTTCGCTTTTGCGGCATGCTGCGAGTCAGGGTCTAATACAGGGACTATAGAGGTTTTAAAGGGTTAATATAGTTGTTGAAAATTACCACAACGAAGTTGGGAATTGGGTTTTTCCCTTAATCAATTACAAGATTTTAATTTTTCAGCAATTTGTTTTCAGGTATTTTAATTCATACTCATCCGTCTCAATTTTCAGCCAATTGCTATTTCAAGAAAATTTGTGTACATACGTGTATACCTTTTTTTTTGTTTTATATATATTTTTGTTTTATATTACAATAATAAAATTAATTCTTTTTATAAAAAAATACGTGTATAAAAAAACTCTATCACGCCTAGAATAATAATTAAATGTTGAAGGTAATATATTAAATTTCTTTCTTTGTTTAATACTAATCGAATTCAAACAAGTTTAAGGTTTATATTTTTTTTTATTTTTTTTTTGTTTTTTGTGAGTGTGGGCCCAGCAAAGGATGCCATACCCAGGGCTACGGTGGCTGAGGGCGCCGATGGCAGACAGCCTGAGCTCAGGACTGAGTGGCATCCGCGCCACCAGAAGCACCAAGTGCCTCCACATGCGGGTTCGATGATGAGGATGGTGATAGACTAGTGTCCAACACCATTCACCCCACCGATTCCCCATTGTCCGACATCCGGCAACCATTACGATGACCGGATCCCAGTGACCAACCACAGAAGTAGGAGTGAAAGAAGACGAGATAGGAACCTCCCTTGTGAGTAATAAGGGAAACCGCTCCGACACCCAGCCACAACTGGTGAGCAACCCTGCTGAGTTGAAGTGTCAGAACGGTCCAACAGCCGGGGGCGGGTGCATGTAAAGATGTCGACCCTGTCGCATCGCCAGGCGATATAACGCCTGTTAGCTGGACGGGGCAGGTCCGACGTCCAGGCATGCATCCGTCCATACTACTAAAAGTAAGGAAAGAAAACTGCGAGGTGATGGTCCTTGTCAGGGAGGCTCGCACAGAGTCAGGCGTTATGACGCCTGTTAACCGGATTCCGCGCCTCGCTGACAGGAACCGTAAATAAAATAGGGAGGCTACCGCAGAAGAAATCGATAGATGAAGTGGTTGAAGAGAGAAGAAAGATAGGAAAGTGGAAGAAGACAGAGGTGATAAGGGCTAGAGTACAGCGGTAAGTACTTTCGCCCATTGCCTAGAAGCCGGAGGGACTTGGACTGAAAATGGAACCATATATTGAAGGAAGTCCGCTCCTGGCCACTCTCGTTGGCCTGAGCCACAAATTATAAAGAAGCTAAACATCGACGTGTATAAATTGGAAATTACTGAGATGGAAAAGAAAAACATAGCTCGTAAGGGAAGTTTATTTCATAGAAAACAAATGCCGAATCTAAGGAAGTTAAATGTCACTAGGTGACAAGCAGACTGTTCGAGCTATGATACCGAGACCAGAGAATCAAAAGAAAATTCAATTCACTAGCCTCCGTTGGGCGCCATTTGTAACTGTCTGGGGGAGATTTGTGCCGGGGCACGAAGGAGGGAAATTGCCATAAAGGCCAAGAAGACTAATATTACAAAAAAAATTGGGGAAGGGGACTCAAAAAAAAGGTGGCTCGGACGGTTCGACCGCCGGGGGAAATGTCGCGAGTTTGCGCATCCAATGCACCGGTTGTAGGCACGACTAGCGGTGCGCTAGCTAGCTCGCCAGATGGGGTGGGGTCCGCGGTGCTTGGATGCCGGAGGGGCTGACAGTTATACTGTTAAAACACTCGTGCCTATACAACAACAAAAACTAAAGGGCGACGAGGGGGTGGAACAACGTCCAAGGCCAACGAGAGGGGCTAAACAACAGGGGAAGAAAAGAGAAGGGGTGGTCGCTGGTCACCAGGTCATCACTAGAGGACTACATGATATCAAACAATATGAAAAAATATAGGTGGTGTATATAACTTAAAAAAACTTCTTAATTTTCACTATTTTTCCGCATTTCCAAAAACTCCTACTTTTCCGTCTATCTTCCAAACTGAACTGTTTTTCTTCTAACTAAAAAAAACTTGGTAAGACTTATGGGGTGCGACAGCGAGGGAGACCCAACCTCCGCTGGAAGGATGGCGTAGACCAGGACGCTCAGAGCATAGGGATGCCAAATTGGATGACATCGGCTCAGAATCGGGACCGGTGGAGAGAACAGTTGCGAGAGGCCAGGACCGGATCCCGGTTGTAGAGCCGTTAAAGAAGAAGAAGAAAAAAAACTTCTTAATTTTCACTATTTTTCCGCATTTCCAAAAACTTCTACTCTTCCTTCTATCTTCCAAACTGAACTGTTTTTCTTCTAACTAAAAAAAACTTCTTAATTTTCACTATTTTTCCGCATTTCCAAAAACTTCTACTCTTCCTTCTATCTTCCAAACTGAACTGTTTTTCTTCTAACTTAAAAAAAAACTTCTTAATTTTCACTATTTTTCCGCATTTCCAAAAACTCCTGCTCTTCCGTCTATCTTCCAAACTGAACTGCCTTTCTTCTAACTTAAAAAAACTTCTTAATTTTCACTATTTTTCCGCATTACCAAAAACTTCTTCTTTTCCGTCTATCTGTAACTGTCGGGGTAGGGTGTGCCGGGGCACGAAGAAGGGAAATTGCCATAAAGGCCAAAAGACTACTATTACAAAAAAAAAACTTGGGGAAGGGGACTCAAAAGAAGGGTGGCTCGGACGGTTCGACCGTCGGGGGGAAGTGTCGCGAATTTACGCATCCAAGGCACCGGTTGTAGACACGACTAGCGGTGCGCTAGCTAGCTCGCCAGATGGGGTGGGGTTCGCGGTGCTTGGATGCCGGAGGGGGTGACAGTTATACTGTTAAATCGTTCGTGTCTATGCAACAACAAAATTAAATACGGGCGACAAGGGGGTGGAACACGTCCAGGGCCAACGAGAGGGGCTACAGGGGAAGAAAAGAGAGAAATAGAAGGGTGGTCGCTGGTCACCCGGTCATCCCTAGGGGCTACATAATATCAAACAAAAATATAATCAGGTGGAGGGCACTTACCTTGGTTTGGGCATCCTTAATCCGGAGCCACACCTGTGGATCCCTCTACTCCATCATCCTCACCGAGTTATTTATTTTCATTGTTTATTTTATTCATTCCATTAAGTTTCGATTAGATATATGTCATTAAATGATTTAAAGTTAAGATATTTATTTAATTGAGTTTGTATTAAGTATTCAATTAAATTCCGATTAAATATATTTTATTAAATTATTTAAAGTTAGGATATTTATTTAATTGAGTTTGCATTAAGTAATCAATTAAATTCCGATTAAATATAGATTATTAAATTATTTAAAGTTAAGATATTTATTTAATTGAGTTTGCATTAAGTAATCAATTAAATTCCGAGTAAATATAGATTATTAAATTATTTAAAGTTAAGATATTTATTTAATTGAGTTTGCATTATGTATTCAATATGCATATGAATATTAGGTCAATTCAACATTGTGAGGAACAATTTGGCTTTAATTTATTGATATTCGTTGCATTAACTTGTGTTTTTCTTTTTTTTCCACTTGAATTCGTTTTCGTATTTATATATTCCTTAAAAGCTTCTCATCCCTTTTTCCTAACACTTCGATAAAGCTAACAATTGATCGGCGGCAGACATTGAACTATTTGAGGAATTTTTACCGATGGATCTTACAACTTAAGCAAACTCCGTCCATAAGCCCTATTAATCAAAACCTAGCCCTGGTCATGAAATTCGAAATGAAACCTTCCTTTAAGTATTCTGAGTATAAGTTCAATCCCTACGTCGGTGTCCGTTTTTCACCAAAACTGAATCAAAAGTATTAGCAAAAACCTCAACAAAACTTATGCCGCCAAACTTCAACCGGACGAAAACCCTAAATCTCTTTTAAAGTTTGTAACTCTTCACCCAATATTAATTCATTACGATATTACAAGACCACTGTCAGAAATAATAACCGATATAATAATAAATCGAATTTTCCCCTTTTCTTGTATTTTATTATTGTTTATTTCGCCTGATAAATATTATTATATATTTTATTAATTTCGCTACACTGTCACGTTTATAAATTCAATTCAATTCAATTCAATTCAATTATTTATTATTCCTTTCAACAAATATTCTTGTCACGTTTATAACCATTTTCAATTATTATTGCATCTCAAATACTTATATATATTTATTTTATATTATATTATTATATTATGATTATGTATCCAGGTACATTTATTAAATTTTGTTTTTAACATGCATATAGATGATTTTTTTATTTGTTTTTAGACACACACACCATTTATAAGGCACCCAAATTTTTGCCGTTTGGTTTATAAATTTATTTATTACAACATATGTATATATTTGAATATGAACTTTATGTAAATAATTTTTTCTTTGTATTGTATATCTATTTATGTATTGCGAGGATTTTTATTATTTAACAAAAAACTATTGTGAAACTTCGCGCCAAAAAAAAACTGAATTATTAGCTTCAATGCTATGATTCACTTGCTAATTCAAACAGACCCCGTTTTTCCTTTTTTTTTCATGATACAAAGGATTACGATGACTCATATTCATATGAAATTTCAATTCTTCTTATCGATCTTTTGTCGATCCCGAGACTAAATACACGTACCTTCATCAACTTTTGGACACTTGTCATTCACCTCCATTAAGAATAAAACTTTTAACCAATTTTCCAATCGATTGACCGCACTTTTCAACAAAGTACGTTTTTGTACCACCGGAGACTGCTAACCGAACCGCGTGTTCGCAACAAGTCCACGCTACCCTTTTCTTATGGACTTTTCAGCAATCCCATCACTATTCTTCGCACGCACTTTTTTTTTTCTCTGCTATTTAATCAAATCTTAACACCCAAGGTAAAGATATCCTCGACACTTTTTCACTCCGGAAAAACTCGTGACCATTCAAAATCAAAAACTCTAACGCTTCCGTCTTCTTCCTCTCCAGGCAAAAAAAAACTCATCCAAAAAAATTAAGATGCGACTACTATTTCTCAAATTCAGATCCCGACTCTCGTTTTAAACAAAATCGCCCGCCCAGCCAGACAGGAGCCAGCCGCGTTCCGTTATCCGCATTCCTGCCGATTTTAATATCATCGTGCAGATTTCAATGGGCGCGTTTAGGCCAAAGCTAATTTAACTGAGCCAGGCAAGCTAACAACGGCATAAACAGCAATTTTTTTAGCGCTGTTAACTAACTTATTTCTGCTTTCGGCTTAGCTAAAATTTAGCACAGCCAAAATGAATTGACGTTTGCTTGTAATTTTTGTTGTAAGCAAATAATTTAGAACTATTTCAATACAGAATGAAGATTTTATTATTATTATTCATTTTTTTTTTGCTTTTTATTATTCGTAAAATGGGAAATGTTATTATTTTTGCCTGTTATTAGCTGTAAAATGAGAATTGTCAAATGGCATGCTAGAAACGGTGCTAAGTTAACAGCGCTAATTTAACAGAGTTAAAATAATTCGGGCCCAAACGCGCCCATTGAGGTTTCAATTTTTCTTTATGGGTTTCGGTGACCAAAAAGGAATTTGCATCAACGGCACTTGCATTTGAATTTATTTGTGTGTTTATGGCGATGTTATTCTGCATAAGTGCTGGTGTCCCATGTTCGGGTTAGAGTATATTCTACTGGTGGGGCACACAAAAAGAATAGGAACTGATTTGAGAAAATTAACGGGCATGCAGATGCGTTGTTGCCATGTATTTTATTGATTTTTAATTGTTATTAAATCGGATCCAATTTGACGCTTACGCCGGTATTGTGTTTTGGATGATAAGGTGCGTCAGAGGCCTATGTACTCTAGGGCGACCGTTACAACACGCGCCACCCGAGAGCGTATGGGCCTCTGACGCACCAAACTCCACTTCTTCCACTACTGTAGATACCGTAGACCCCCATTGGAAAACAACCAAGGCCACAGTCCTGGAACGTAATGCTGCAATGTACAAAAATGAACTTATGGCCGATGTGTAATTTGTTCTCGGATCCGATGATAATATTCAAACAATTCCAGCACGTAAATACATTCTTGCTACCGGAGGCTCGTTTTTTTTATGCAATGTTTTATGGTGGCCTAGCAGGTGTTTATCTCCTCAAAATCAAAGTTCCAGATGTAGGACCATCAGCTTCCTTAACATATTGTTCCGTGAAGCAGCTTAAATTGGGCACATAACGCAGGCTTAAAAATGGAAATCAATGTTAGTGCACAAAATAAAAGGAATATCTTAGGACCGGCATTACATTTAATTCGTATAGGGTCAATTCAGAAAAGTTAACATTGCAGTAACAGTGCAACATAAAAACTTGTCAGGTGTTCAAAAGTCAACACGAAAAGGTGTAGTATTCATTTTGTCATCACGGTAGGCAGTGTTGTCGTGACATTCGCGTAATGTCGCAACGTATTTGTTTATACGGCAGAACATAACCCCTTGCGTTTTTTTCTTAATAACCCCCATCTTTAATGCATGAGATACCCTTGTTGAGAATTTTCAGAAATTAACAAGTTAATTATGATTTTTCAATATAAAAGTCATAATTTCTCTACTTTTAAACAAAATAAACCCCAACAAAAGAGAATAAAAATGTCCCTGATTTTTTGTGTTACATAAGAAAAATAAAGGAAGAAAAAAATAATAATATAACCTAGGAATATATACAAGCAATTCGAATTTTTCGTCACCGAAGCCCCGGCGCAAGTAGCCGCAGTGAGACAAAGGGAAAATTTACCGCTCATCGCGCGGGAGATCAAAAATTGCCCAAGTGGCGTGATCGAGTTGGGTTTGGAAAAAAAGGGGTGATTGGAGGACAGTCGGGGATGAGATTTTGCTTGGCAAGTAGTCGTCGCGTCCGCGAATTTGTTTTGAGAAAAAGTAATTGAGTTTTTTTTTGTTTTACTGGGGGTGCCCTACTAGGACGCACTACGCCAATTCAACTTCTGATAATGGCCATCATAGAAATAGCAATCTTTGCCGTTAACGAGTTTATCCAGCTGGATATCTTGAAGGTTACTGACGTAGGTGGGTCAATTACGGTCCATGCTTTTGGAGCATACTTCGGTCTAGCTGTCAGCTGCATCCTGTGCCCTAAAAAAGAGGAAAATGAACCAGGAAAACACGAGGGGGCGAATTACATCTCCGATATATTTGCCATGGTGGGAACTCTATTCTTGTGGGTTTTCTGGCCCAGTTTCAATTCAGTACTTGTAGAAGGAGGGGACAGAGAACGTGCTATTGTTAACACGTATTTGTCACTGGCAGCTGCAACAGTTACTTCATTTGTTATGTCTGCACTTGTCAGCCATGGTAACAAATTGGATATGGTCCACATTCAGAACTCTACACTGGCCGGAGGAGTTGCAGTGGGCTCAGTCTGCAATTTACTTATCGGTCCTCATGGGGCCGTTTTAATTGGAATAATTTCTGGTGTTGTATCTGTTATCGGATATCGATTCCTGACGCCCATTATGACTTCGAAACTTAGGATTCATGATACATGCGGAGTCCACAATTTGCATGGAATGCCAGCAATTATCTCGGCGATATTTTCAGCAATTTATGCATGCTTGGCTAAGAAGGAGGACTATAAACAGAGCTTGGAAGAAATATTCCCCGCCATGACAGATACAGCAGAGATTAAGGCCTTGCACCAGAACAGGACGGAATTTGTCCTCGGGGGATACGGAAGGAGCTCTATGGAACAAGGTGGATACCAAGCACTTAGCATAGTCCTAACGATACTTACTGCCTTAATAAGCGGTGCAATAACTGGTATGTTGTTGCGGCTGCCAAATTTGAAGAAATTACCTAAGGATGACCTGGTGACCAGCGACCACCCTTCTAATTCTTTCTTTTCCTCCCCTTTTGCCCCTCTCGTTGACCCTGGACGTCGTTCCACCCCCTCGTCGCCCCTTTAGTTTTGTTGTTGCATAGGCACGAGCGATTTGACAGTATAACTGTCACCCCCTCCGGCATCCAAGCACCGCGAACCCCACCCCATCTGGCGAGCTAGCTAGCGCACCGCTAGTCGTGCCTACAACCGGTGCATTGGATGCGTAAATTCGCGACACTTCCCCCGGCGGTCGAACCGTCCGAGCCACCCTTTTTTTTGAGTCCCCTTCCCCAAGTTTTTTTTGTAATGGTAGTCTTTTGGCCTTTATGGCAATTTCCCTCCTTCGTGCCCCGGCACACCCACCTCCGACAGTTACATATCTTCCAAACCGAACTCTTTCTTCTAACTTAAAAAAACTTCTTAATTTTCACTATTTTTCCGCATTTCCAAAAACTCCTGCTCTTCCGTCTATCTTCCAAACTGAACTGCCGCCAACGAATCTCCCACTCTCCCCAAAAAAAATTTAACCGAACCGTCGAGCCTTTTCCTCGATCACGCCACTTGGACCATTTTTCGATGCTCCGGCGCGATGAGCGGTAAAAATTTTTCCTGTCTCACTGCGGCTACTTGCGCAGGAGCTTCGGTGACAAAAAAAATTACGGATTAGAATCGATTCTCCTGGTGCGGCAGACAAAAGTAAGGGAACGGATTCGAGAAAAGTAACGGCGTGCAGATGAGTTGTTGCCAAATTTTTCTTATGAATTCAATTTGAAGGGTGCGTTGTTGCCATCTAATTTTTTTCCGAATGGTTAACCCTCTGACACATGATTCTTTGTTCTTACTGAAAAAAATATATTTATATTACATCGGTTTAAAATAGGAAAAAAATAGGAAAAAGATGTTTATAAAGTTATGTAGAAAAATGTGAAAATTTTATACGTTACTTCTAAATGGCTTATGTCTCCGGTAAAAACAAATGTAATTAAAATTGTGACTTGTAAGCAACGGAAAACCATGTTACATGTGAGTTACACGATGTGTGAGACGGTTAACAATTCGGATTCAATTTGACGCTTACGCCAATATTGTTTAGGATGATAAGGTGCGTCAGAGGCCTATGTGCTCAAGGCGACCGTTACAATGGTCGGCCGCGCGAAGTTTTTGAAATTTCTTGTAATTTACGGCCGCGCATTTCCTCTGAAAAAAAAATCGCAGTTTTTTTTCCCGAAATATGGGTCCCATTATTTCATGTGTAGAATGCGTCTGCAAAATTTAAAAAAAATCGGAATCATTAACTATTATTTTTACCGAATAACGTTCGGTTTGACATGGAATGACCGATATGTGAGGACCGGCAAGACCATCGTCTTATATAGTAAAAGTTTAGACGGTAAGGTTAGATGCTTGGATTTGAAGAGCCTTGACAGACTATAGTAGGCTTTGTTGGCTTGTAGCAGTCGTGCGCGTATTTCAGGTTTCATGCTATTGTCGGCTGCTACTATTGACCCAAGGTAGGTATATGATTTTACCACATCAAACTCGTGTTCCTCTACCTTGATTGTGGGACCAACTCAAGAGACCACTGGTATATAAATTGACCGATTAAGTTTTTACATTTTAATTGGTATCTGTTCACGGGGCCCCCACCCACAATCATTTTGCTCCGCCGCCCTTGTATATTGTCATATAAATACAATAGCTTACTAAAATACTTATTAGACCAGTTTAATCAGTTAACAGACCTGTTTAAAGCAGTAAGGTGACCCGTTGAAGCAGTTGAACCAGTTAACAGATCTGTTTAAAAGCAGTTAAGTGATCTGTTGAAGCTGTTAATTTACCAGTTACAGACAACTGAGGAAAGGGGCTGTTAAAGCTGTTGACCAACTCAAAATGGAAAATAAAGGAAGATCTGAAGACAACAATAAAGAACTAATAAGGAACATTATAAAAACTAGAAATATCATACGAAAGAAATTTCAGGCTTTAAAACCGGAAGGATTGATACAGAAGCTCAACTAGAAGCAGCATTTGAACCTGTAACAAAACCATTAAAAGAACTAGCAACAAAAGTGAAACAAGACCCGAAACATGAAATTAAATTTAAACCTAAAGAAGAATATCATGATTATGATCATTTGAAATCAACTCTAAAAACCACGTTTCCAAAAATGGAACCTACAAGTACATCGCTAAAGTATAAAGATTTTTCTTTAATGTCAGAAGATGATTTTGCCACACCTACTCACTCAAGAACATTAGTTGAAAGATCGGATAACACTCTTAATTTATGCACTGGATTAGCTGATAAATATTTCCAATTATATGTTGAAAAAATCCTAAAATTGATTACACTTATGGAGTTTACTTTGATAATAATGAATGGAAAATTGGAGACTCAAAGGTTGAATATAACGAAGATAATTTTGTTATTAAAGGAAAGTCTTACACAATAACACTAAGCTTACTCGAGCTCATTTTCATGAAAAAGCCGTCAAAAAGTTTATATACTAATGAAGATTTATTAAATTATGGGTCTATTATAAAAGATACTAATGCTCATAGGCGAGGACATTCGACGGAAGAACAAATAAAAGGGAGTAGAGGTTCTAAGTATAAAGAAATTATTAGCTAGCTTTTATATAAGCAAGGAATGGGTTTAATGCATTTACCTAAGAATAATATAGATCATATTTATTGGGATGATCCGATGAACTCATAGACCGGTTGCGCCTCCTTATTGCTTCTGAGCAAGCGGGCAACAATTGCCATCATAATAGTACGGGAGGTAGCGCTACATTTTTGCGACCGATTTTATACCGCATCAATTGAATTTATAATTGTTTATTAGTATTCAATAATCAGTAAAATGAGCGGCAGCTGCCGCTCGCGCGGTGGAGGTAAGGATGACAGCAGGTGAAAGTTGTTAAAAGAAGTAATGACTCAAGTAATTTCATACCGTGCCAAAATTTTTGGGATGGTTTTTAAGATCAATTTAAACGGAAAAATAATCGTCAGCTGTATGAATAGCGGGGGTAAGACCGTCAATCAGTGTCATATACATTCTGCGCGCTCAGTGCATCTGAACGTTCCATATTCGCTTTGATGAATGAGCTGACGATCTTTTCACTTAAAAACATTCAGCTGACGGTGATTGTTTTTTGGTAACAATAAAAATTACTATACTTCAATTTCAACAAGATTATATTAATTTAACAAACAAAACAACAAACAAAACAACTAAAATTATTCGCATTCAGTCTCAAATGGGTCATTTTCCTCGCAACTCTCATCGGAGCTGTCTGTGAAGATATTTAGCTCTCGTTCAAATACCTCTGCATCATCTTGGGCATCAATTTGATCACTTTCAACATTTTCTGTGAAAAAATAGTACAAATATTAAAGCTGTATGAGACATTATTTTAATTCAATTTCAATGTGTTGTAAAAGTTTATCAGTTAAAAAAGTACCTCCAGGATTTTCATCGATGATCATCACGCCAGTTATTGTTGGTGGAACTTGATCACCGTCAAACCAATGGAAAGTGTATTTACTATTTTCTTCCCTCCATCCATACTCTGAGGGTGATAACTCCGATGGAATTGACTGATGAGCTTGACTCCAAAGATGTGCTATATATGACGAACGTAGTATGTGTTGATACAGTTCCGACTGACATGGAGGAAATATTGCTCCGTCAATTGTATGTTTTAGCATAAATTTGTCTTTTTGTTCATTCATTTTATAAGTTTTAATGAATATTGCAACTCTTGCTGTATTTACCTTGTCGATTGATTTTAGCCCATATATTCTGCACACAAATTCTTCGATTTTGCTCTGAAGTTCATTTATATGTATTACAGTCGTGTATATTTGATATGTCTGTAAATGCTTTAATGAAGAATTCTGATTTGCTTAAAATTTCAAAAGGTTTTTTTTTCCCTCTTCTATAGAAAGCGGGATTGAAGTCGCATCCTGTAAAGGCATGAAAAGCTGGCAATGAGGCGCTTAAGGTAGGCCCAAGTGCTTGATACAATTGAGTGACATTGATGTAACGTTGAGCATTTCCACTTCCAAGTAACATAAAAATATTTAAGTTGCTTCGAATATGATTCATATTTCCCAACAATATCACTAAAATATCTGTATCTGAACATCTTATCGTTACATTAGCATCACTATCTAATTGACAAATGTGGAACACTATCTTTGTATCCGCTTCTTCATGAGCTGTACAACTGAAATTTGTCTCTACACTTCTCACAATTTTTTCATCATGTTTTTCATATTTGTAGCATACGGCATGATTAATATAAATTGTTTTTTCTCCTATGAATGGAATCATGTAATTCTTTTCCCAATCATTGCAAATAAATTCAATTAGGGCCTCCTTAAAATGTATGTTTTTCAATTCGTTGGCAAAATTAGCCGGTCGTAATTGATCAGGACTGTTTATACAATAATGTTGACCCTTTATTCTGCCTCTGAAGGAGTGCTCATGATCTTTTATTGATGGAGTAAAGTAACGATCAAATGCGATGATAATCGTGTGTGAATTTGAGGAAGTAACTTTGAAATCCTACCCAAGATGGTGTATGAGATATCTTCAAAAAATGGGAAATTACCCAAGCCAGATCTATATGCTTGAGCAATTTCATTTTATCTGGGACATAAAATCGCAGTGGACTATCAATAGGTTCTAACGTTTCCCGTATCTTTGGTCTTTTATTGTACGCTTCTAAATCAAATGTGACTGTATCAAAAGTTCGTCGTTTTTTTTTCGATCCTGCGGGCTGAGGTTGATTTGATACAGTATCTTCGTTAAAAACTCTGCGTTTTGCATAACTTTCAAAATCATCATTAGAAGTAGCAATATTTTGAAAAATTATTCCAACGGTGTCGTGCAAAGCATCTTTCCCGGTTGCAGTATCAACAAATCTATCGAAGTTGTCATATGCTAGTCCAGTGCATAACTTATTTGAACGTGAGATCTCTTCTGGACAGATATCATTTCGATGAGTAGAAGCAAATGTCGCTTCAGTTTCAATTTCTTCCAAAACAGTATAACTACAGCAATGTCCATACTTGTTTATAATATTAATAATTTTCTTACTGTTAGTTAAACTTTTTAAAGCCATACCAAGAGTTATATGCTTCGAAGGCTTTATTTCGCCATGTGATGTAGCATATATTAAATCTTCAGTAAAAGATGTAGCAATTCTATTAACATTCACATTACGATTACGTCGAAAACTTGAACAAATTATTTTTGAATAGAAATCAGTCAATATTGGTGGAACACCGCATTCTCCCTTTATTGAATCATTTGCTGTAGGTGCATCGGTAATGGATTACTCTTAATATTCCTGATTTCTGATCGTATAATTTGTGCAGCTCTATCCAAAATATTCTGATTTTCCAATATGTCTAAGTCATTTTTTAATAAATTTCCGCTAAATGGTTTGACAATATGTTTATTATTGACCGTGATAATATTGATTTTTTTAGGGAACCTTTTCAGTAGTCTATTTGTGAAATGATACGGTTCCGCGTTCATAGTTGAATCCATTGTATGATTCTTCGCGAATTTAACGAACAACGATTTTAAAAATGATTCATAAAAGCATTGTTTTTTTTAATGACATTGGTACATATAAATCGACATACTGCATCGAAAGCTTTTTTATGGATAGAACGGGATAAATGCCATGAACTTTTTTCGTTTTTTTTACTAGTAATGATGGACTGAAAAGTATTTTTATAATTTAATTTACAATGTCTGTGATAAAAAATAATCAAATTTTTGGCAAATTTTTCATTCATTTTGTTTAAAAGATCCATATCGCGTATTTCATTGGCTTGACGTTTTAAAAGATCAATATTTTCTTGTGTTACACAAGTCTGTAGCCCTTGTTCTTGTCCATGCATTTTCTTTCGCCTCTTATTGCAGAAAATGCATACAGTTACCTTATCATTGGAATCCTCACGATCTCTAGTTTCATCTGTGTTTGACTCCACTATTTCTCCTTCCACAATATCATGTCTAACGACAGACTCTTCACAGGCATCGTGTGAAACATCAAGGATGATAGTTTCATTGGTATCAGGCTGATTACTTGTGCTCGCTCCAACATTGACATCACAAGCGTCATTAGGCGCGTTGATATAGGGGACTGGAATATGAAATGATGTCTCGGATAAAGCACTTAAACGATATTTTTTCGGTAATGCTATAAAACGTTTGTAGCACTTGGAGTGATATTTTTGAAAATCGTTTATTTCCATTGGCAGTTTAGCGTCTTTCATCGATAAATTATTGTTTTTGCGTGTTTGTAGAACATTTCTACACCTTTCCAGACTACTTAAAATGAATAACTGAAGCGGTTCATTTTTTTAAAACAAAATACACAACTTGGTTTCGTTTTCGCTGACATTTTGAACACTATTCGTTGCAGTACCGCACAGCAGAAACTAAGGCTGTGGTTACGCTGACAAATTACCAAAAAAAACAAGCCTGCCTATGTTGTTCTACGATAATCGGTATAGGAGTTATTAAAGTTTAAATAAATTAAAAAATGTTCGAAACTTCTTTTCGTAAACACCCTGCATCTTAGTGGATACTGCCGATAGCCCCCTCTGTACAACAATTTTTTCTCCAAATATACACAGGAATCACCATTTGAAGGATTATCATCTTAGGCTGAAATATCATGTATAATTAAAAACCAAGACGAAGTTGATTGATTTGAAAAATCGATTGAAAACTCGCATAAAGTGGCATAACCTATGTTAAATTAATATAATCTTGTTGAAATTGAAGTATACTAATTTTTATTGTTACCAAAAAACAATCACCGTCAGCTGAATGTTTTTAAGTGAAAAGATCGTCAGCTCATTCATCAAAGCGAATATGAAACGTTCAGATGCACTGAGCGCGCAGAATGTATATGACACTGATTGACGGTCTTACCCCCGCTATTCATACAGCTGACGATTATTTTTCCGTTTAAATTGATCTTAAAAACCATCCCAAAAATTTTTGCACGGTATGAAATTACTTGAGTCATTACTTCTTTTAACAACTTTCACCTGCTGTCATCCTTACCTCCACCGTTACTGGAGTAGCTACCGCTCATATTACTAGTATTAGGGGTAAACTGTGATTGGTACAATTTTCAGTCGGTATGGAATGAGTTTTTAAATATAGCGCTACCTCCCGTACTATAACGAAATCATGTCAATAGTAGAAGAATTAAGAGAAGCCAACTTGATAGTATAAATATCATACTAACTACTACTATTACTCCTTTAATCCCTCAGTTGCCCTCCAGCGGACTCTGTTTTGCGCGACAGCTCTCAGCTCTGACCAGGATCTCCCGTTTGTTGCGGCCTCTGATAATAGGGTTCTCCTCCACGTTGTTCTAGGTCTTCCGACTCGACGGGATCCTTGCGGATTCCAGTCAAGGGCCTGTTTGGCTAGATTATCGTCTTCGCGTCGCAAGGTGTGGTCAATCCAATTCCATTTCCTTCGCCTGATTTGGTCGTCTATCCTTTTTTGGCCGGCACGGCGCCATAGTTCTTCATTTGAAATTCTATCTTGCCAGCGGATTTTTAGGATACGACGTAGGCATCTGTTGATGAAAACTTGTAGGCGCCCTGTGATGAATTGGGTGACTTTCCATGTTTCGCAACCGTACAAAAGAACTGCCTTAACGTTGGAGTTGAACAGCCGCAATTTGGTGTTAATTGAGATCTCTGTTGATCTCCATATGTGAAACAGGCATGCATATGCGCTTCTTGCTTTATTTATTCTGGAACTGACATCTTCTTCTGTACCGCCGTTTTCGGTAATAATACTACCGAGGTAACAAAATTTGTCTACCAGTTCCACGTCACGGTTATTTAGCGCTGTCAGTTCAAGGGTGTTTGCATTTATCCGCATTTCTTTTGTTTTAGTCGGATTTAACCTTAAGCCCGCCGAGCTACTTTCTGTTGCCAATTTGTTTAACTTGTTTTTGAGGTCCTGGTGTCTGTGGGCCAGCAAACAGATATCATCCGCGTAGTCGAGATCCTTAAGGCGGTCTAGCAATCCCCATTGTATGCCACCTGTTCTTCTATCTAGAGCGCTGACAAGAATGTCGTTTATTACTATAAGAAATAGTAATGGTGAAAGTAGATATCCTTGTCGTACTCCTGAGCTCACCTCAAAGCTGTCGGATAATTTTCCATTATGGAGAACTCTGCATTTGGAATTGTTGTATAGAGCTTTTATCAATTCTATTATTTTGCCCGGCAGTCCACGTTTCCGTAGAGCTCGCCATATAAAGTTCCTATTGACCGAGTCGAACGCTTTCTCATAGTCTACGAAAGCAAGGTAAAGGGGGGATCGGAATTCAGTAGACTGCTCCACTATGATTCTCAAGGTGTTAATATGGTCTATGCAGGAGCGGTCCTTTCTGAATCCAGCCTGCTGTCTTCTAAGCGTTCGATCTACTGCCTCTCTTATCCTAGATAGTAATATATGGGACAAGATTGTTCCCACCGTAGATAATAAACAGATGCCTCTCCAGTTGTCACATATTGTTAGGTCCCCCTTTTTTGGTATTTTGACTATGATACCTTCCGTCCAATCCTCCGGAAAGGTACAGGTGTTCCATGCTATTTCCAGGATTGGCTGTAGCGCATCTGCTATGAGGCTTGAGTCGGCTTTCAACAATTCTGGCGGGATGCCATCTTTTCCAGCTGCTTTACCATTGGCCATTGCATGAATTGCGGTTACTATTTCTGTCTTGGATGGTGCACGAGTGGCGATTCTTATTGGCTGTGCATTGTTGTTATTTTCTTCAGGTTCCTGCGAAAAGGAACCATTCAGGGCGGCGAAGAAGTAGTCTCTCCATCTTTGGAGTTGCTCCTCGTCGCTGCACAGCAGCCTTCCATCCGCACTCTTTACGGCATGCTTTTTAGTAGAGTGCTTTCCCGAGAGCTGCTTAGTAATTTGGTACAGCACCTTACTGTTGCCTGTGTTTGCCGCGTTTTCCGCTTTCTCTGCGAGCTCATTTATCTGCCGCCTTTTATCACGCCGGACACTTCTCTTTACCTCCCGGTGTAATTGGGAGTATTCCCGTTCAAGTTGTTGGCGTTGGTGTTGCTGGTTTCTTTGGACATAACCGATGCTTGTTTCCGCTGCTGTTATTATAGCGCCCTTTGTTGTGCTCCACAGCTCTTCAGTGTCGTCAGAAACGGTTTGCTGGTTTAATATCATACATTGATCATTTTAAATTTACTTAAACTATGAGCGTTGACAAGTTCGGGAGATTTTCTCAACAAGCAAAATTAGGACCAACTGGTGAGAGAGGGCCAAGAGGTTTGCCTGGAGAGCGGGGTTCGCAAGGCCTACCTGGCATAGGTTTTCAACTTACTTCTGATGGTGATTATGATCTTAATGACAAAGACATTAAAAATCTTAAAAATCCTGTGGAAAATAGAGATGGTGTAAATAAATTACATGTTGATGAGTGGATAGCCTTAATCAGCTCTGCCATAAAATCTCTAGAAAAATTATTGAACAAAACTCTTACTAATGAATTGCAGACTGAAAGAAATAATTTAGAAAGGGTAAACTTAGAAAATCAGGAGTTCACAAATAAATCAGTAGAGGTTTTGCACAATAAGTTGAAAACTTATATTGATGAAGGACTGAGGCAGATTTGGGGTGCATTAAAAGGATTAATAGATGTAGAAACATTAACAATTTCATCCGGAACCGGAACGACTCCTGCAGAGCTTCATGATGAGTAAAAGACACATTGTAGACGAATTACAAAAATTCGCAAGAAAACATTTTAAAAGGCGACGTGTTATTATTAAAGGACTGGACGACCACAGGCAAGCTGATTTGGTTGAAATGGGCGCCTATTCTCGACAAAATAATGGATATAATTTCGTGTTGACTGTCATTGATACATTTTCTAAATTTGCGTGGGCCATTGAAGGCTTCTATAGTTGAGCGATTTAATAGAACGTTAAAAGGAATAATGTGGAAAGAATTTAGCATGAGAGGAATATATCAATGGATTAATATAATAAAAGATTTAGTTTTGAGTTATAATAGTAAAAAACATCGTACAACAAGAATGAAACCAATCGATGTAACCAAATCAAATGAAAAACAATTACTTTTAACAGCATATAGTCGCATAAAAGTTTTTCATCCATCGAAATACAAAGTTGGAGATTTTGTACGAATAATTAAATATACCTAAACATGTTTTTGAGAAAGCATATACACCAAATTGGGCTACTGAAATATTTAAAATTCGGAACATTCAGCTTACAAACCCAGTAACGTTTCTTCTAGAAGACCATCAGGGGCATCCCATCAAAGGAGGATTCTATGAGTTAGAATTGTAAAAGACAAAAAATCCCCACGTTTACCTAGTCGAAAAAATCTTGAAAAGAAGTGGAGATAAGGTTTACGTCAAATGGTAAGGTTTCCCATCAAAAGACAATTCATGGATTGTTAGAAAAGATATATTGTAATACAAAAAAAATATACAATAAAATTAATTTATAATATTATAAAAGTTTTTGCTTTTTTAATTTTCTTAACTAATATTGGATCTTAAAATCTGAACAATTTTTTAATTCGTTGTTTGAAACGAAATCTATCAACAACATAATTTTCCCATGGCTCTTTTCGAGCAGCGTAGTAGGTATATCCCCAAGTATACATGATGTGAATTTCAGGTATTATATTAAATCACATTTTCTTAGACATCGTCCGCTTTTATTTTTCTGGGTAATTCTCTGGTAAAATTTAATAAGTTTTTCTACTTCTACTTGTCGCCAAAGAACAAAACAACATTCGCAAGTATCTGGCCCCTCTTTGACATCATTGTTAGACCAGTGATGAAATAGTAATCCCTTTGGGGTAGAGTTGGGGTGTGTTGGGTACGTTGAGATCTGTTACTCCAATAAGACAGCACCTTCTCGGCTTCTTATATCGGCTATGTACTCAAAATATTTTTGACAAAAAAAACACTGCACTAATCTTCACTTGATACATTTATTAATTCTCATTTAATAAATTTAAACTTAATTTTAAACTAAATCACCGTCCAATCGTGGCGAATCTCAAACTGCAACTAACTAATATGTATTCCGCTAGACTTGCCGATCACCAAAAAATTATCGAGTTTTTATGGCCCGTTAGATGACTGCTGGAATTTCATTATTGTCTCCCAATCCTGCGCGAATTCGGGCTTGTATAATTTCATGCCGCTGTTGCTGATAGCCATGACTCTGATACATGAATCTCATATACATGAGTCCGATCGGCATTAACATCCTCTGCCGCCTTGATATACTGGGTGTATCAATATGATGCTGGTGTCCTCGGTGAAAATAGTTGTGGTGGTCTTCAGGTAACGTATGACGCGCACGCGAGTAGAGCTGAGACGCGAGTTATGAATAAATCGAACAGCCGAATCGACACAAAAGGTTAAAGTTCAAGTTGTAATTCAATTTAATTTCACTGTTTGGGGTTTATAATTCTAATTCATATACACTTTCATTTATAAATATTATTATTCTTATTATTATCATGATTAAAGTTATTGTTATGGGTATTATTATTAGAGATAGGTAGTAAGGCAAGTTTAGTTACAGGCCTTTTTAGTGTTCCTGATTTTGTTCTGACTGCCACCACGCTGACTAGCCCATCATGTCCCGGGAATACCTCGGTCACTCTACCAAGTAACCACTGTGTTGGCGGAAGCCTTTCATCCTTGATTAAAACGATATTACCAATCCTTAGGTTTTCCTGTTGCTGTGTCCACTTGGGTCGTTCTTGGAGTCTTGAAACGTATTCTTGGGACCATTTTCTCCACATCTGCTGGACTAGTCGTTGTAAATATTGCCAGCGAGTTAACATGTGTGGTTTAACGTCCAGAAGATTTGGCTCCGGCGGAGCTAGGAGAGAGTCACCAATTAGGAAGTGCCCAGGTGTCAAAACGGAAAAATCGGTGGGGTCATCGGACATTGGACACAAGGGTCTCGAGTTCAGGCACGCCTCAATTTGTGCTAATACTGTGAAGAGTTCTTCAGAAGTTAAGGAGCCTTCACCTGTACAACGTTTCAAGTGGTGTTTTAACGATTTGACGCCAGCTTCCCACACACCACCGAAATGTGGAGACGCTGGTGGGATAAAATGCCATCTGGTTCCTTGTGTTGCTACGAATGGAACTGCTTCCCTTTGAGCACTTTCAAATGCTTGTTGGAGTTCGTCCTTCAACACTTTCTTGGCACCAATGAAGTTCGTTCCGCAATCCGAGTACATATCGGAACATAATCCTCGTCTGGCTGAAAATCGCTTGAAGGCGGCTAGAAATGCTGCCGTCGTTTGGTCACTAACTGGTTCTAAGTGAATCGTTTTGGTACATAAGCAAACGAAAAGAGCTATATATCCCTTGTGCGTCTTAGAGCCTCTGCCTTTGGACATTCGAACTTCGATGGGACCAGCGTAATCGACACCGGTGTGCGTGAAAGCTCTAGTGATGGTAAGACGCGGTTTAGGTAAATTTCCCATTAATTGAAAAGTGCTGGTTCTCTTGTATCTGAAACAAGTGATGCATTCATGAGCAACCTGACGAATTGTGTTTCGAGCGTGTGGGATCCAATATGTGCGCCTCAAGTATGCTGCCATTAATTGTGGGCCTCCATGTAACGTCACCAAGTGCGCTTGCCTGATGATGAGGCGTGTTAAGTGATGTTTCGGGTGTAGGATGATCGGGTGTTTTGCGTTGTAGTTTAAATCTGCGTGATATAGACGGCCGCCAACTCTGAGTAATCGGTCTTGACATAAAAAGGGGGTTAAAGTTATCAGAGAGCTTTTAGGTGAGATAGGTTTATAATTCGTGAGGCGTGTAACTTCTAATGGGAACGCTTGAGCGTTTCTAATCAATGCTATGAGTGCTGAGCGGATTTCATCAGCTAGTAGTGGCACATTTTCTTGGATGTTCTTCGGATTCTTCCGACGTTGTATAAGACGTTGTATAAAACGTAGGCACAATGATACGATTTTCAATAATCGGGGTAGTGTTGAGAAATTTTGAATAGGGAATGGGTGAACAATTTCTGCTGTATGCGCGCTAACTTTCATTTCATGCTGCGTTGCTGGAAGATTAGCTAGTTTAGATGGCCACTGATCTTCTGCTAAAGCTAACCATTTGGGCCCTTGCCACCAGGTCGAGTTTGTAACTAATAAAGCTGGTAAACAACCTCTTGATCCACAGTCGGCGGGGTTTTCACCAGTGTTTACGTATTGCCAGGAACTGCAATCGACGTACTCTTGAATCATGGCGACGCGGTTGCTTACGAAAGTTTTCCATTGATTAGGTCTACCGCGGATCCATGATAGGGTGATCATAGAGGCGAATGTTTCTTTAATCCTGTGTATGAGCTTCGCTAATAAGGCTGCTCCACATAATTCCAGCCTTGGTAAAGTGACGGGTTTTACCGGGGCAACTTTCGATTTTGCGGCCAACATCGTTACCTTAATTTCATCGTCTTTGCTCACTGTGCGAATGTATACTACTGCGCAGTATGCAGTTATAGATGCGTCGCAGAAACCGTGAAGTTGAATCTTGTTGACGTCTGTCTTCATGCCAATCCATCGAGGGATTTCAAAGGATTCTAATAAGTGCAGTTCGGATTTCAATTTCTGCCACTGAAAAGAAATATTTGAGGGTACGGGGTCATCCCAGGAGCTTCCGGCTAACCACAGTTGTTGTATCATGATTTTTGCCAAGATTACGATTGGTACCAGCCATCCAATGGGGTCGAACAACTGTGCGATTTGTGATAGGAGGCTGCATTTAGTCAACTGCAAATGTTTATCCTTAATAGACACCTTGAAAGTGAAACAATCTTCCTTCGGACTCCTAATCCTCATTAATCGTGCACAAATCCTTGGTTTCTCTGTCATTTTCAGGTATTCGTTGTAGCAACGGATTACTATTGCTAGCCCATTTACGCAGATGAAAGCTGGTGATCTAGCCTTCGTGGAGATCAGACGTGTTTTTGTTTTTCTCTCCAAATTAAATCCAGTGTAATTTGATACTCTACTGTAACACATTAATTAACTAAAATTACCATTAACTTAAATGGTAAATTGAATAATCTGATATCCAAAACATCAATTGTCTGGGCGCCGCGCCAGGCATGCCCGGCTGATCTGCGAAAAAATGCCGAATTTTAGTTGTTGTAAGACTAAAGAAGCAAGGTATTGTGTGTGTGTTAACTGTGGTGCGATATTCCACAAATCGTGCATTGAGCGGGCGAAGAATGTTACTGTTGTAGATTTAACGCGCGTCGCTTGCTGTTCTGCAAACCTCGATGACTCTTCAATCGTGAAACATTTGTACGACCAAATTAGTTTGATGAAAAAATTGTTAGAAGAAAAAGAGAAGACGAATGTATTGCTTGACGAAAAAGTACGACATCTTGAATGTGTTGTGAATAATCATGGAGCGATGGCCTCTCGTGATATGTCTTATGCGAAAGTTCTGTCCAAGGTCGCGCCAATTTTGGTGAAACCGAAGAACAAAACTCCGAAAGGCGACATAATTAAAAAAATCAAAAAAGAGGTGAAAATTCGCGACTTGAACATTTCAGTTGATACGGTTCGAGAAACAAAAGATGGTACGGTTATGATAAAATGTAACAATCAGACAAACAACGAAACCATGCAAAAGGAGATAAAAAAGATTGCGAACTTGAACTGCGAAGTCAAAACTTTGTCGATGAAAAAGCCGCGTGTGAAAGTCGTCGACGTCATGGAGGATTACAATCCAGATGACATTGCCGATGAAATCATTACTCAAAACTTCGATTCCTGTGAAAGAGATGATGTCAAAGTCATTTATGTGCAAGCAAACCGAAAGAAAAACACGCGTAATATCTATCTAGAATTGGCGCCAAAAGTGTTTCATTCAGCGATGAAAAATGGGACACTTTACATTGGCTGGCAGCGCTGTCGTATATATGAAGACTTTAACCTGACTCGATGTTATAAGTGCTGTGGCTACGGACACAGCGCAAAAAAGTGTACAAACGAAGTCAGATGTCAGTACTGCGGAGGCAACCACGATGGGCTGACATGTCAAAATAAAGAGAACAAACGCTGCGCGAACTGCCACGCAGCGAATGAAAAGTACAAAACAAACAAAAACACTGCTCACTATGCCTTTGATGAAGACCAATGCGAATCATACCAATACATGAAAAAAAGAGCTATCAGCCAAACTGATTACTCCTAAACTTGTACTTTTATAACAATCTTTAATTATTAATGTCATTCAATATCACCGATGTTTTAGATGAACAAAATAATACCGTAAAATGTGAAAATATGCAACAGCTCGATAGTTTTTTAATTGACAATAACGGTTTTTTAATTTTTCATATGAACATTAGAAGTTTAAGTAAAAACTTTGATGAACTTCACATATTAATCAAATCAATGAAAAAATGTCCGGATATAATAATTTGCACTGAAACTCATAAAATCATTTTACCGCTACTTTTAAATATTGAAAACTTTGTTTTCTATTCAGTCGATAGTGAAATCAACAAATGTGATGGAACCTGTTTGTATATATCAAAACAATTATGTCATCAAAACTCAGTAATCAACATAGGCAGAATTAAAGCCTTATTTACAGAAATAGTTGTAGAAAAGAAACATCTTAGCATCACGTCGTTATATAGATCACATTGTATACCAGTTGATAGCTTTATAGACGATTTATATGATCATATGAACCAACATAAAAACGTCGATACACATATTATACTAGGAGATATAAATTTAGATATTCTATCGGATAATACACCGGTTAACAAGTATATGAATAACTACTATGAGCTTGGATTTGAATCGTATATAAACCTTCCAACTAGAGTTGATAATACTCGCGCCTCTTGTATAGATCATATATTTGTTAGGACATGTAATGATAACTTCGAATTTAAATCTGCGGTGTATGAGTCCAGTATAACACACCACTTCGCGACTATCTTAAATATTGGCTATGAACAAACTAAAGTAAATGATGCTACTAATAAAAAAAGACAGGTTAAAATAAACTACGAACGACTGCGGCAAATGTTGAAAACTGAAACGTGGAATGAAATTTACAATGAAGAAAATGTTGATATTGCGTTTGAAAAATTCGTAAAAAAAATAGAATTTTATGTCAATCTAACTTCGGTAGCAATAAATAAACCAAAAAATAAAAAACAAAGACAAAGTTGGATCACTAAAGGACTCGTAAAGTCATGTAAGATTAAGGATAAATTATACCAAAAATACAAAAAAAATCCAAATGATCTCGAATTAAAAACCAAATATATTGCTTACAAAAATAAACTTAAGAGTTTGATACGATCGGCTAAATTTAAATATTACAATGATATTATAGTGCATATAGGCAATGATACCAGAAAATTGTGGGATTTTGTAAACGCTCAAGTAAAAAGTAAAAAAACGGTTAAAAAAGTAATTGAGAAGATATACTCGGAAGGTGAAAAAAATTATATTCACGACGATAAGAAAATTGCAGATGAATTCAACCACTTTTTTGCTGATATAGGTCCTGAAATGGCCACAAAGTTTGAAAACATTCCTATGTACGATACAAAAAATGACTTTTCAAACCCTCATTCTATCTTTCTATATCCAACTACCGAATCGGAAGTAACAAAAATCATATTCGAGTTGAAATCTAACAAAGCCTCCGGGATAGATAAACTGCAAGCAACCACGCTTAAACTGATAGCTGACTTAATTGTTAAACCTTTCGTATATCTAATTAACTCTTGCATCGAAATTGCGATTTTTCCAATCCACTTGAAAAAAGCGGAGATTGTACCAATCTACAAAGCGGGAGATAAAGATAAAACGACAAACTATCGACCCGTATCACTAATATCGAACTTCGCGAAAGTGTTTGAAAAAATATTGAAAGTAAGAATTATTAGTTTTGTCGAAAAGCATAACTTGATAGATGCTAATCAATTTGGTTTCCAGGCGGGCAAGAGTACAGATCACGCGTTGACTAAAGTTTTTGACGAGATACACGATGCGATTAGTACGTCCACCCCGTGTATAGCGATATTTTTGGACCTAGCTAAGGCCTTTGATACAGTTGATCACAATATTTTGCTGAAAAAATTTTACTGCATGGGTTTCAGAGGTACTGCCTACAACTTGTTAAAAAGCTATCTATCAGACAGGAAGCAAGTAGTTAAAATTAACGATAAATTGAGTAGTGAACAATACGTCAAATGTGGTGTCCCTCAAGGGACTATTCTAGGACCAATTCTATTCATATTATATTTAAACAGTATTTTTAGTCTAAATCTTAATGCAAATTTATATTCTTTTGCGGATGATACGGTTTTACTAATGAAAGAAGAGAATTGGGAAGATGCAATACGAGTGGCTAATATAGAAATAAATAAAGTAATGAAATGGCTATGCCTTAACCATCTTTCCTTAAATGTTAGTAAAACAGTTTATATTACTTTTGGTAGTTATAGTAACAGTTTACCGGCCACATCTAGTATTAAAATTCACGACTTTTTCTGCAATATGAATGACCTATGTAACTGTAAATTAATTGAAAGAGTGGACTGTACTAAATATCTGGGAATAATAGTGGACTCTAACTTGAGATGGAAAGACCATGCTTCAAATATTACGAAAAAAACTAGATACCTTATTTATCTATTTTATAAGTTGAAAAATATACTCCCAAGTAAACAATTGATGACATTATATTACAGTCTTTTTTGGTCTATCGCAACGTATGGTATAATCGCGTGGGGAGGAGCAACAGACACTGTGATCGGTCCCATTAGAAGTATACAAAAGAGAATACTTAAAATAATCTTTAATAAACCCCCCTCCCTTCCCTCGGAACAATTATACAAAGAGCATGAAGTAATTGAGTTGAGGAAATATTACATTGAAAAATCACTCTTGAGTAATTTCCAGTCACTTCAATCTAATTATCTTAAAGTAAAACAAAAACCGGCTAGACAACAATTGTTACAAACACCAAAAATAAATAAGGAAATTGACAGAAGAAACAATAGGTACATCAGTGTAAAAATTTTCAATTTAATTCCGGCAGATTTCAAAGATAAACACCTCGTTAAGCTTAAAAAAACTAAAGTTATTAGAAAATGGATTATTAGCTTAAATGAAGAAGAAATAAAATTATTATTTCACCCGATTCTGTAACTTGTGTGTTAACGTTCGCATGCATAAATGATGTATGCAATGAGTGTTCTTATTTTTAATGCATCTGTATGGAGAGAGTGTGATGAAATAGCTCTACGATACAATTATATGTACAGGGTCGCGCACGGGCATTACTGCCTTTAGCGAAGATATTGCGAATATGTGATTTTAGATCCTAAGATTATTAAATTTTACCGATGTAATTTCTGTAAAAGTTTGTAGCCGCAATATCTGTAATTTAATTACACCTAAATAAATAAATAAATAAAAAAAAAGCCACCGCGAGAAAGCATAGTTCGCAATTGCTCTTGAATTGCTATCGCCTCGTCCTCGGTGTCAGCTCCAGACATGACGTCATCAACATAAAAATCGTTGAGAACCACTGGATAAGCAAGTGGAAAGTTCTTGCATTCATCGTGGGCAAGTTGTCGTAACCAGGGCTGCCACTTTGGCTCTATAGAGCCATTTGTGGCTCTTTATCAAATAAACTTTTAAAATTGGCTCTTTGGCTCTTTTTCAACTGGAATGGCTCTTTTGCCTTTACCACTGCCCTGCTGGTATGTGCAGAATCCCACGCTTAACTTTTCCCAGTGAAGAAGGTGTAGATTCCTTACGACATCTACGCTCGGCTTAGAAGAGTTGGGTGCCAGCCCTGAAGAGGTACTTCCACAGGTCGGGGAATAGAGTTTCGCACTGCTCCCAATCACTAGCCTTAACACCTTTCGATCAGTATACATTTGAGATTGGTTAGATGTATCGTTCTCGAGGATTCTGGCCATAAGTGAAAAAAAGCCGTTTTGCTAATTTCTCGATAACGCTTCTTTGGAAATATAAATGAGTGTCACTTTCGTTTTCAGCGACCTCAAATTAGGTTAAAAAACACCTTTTTCATCAGGTATATTTTTCGTGTAAACTAGTGTAATTCTGGGAAGGTCATTGAGCTTCGTAACTTCGTGAGAGAGCGCTCAATAAGGATAGGATTGTAAGAAATGATGTTTCAGACGCTAACATCGCAGAAGTTATGTCAATATTATGCTAATGTTCTGTATACACATATGTATAATAAATCTGTTGCGATAAGGAAAAACCGCTTAAGTCAAAAACATGACTTTACACCAGTTCGATTTAAAGATTCAAAAATATTCAATCTGGACGAGATAAGCGAAAAACAATGTATCAGAACTTTCTAAATATTGGTCCGAATGGAATCAAATTTTGTGTCAAGGGGGATTCTAATACGGAGAATTCAATGCCGTATTTAACTCAATTTTGTCTTAAGTCGACTTAAGCCGTTATTCAGTATCACCACAGAAATATATGTTTATATAATCGTCTTTGATTTGGCTCTTTTTTATCAGCATTGGCTCTTTTTCTCGGAAAATTTGGCTCAAAAATTTTTTGCTGAGTGGCAACCCTGGTCGTAACGTCTTGATGGCCAAATATGGTGCACAGGAAGTACCGAATGTTACCGTCGTTAGTTGTTAGTTAGTTGGGAGTGTTCCGCCACAGAATACGTTGGAAGGGAATATCTTCTTCTGCAACCTGAATTTGACGATACATTTTACATATATCGGCGGCGAAAACGATTCGATGTCTTCTCCAGCGCATGATGATAGAGATGAGGTCTTCTTGAAGCTTTGGCCCAGTTAATAGAGTGTCTTTTAAGGATAGGCCGTTTGTTGTTTTGTGCGACGCGTCAAAGACTACTCGGAGACTAGTCGTGCTACTCTCCTTAAAGACAGCGTGGTGCGGAAGGTAATTAATCTGCAATCCGTCTGTTCCATCTTGCCTTCTTTCGTGTTCTGAAATGGTTACAGGCCTCATATGTGATAAATCAAGATATTCATTGACACACTGTGCATATTGTTGGTACACTTCGGGTTTTTTACTGAGTGTCCTCTCCATACTGTAGAGCCGTGAACGTGCTGCATTTTGCGACTCCCCTGACTCTAATCAGGGCAGTAGCTAACATGTTGGAAGATGAGTCCTGGTTATCCGAGTATAATGACGTCAGCTTGTCTTCTTGGTGGGTTTTGTTAATAAAACGGTTAGAATTGGCATTTTCTCCTTGTGTTGTGTGTACACTTGTGTCGGGTATGGCTCCATGTAATAAAGTGTGGTGTCGTTGTCCACAATGATAACACGTTTTGGGGTTGTTGCAGCCTTGAGTCGGGTGGCTAAGAGCGATGCAATTCTGGCATATGGGTTTTAGTCCATGGAAATGGTACTTTAACATTGCAAAAATGCAGGACAAGATTTTTTTCTTGGGTTGTGTAGGGGGGTCGGTGTTAGCTTAAATTTGAGTTTTCGAGTTCCCCACCCCCCCCCATTTGGCCGCCATCTTGGAAAAGGTGTGCAAATGATTTTTCCACTATATCTCCGTAACAGTACATCTTACAGAAAATTTATAAACAGACTTTTTGTTTAGAATTAAATTATCTACAATTTATTCTTTAAGTGTTTTGTCGTAAATTAAAGAATTAAGAAGTTATAAGCCTTAGAACACAAAAATTAGTCACAATATTTTCTTTTAAAGGCTATAACTTTTTTTCCTTCAATTTTAACAAAAAAAATAATAACAAGTTTTTTGTAGAGGGTTTCATAACGAATAATTTCCATTCATTCTTTTTTTAATTTTGTTCACTACGAAGGGTTCACAGCGCCCCGAAGGTATCGAAGTGACAGATTTTCTGAATAATTTTTTACGATTTTACCTCCTCCTCTCCCTAGAATTTCTCAAAAACAGGTAGCAAGTAATAATAATGTATGAATGACTTTCCGTTTGAAGAAATACCGATGTTTGAGTAATGCAATAAAATTATTTATTACGGTTTTTTATTATTGCTATGGTATGTTTTACAAGGTACGAGAGGGTTTAAAATGAAATTCTTTGAATAATAACATGTATCAGTTTCTCCAATTTTTGAAAATAATTTGTGTTAGGGCTGCAAAAAATAGTGCTTCATTCAGTTATGCTAATTATCTAGCAAAATACGGACGTATTCATTTTGTGGGAAAATTTTGAATTATTTTAGTGTAATTTCAAAATTGTAATTTCAGTTTGATCTTAGTAAAATTTTCAATTTTATAAAAGTGTACGTGTTATTCAGTTGTGCTATCTACCAAAATTGAAAATATTAATTAAATTAAAAAACCGTAATAAATAATTTTATTGCATTACTCAAACATCGGCATTTCTTAGAACGTAAAGTCATTCATTCATCACACAAATTATTTTCAAAAATTGGAGAAACTAATACATGTTATTATTCAAAGAATTTCATTTTAAACCATCTCGTACCTTGTAAAACATACCATAACAATAATAAAAAACCGTAATAAATAATTTTATTGCATTACTCAAACATCGGCATTTCTTCAAACGGAAAGTCATTCATACATTATTATTACTTGCTACCTGTTTTTGAGAAATTCTAGGGAGAGGAGGAGGTAAAATCGTAAAAAATTATTCAGAAAATCTGTCACTTCGATACCTTCGGGGCGCTGTGAACCCTTCGTAGTGAACAAAATTAAAAAAAGAATGAATGGAAATTATTCGTTATGAAACCCTCTACAAAAAACTTGTTATTATTTTTTTTGTTAAAATTGAAGGAAAAAAAGTTATAGCCTTTAAAAGAAAATATTGTGACTAATTTTTGTGTTCTAAGGCTTATAACTTCTTAATTCTTCAATTTACGACAAAACACTTAAAGAATAAATTGTAGATAATTTAATTCTAAACAAAAAGTCTGTTTATAAATTTTCTGTAAGATGTACTGTTACGGAGATATAGTGGAAAAATCATTTGCACACCTTTTCCAAGATGGCGGCCAAATGGGGGGGGTGGGGAACTCGAAAACTCAAATTTAAGCTAACACCGACCCCCCCTACACAACCCAAGAAAAAAATCTTGTCCTGCATTTTTGCAATGTTAAAGTACCATTTCCATGGACTATTTCGAAGATACAAAATTCTTCCGTGCTTGAGGTTTCATATTTAGAAACTCCATACATTGCCGAAGAATGTGACCTTTATTGCAGAGAAGACAGGTGGACGACCTTTGTACGTGAAATGAACGCGTTTCCTTCTTTATCTTGTGGGGGTAATTGTGTGGGCTATCAGAATTTCCTTTCAGCGTTTCTAAAGTGCGGAAGCGAGACTCTAAAAACTCTAAAAGTTTGCGCAGACTGGGAATTTCCCTGCTGTTCTCTAAAGAGCGTTCCCATAACTCTCGAGTGTTTACTGGAAGCTTTTGTACAGTCAGGTAGATAATCATGGCATCCCATTTGTCCACTTCAATTTTCAAATTACGCAGTGAATGTAAACATTCGTTTGTGGTGTCTAGCAATCTTTTAAGGGCTTCAGACGATTCATATTTAATTACGTTTTGGGACGTTAATACCTTTAAATAATTGTTTACAATGATCCTTTTATTGTCGAATCTATGGTTAAGTAAATCCCACGCGGGATCATAATTGTCTTCGCAAATATCTAAATGTCGTATCAGCCTCGCTGCTTCACCAAGTAAGTTTGTTTTTAAAAAGTACATCTTTTGCACCTTTGGAATGCTTTCATTACTATGAATGAGGGTGGTGAACAAGTCGGCAAATGATCGCCAGTCTGCATAGCAGCCAGAAAATTTTGGGATTTCAACTCGAGGTAATTTCACCTGGGACATCGATATATGTTCAGCAGAAGCATGGGAGGTACGAGGAACTTCAACAGATTGGGTTGCGGCAGTGTTGGGTTCTTCGTCATCATTTCTGCTCACTGTGAATTTATCTAAAGCGTCCGTAAGCTCTCCCAGAAACCCTGAATAGAAAGTCTCTACTACTTCAAAAAAAGTGTCCGAAAAATAAAGCGATTGTCTTTCCGAATCCGTTGCATATAAATCGATTGTACGGCTATTCAAACAAAACTTATTCCAACATATTTTTATACTATCAATTTTTCCTTTTATAACGCCCTTGGTTCTTCTATCCTTTGGCAATTTAATGTAACTATTCCGAAACGCGTCTGATTCTTTTTTCAAACTGGCTTGTTCGGCAATTAATACATTAACGCTGGGTATTTTGGGTTCCGGAGAACTCGTGGATTCAGTACCGTTACTCATGGTTCACTTGTTACCGTTTCACAAATATATATGTATTATGTATTAATAAAATATGGTTCAAACTTTTAGAAAAAACACCAAAAAATATAATTGTTATAGCTTTATTTATTTTATTCAAATCTGTTTGAATTAATTATTTAAAAAATGTACCGCGTTATGCACTTGGGTAAAATTTGTCTTCATCAATATATTTTAATTAATTAATTGAAATGCATTTTATTTCATCACTATATTATATCATGAATAATTTTTTTTTATTCCACCAGGAATGTTAGATATAAAATGTCTTGTTACCTTGTATGGTACCGTTACCATTCCACCGTTACCGAATTCAGCTCCACGATTATTTCGATCGAGCGAAGTAATTGAAAGAGTTACCTGGGATGTGTTGTTACCGATAGCGCCGGAATCCAGCTCGAAGGACCATGATGAAATAGTAATCCCTTTCGGGTAGAGTTGGAGTGTGTTGGGTCCCACGTTGAGATCTGTTACTCCAATAAGACAGCACCTTCTCGGCTTCTTATCTCGGCTATGTAGCTACTCAAAATACTTTTGACAAAAAAAAACACTGCACTAATCTTCACTTGATACATTTATTAATTCTCATTTAATAAATTTAAACTTAATTTTAAAGTAAATCACCGTCCAATCGTGGCGAATCTCAAACTGCAACTAACTAATATGTATTCCGCTAGACTTGCCGATCACCAAAAAAATATCGAGTTTTTATGGCCCGTTAGATGACTGCTGGAATTTCATTATTGTCTCCCAATCCTGTGCGAATTCGGGCTTGTATAATTTCATGCCGCTGTTGCTGATAGCCATGACTCTGATACATGAATCTCATATACATGAGTCCGATCGGCATTAACAACCAGAGACAACTTGTATAGTGCTCACCATGTTGAGATATTATTTTTTTCATAGTTTGGTATGGTTTCAAAAAAATATTATATTTTTCAATTTTTTCTTTATGTTCTTCGCGAAGTATATCACCAAATTCTTCTAAAAATTAATCGATGTCCATCTTTACTCTTTCACTTCCAAAATCAAACTAAATTCTTATGAAATGTTCATATTATATGTTTGCTTCATTTGCTTCAAATCAACAAGTTCAATGCTACTTTTGTAGTCAGGATCTCTCTGTTTTATGAACTCTACTTCACCACTACTTAGAACTCTCTCAGTTTCAAACTCATGATTTTCTTAACACGATATTTTCAATGCATGTTTATCGTAATTGTTATCATATGAACAACGGATGGTAATTGACTTATCTTCATCAAATTCAAGTTTGAAGTGTCTAAAAAAATGTCTTTACTTTCTATAATTCCACCAATTTCTCCTTCTTTTCTTATGAGGTCTTGCCTAAATCCTTCGATAGCTTCTTCAACACTCACAAACTTCTTTTTACTACGATCTGTAATAGTAGTATTTGGATCTGATGTAGTTATATATTCAGGTTCAGTATTTAAAATAGTTGTGTTAGTAGGAGTCGTTCGTTCATCATCATTATTATTATTAATATTACTGTAAGTTAACAAGCGAAACGACAATCCAATTTGTACCGTTTGATTGATGGGAACGTTTAATGAAAAATCCAAATCACTATCATTTTCACCAATAAGATTAACATCTATTGGTATTGACTGATGATGATTACTTTTATTTATTGGTATTGACTGACAATAATTGCACAAAGCAATAAGTATAAATATAATAATATATTTGATCATTAGTATCTACAGCGTCTACACACTTCAATTCAACAATTATAACTGAAGGAATATTCTGATGTAATTTTTCATTTATATTGTTTTCATATACCCCCCTGCTTCTCTATTCTAGCATTTTCATCCCAGTAATTCTTACCAAAGGGACAGTTTTCCGGAAAGAAATTATATGATATTCCTAATTACTAGAATTTATGGCTTCTCCAGCGATGGTTATTTGCCCTAAAAACACTTCTATTTTCACATGGTCATAATCGTGAAATTTAAAATCATAGTTTCTAAATCTTTTTGGAAGGCTTTCATTACTACAAAGATGTAACACAAGTATTGACTCTCCGTACTGTGGAGTCAACCTTAAATTAAAAATAGGACCATTTACTTCCACATTAATAATTCTAAACTTTTTCCAACCAGCTGCACATGTGCAATATTTCTGACCTTGAATTATAGCATCTATCCAAATCATAGTAGTTGATTTAATAAAATTACATAAAGAAATGAGAATATTTCATTACTTGCATGGTATTTTATTTATTTATTTATTCGTTTTCTAATCGTCTTCTCTTATCTATCCATTCAGCTTCATTATTAAGGTCAATAGCAAACGGACAATTTTCTGGGTACTCATTAGTTTTACGATCATTTCTAATTGTATCAACAACTTCCCCAATCAACGTTATATTTCCTGAAGGATAGACTTCAATTTTAACATGTTGAAATGGATCAAATGTAAAATCAAATTCTAAGTTTTCTGGAAAAGACTCTCCGTTTTTTATGTTGCAGATGGTAGTCTTATTACCATTTTCTGGTGTAATGAACACACTTAAAAGTATACTGTATGTTTGAATCTTAATGATTCTAAAACAAAGCCATTTCGCTGAGCAAATGCAATACTTTTGATTACTTTGAATATTTTCCACCCAAAACATCTCTCTCTTATCCATAGCTGTCATACAACTAATGCTCTTCAAAAAACAGACTTAGGTATACACACATATATAGAAAAATAAAAGATCAATCTCAAAGTAACAGTATAGCTGAATGGGTAAAGTTTCCGATTGAGAATACACAAAAAGTACTATTCACCCACAATAGGTGTAGGTTCAAAACCTACAAAATGTAAGTCTAAAACTCTAAAGTTTCAATTCCGCTATACTGTTACTTTTAATTTTATTCTCCTTTGCTTTATCTATTAAGTTATTACAACAACAATAACAACGCTAGAACACGAAACCAAGTATTTGTTAAGAAGTTAAAATTCAAAATAGTGATTAAAAATGAAAAATGTTTTTTATTATAAAATGTATTATTACTGTGTCAATTTACAATTCTAGATAAAAATTGGTATTAGAACTAGCTTTTGAAAAATTGAGGTTATAAGAGTTCCCAGATGCCTCAAAGTAAGTTACAAAGTATCCACCTTCGTTGAGTTTATCAACCGTCTTCTCCGATATTTTGTTGAAACATTGTGGTAAAAACATCTTATAGTCCTGCAGTTCCAGTACATATCGCACACCGAATTTCGTTGTAACCTTTTCACAGCTCAGAATAGTGTAGGCTTTTAACGGATCCATTTCCTTTGTTTTTAATAAAGGTTTAAAGTTGCAGGAATTTAAATCCTCCAGCGTTAAAAATTTTTCGTGTAGTTGCGCTGAATCCATTGTTCTTGTTGTTGTTGAAGAATTATGACTATAACTTGTTCACCAAAGTAATATTGAAACTAAACGGAAATTCAGAAAATAAATTTCATGCCTATCTATATAGCCCCGTTGATATCAGGAAAGCTTTTTGATAAGAATCACTTAACCGATGATTCATTTTTCGATCACAATCCAAATACAAACCGTCCGCCTTCTACCGACCCGGTCCAGAAGTGAACCCTCACTAATCATTCCATATTTACCAGTAAAAAAAATAGGTAAAAAAACTTTTAAGTTAAATGGTTTTATTTGAAATCATAAGCTGTACCAAAAACTAGAAAATAATTAGAACACAAACATGGACCTTCTTGAGATTCCGACGTCTGGTAAGAAATCATGCAATAGTAGCCGTGCTGTTTTCTTATGTCGTATGCCAAGGTACCCTTTGTGTCGCTGCGTCAACGGATTAAGTAATATTCTGGGACTTTTAACAGACTAAAATAAAAACATGGGGCGCATTTGAAATATATTGGTGGGCTTGGAAACACATTCTTCTAGACAAGTCGTTCTTATTTAATTATACAGTGGTTATACAGGTTTTTATGCGCCCCATGTTTTTATTTTAGTCTGTTAAAAGTCCCAGAATATTACTTAATCCGTTGACGCAGCGACACAAAGGGTAACTTGGCATACGACATAAGAAAACAGCACGGCTACTATTGCATGATTTCTTACCAGACGTCGGAATCTCAAGAAGGTCCATGTTTGTGTTCTAATTATTTTCTAGTTTTTGGTACAGCTTATGATTTCAAATAAAACCATTTAACTTAAAAGTTTTTTTACCTATTTTTTTTATTTTCTAGTTTTTAGTTTGATTTTGGCTCGTATCATTATGCAAGCTCTTCATCCTTTCCAACTCTTTCATTGCATCTTTATTGCACGGTTTCTTACCTGTTAATTTCTGACAATCAAGCTCCTCAATACATAGCCCTTGCAAAGCCCTTAAGCGACTTGGGTGCATTCAAAACATCAAAAATTATTCCAATGAAATAACCTTATTGTATTCCTTTTAGTCTTAATTCAGTAATTTTTGGATTTTACTTTTTACAAAATTCTGGTGAATTTTAAATTTTATAATTTTGACAACAGATTCATTATTTTCCATTTTGATTTTTTTAATATTTTGACCACAAATTCGTCATTTTTTTTTAACCTTAAAAACTCCCCAATACCGATTTTCAATGGATTTAGGACGCATTTGCAAAATTCATCCGCCATTTTGAATTTTCAAATTTTGACCACAGAATCGTCATTTGTGGCCCTACAAACCCCCCGATACCAATTTTCAATGGATTCAGAACACATTGGCAAAATTCATCCGCCATATTGGCGCCGCAATTTTGAATTTTCAAATTTTGACCACAGAATCGTCATTTGTGGCCCTACAAACCCCCCGATACCGATTTTCAATGGATTCAGAACACATTGGCAAAATTCATCTGCCATATTGGCGCCGCCATTTTGAATTTTCAAATTTTGACCACAGAATCGTCATTTGTGGCCCTACAAACGCCCCGATACCGATTTTCAATGGAATCGGAACACAATTGCAAAATTCGTCCGCCATCTTGGAACCGCCATCTTGATTTTTGTACAAAATTGTCAGATTGCATTGTCACGGGAGCTCAATGTGTGGGCAAAATTTCATAAGAATCGGTTCAGTAGAAGTAGACGAAAAATCTGTCGCAAGATTTGAACCAAACAAACAAACAAACAAACAAACAAATATACGAGGTGAAGCTAAATAAAACCATTAAAAAATGTGTGAATTATATATAATGAAATGACAATTTTTGAATATAAAAGAATTAATATTTGTACATAAACATTTATTTAATTGATATTATAATATTTCTATGGCGTCAATTCAGGCTTGGAAGCCACAAAGTCTTCCTCGTCGCTGAGCTCGACAATGCATCAGAACAGTATGTGCAACGCAATATACTCATTAATATTATCTCCGGTATTGGTTCCTTTGCAGCTATTACATGATCATTTCGGCCATCCACAGAAATTTCAATATTATATTTCCGCCACTTGGTTGTACGTTGATCCATAATTTGATCTTGCCGTTCTATTATTATTATTCCAATGATCGAATTCTGCTTCACTCATAAATGTATAAATAGTCACATAATATATGGTACACTTCACAGGACATAAATAACCAATAACGTGTCCAGGCATAATTATAATTTGATTAAAATATAACACTTCAAAAATTAGTTTACAATGAACTAGCAAATTAACGCAGTAGTTCATTTTATGCCGCCAAATTATCAAATTTAAAAAATAAAAAAAACGCGTTTCCTTTCTTTAAGAAAAAAATTGTTTTCAAAACCGCTAATTTCCTATCACCCATTACAAATTTATCAATTATATTTTCTTCCATATAAAATATATCACACGCGAATTTTTTTTATATGATCACCCCTTATCTGTTTCCTTACATGTTTCATCATGTTTCATACAAATCCGGATTTTTGCTCTAGAACTTGAACTTGACAACAACTATTTTTTCCATCCAAATTTGTTTAGATGACCACCCCTTATCTTTTTCCTTACACGTTTCATCATGTTTCATAAAAACTCCGGATTTTCGCTCTAGAACTTGAACTTGACAACAACTATTTTTTCCATCCAAATTTGTTTAGATGACCACCCCTTATCTTTTTCCTTACACGTTTCATCATGTTTCATAAAAACTCCGGATTTTCGCTCTAGAACTTGAACTTGAACTTCCATCAATTTTTTCCATCCAAATTTGTTTACATGACTACCGCTTATCTTTTTCCTTATATATGTTTTCGCCAAAAATTCGCGTTTTGGGCGAAAACACCATCGAAAACAAGTGTTTTCCCATACAAATCGAAAACTACTTGGGAGGCTGTTTTCGATGAAAACAACCACGAAAACAAGAAAAGTGTGGACAAGAACCCAATTCAGCATTCAGCACTTGTTTATAAGCGTGTCATTTTCGGTTAAACTGACATTTCTTATTTTTTGTTTGAAATAATTAATTAAGTTGTCTGTGAAATAATTTAAATTATGGAATGTCTTTAAGAGGAAATATAAAAAAAGAAGGATTTGGGGTGAGCAGGAAGAAAATTTGCTGGTTTCGATATGGGAAAACCATATAGAATCATTGCCGGGCCAGCGTAAAAACACCCATGTACTTTTGGACATGAAGGCGGAGCTGGAGAAAACGAACTTGATTATTTCAGTGGAAGAAATCAAATCGAAACTCCACAATTTGACAACTCGATATCGGTAATAAATAATTTTATTACAGTAATATTTTTTATCAATATAATTGTTTATAACATGTATGCTTTGCAGAAGTGAAAAGGCCGAAATAGGACCGTCAGGTGGCTCCCCATCAAATTGGCATTTATTTAATAAAATAAACCAATTTATGGGAAGTTTTAAATGCAATAATGTGGAGGAAATGCTAGAAGATAGCATAATTCTAGGTAAAGAAATTAGACACCAACATTCAAAATTACTTTTATTCCAATGAAAACGTTTTTACAGCTAGCACTTGTATTTCATTTGATGAAGAGGAGGTCGAAAATTATCCCCCGATAGATTGGGGTGACGTAGATGAATCGTCAGATAGCCCAAGCGCAACAGAGACTGCATCGGAGTACCAATCTTCATCATTTGCGGGCGCTGCAGCTAAATCTTCACGCACCGCAACGGAGTCTGCATCGAAGGACCAGCCTTCAACATCTGGAGGCACTACAACTAAAAAAATAAAAATGAGTAATTACCAGAATCAAATGTTGAAGGAGATTAGAATGAATAATAATGTAATCAAAAAACATTTAAAAAAATCAGAAGAGGTCGATATCGAAATTGTCTAGTATTCTTCTCGTTCCTTTGAACCCACATATCATTTATTTTGTCATTATAACAATTTAAAAAATTATGCAGTACACAGCAACATTTTACTATTGCTGCATTTTCTATACTGTTGTCAATGCCTTTTCCGATTCGACGAAAACGTGCTTTCAGGTGACCAAATCCATTTTCGACAACTCGGCGGCAGCTAGATAACGCAGTATTAAATTTCTTTTCACGTTCGTCTCTTGTTATACTGTATGGATATGGTTTCATAACATACGGCGACAAGCGAAAAGCTGAATCGCCTATTATCAAAACAGGAATTGTTATGCCATTGAACGTTTTTGAAAATTCCTGAATTGTGGGATTTTCTAACTGGCGTTTTAGTTGCGATTTTTCGAAAATTGTTGAATCGTTACATCTTCCAGGAGCACCCACATTTATATATAAGAACCTATTTCTGAATTAATTTTTTTTAATATTATCTGCTATTTTTTTAAATTTCTTACCTATAATCCACTAAAGCCAAAAGGACAATTGAATGCCATCCTTTATAATTATAATAATCGCAGGCTTCATCTTTCTTTGGCTTAATTTCTATATGGCATCCATCTAGGATAGAATTTATCAAGTATATGAAGTATATAGATTAATAAATTATATGTATAATGTACTTACCAATGGCACCAAGGCATTGTGGGAATCCCAATTTTTCAAAGCCTATAATGCAATTCTTAATACTGTCTCTATCTGGTGGAAAAAAGTTTAAGAACTCTGCCCTTAGTGTATCCCACACTGCTGTGCAGAAATCCATCAATATCATTTGCACTGTTGATTTACCTACACCAAATAATTTGGCAATAGTCCTATACTCCGATGACGATGCCAATGCATATAGTGCTATCGCGATTCTCTTTTGGATATTTATACACTTTCTAAAGGCTGTATCGACTTTTTCAAGTGTATATAGTTTCCTACATAATACATTGAAGGTGCTCCTCGTCATCCTAAAACTCTCTTTAAAATCTGCATCACTGAATTTGGGAACTTCAATTTCCCAAAAAGTACTGCAACGATCCTAAAACAACAAAGTTTTAATTAAGTATTTCAAATTTTTAACGTACAAATGTATTGAACATACCTTCATCCACAAATGCCTTCTTTTTTCAAATTTCATGTACATAATGTTATTTTTATTTCCTAAAAAAGGATTTGTTTTGCCAATCTGCGCTTTTTCCTTATCAGTAATTTTAACAAACATCTTTGCGATGCTGCCTTGGCAATAACTGTTTTTATTTCATTTATTATTTTGTTTTTTTCAAAACACATTAACATTAACTCTTTAGATGACATTTTTTCCGTAACTTTTTAACTGTCACTCGAAAACAAGAACGGCGAAGTGAACGGCTCATTCATTTTCCGAAAACACTTTCATGAAAACACGCGTTTTCGAGGCGATGTGAACGCAGTATTACGTTTCTTACAAACTGGAAACTTTTGGTCTAGAAATTCCATCAATTTCACTACTGTCTGTCCAAGTCGTCCTAATACTATCTCACGCATGCATATATCGTGCATGCATATATCGAGTAGTATAAATATCGGGATTCTGGACCAAAAATTCTCCTTATAAATTTATCAATTATATTTTTCCATATAAATACACACCCGAATTTTTTTTATACGCGAATTTTTTTTATATGGCCACCGCTTTTCTTACGTTCCATACAGACTGAGAACTTTTGGTCTAGAAATTTTTTACATGACCAGCGGTTATCTTTTTCCTTACTTTTCATACAAACGGGGGACTTTGGCCTAGAAATTCCATCATTATTTTTCATACAAAAAGGGGACCCGCGATTTTTTTATATGAACACCGCTTATCTTTTTTCTTACGTTTCATACAAAAGGGGGACTTTTGGTCCAGAATTCCCATATTTACTACTGCTGGTTTTAGGATCCCCTGTAATTTTTTGGAAACCCTTGACGTCTGTTGAGGTAAATAGCGCGAATTGTTGTGATTTGATCTCGGATGCTATGTGTGAGTAGTTGATGACTGGGATTACTGAATGTGCGGTGTTGGATAACGTTGGAAAGCATCTTATTTGGTAGTATGACATTTTTGGCATATTGAAGATGGGTAGTGTTATTTTTACTACTAATTTGTCCTTGATCATATGGGTACGAACCCTTGTCGTCTGTTGGAGGATCGGTAGGCAATCTTCACATTCGGGGTGAGTCTTCCGATAGGCTTTGTTCAGAGTTTCTGGGGATACTAGTAGAGGGTGGATCCTGTTGTTTTGACTGGTTAGTATTATGTCCAGCAAAGTCGTTTGCCTGGATTCGATCTCCACTAACTGGAACAGGAGATTGGTTACTAGTCCCTGCCGTAGCTGGTCTTTTTCCCTGCCTTCTATTGCGTTATTCAAGGCTCTAATCTGCTCGGTGATCCTATGCTGTCGATCTAGGAGGGTTGTCAGTGGTGTCTGGATCTTCCGGAGTGTATTATTGACCACTGTTATCTGTAATTTTTCTAGATCCGCGAGGGCCTTTTGGTTTGACTCCAGTTCTCCTACCCGGCTGTATATCTCCCGCTCATTGTGTTCGTCCATGGTACCGATCAGGTAATGTAGGGCGTGACCAATGCCATCGAATATAGACCTTGTGGTTCGACTTTTTGGTAACATTTCTTGTATGGTGTGTGTGCGTTTTTTGATGTGTTCTAAGATCGAGTGGATGTGTGCCTGTATCTTCGAAACCATTGGTCGTACAAAAAAATTATATAGGTCTGTTTTAAAGATCTTGAGTCACTCCATGTAGTGGTATATTTAAAATTTGCGTTTTATATTAATAAATTGTTATTATTTGTCTATAAAATTTCATTAGCATTTTTCATCATCAACTCACCAACTTAAAGTTTTGGAAAAAATATCATCGTGTTCCTACTTCAATTCTAAAGAAACAGTGAAAATTTGAAAATGGAACTCAAACGGGGTCATATTCAAAAAATTCTCTGTCTATCAAAGTGTTACATTTTTCTCACTGTTGACCTAATTTTCTGGAGCCTTTCACACATAATTACGAATCCGCCAACTGTGGATTGTTTTCTTCAGCAATGCAATGGGTGTCCTGGTTGTGATAATCTCATACAAAAATTAACAGACATTTTTAAAGAAAATATGGTGATTATTAAGAAAAGTGTAACTAGGAGTATATTCATGATCTGTGTTAAACGTCAAGAAAGTTTCTCGATTTGTTCAACTTTTTTCTCGATTTAACACAAATAACACGAATAACACAAATAACACAGATCATGAATACCCCTACTATCTCATTTATTGACTCATTCTTATGTTGCAATTTTTTGAATCAGAAAAAAATGAATTGCGGCCTGAAGAATGTTTAGTCATTTTCGATTTTTCCGAAAATTACGCGTTTGTTCCACAGGATGCGATTCAAGGCGTGCACGGGAATAATGACCAAGTAACGATCCACCCTTTCGCAATTATAAAGATAACGGGAAAACATAATTTCTTAATTTCATCGAAATCTCAGACTTATTTCAGCGTGGTATTATTACTTTTTAACTTCCCAGTAGGAAGTTATTGTAATCGGCCCGAAAATCGGATTCGAAATTTTCAATGTATTTACACGTTTCAAGGTCCCAATAGCATTTTAAGCAAAAATTTGAGAAGAAATATGTGTGTGTGTCCTGCACGATTTCGCGCGAACCGAAAGAGATATCGACGTCGTTCAGGTGCCGTTCGAAGCGCGTTCAAGGAAATATGATCTGAAAATATTTTCATAAAAATCGGTCGAGCCGTTTTTTTGTTTGAACGACTTAAGTGATTTTTGTACCGGCACGATTTCGTGAGAACCAAAAAAGATTTCGACTTCGTTAAGGTGCCGTTCGAAGCATGTTAAAGGACATATGATCTGAAAAGATTTTCATAAAAATCGGTCGAACCGTTTTTTTGTTTGAACGACGTAAGTGATTTTTGTACGAGCACGATTTCGCGCGAACCAAAAAAGATACCGACTTCGTTAAGATGCCGTTCAAAGCGTGTTAAAGGAAGTATGATCTGAAAAGATTTTCATAAAAATCGTTCGAGTCGTTTTTTTGTTTGAACGAATACTGGGAAGTTAATCTTGTTGACCGAAAGGGTCAAAAGCCACATCCCAACTAGTTTAAAAAAAAGATTGAGTTCTTTGAGAAAAATATTTTACTTTTCCCACGGAACGAGTGCTCAATACAAAAACAAAAAAATTTCATAAGTCTCTGTTATCACAAAGATGTTTTGATGTAAGTGCAGAATGCACCTTTTCACCACGTCGTCGCATGGAAAAGGACCTTGTGTTATTCATTTTCCGTTGTACCTACCGTCCCTGTTAACCTATTCTGCGTGTACGCGCGGTCACACTCTTTTAAAGAATTTTTTAAATATGAGCCCGCTTGAGTTCCATTTTCAAATTTTCACTGTTTCTTTAGAATTGAAGTAGGAACACGATGATATTTTTTCCAAAACTTTAAGTTGGTGAGTTGATGATGAAAAAAGCTAATGAAATTTTATAGACCAAAAATAACAATTTATTAATATCAACCGCAAATTTTAAATATACCACTACATAGAGTGACTCAAGATCTTCAAAATCGACCCACATAATTTTTGTGTACGACTAATGGTTTCGAAGATACAGTAATTTGAATGGTCGGCCGCGCGACGTTTTTTGAAATTTCTTGCAATGTACAATAGGGTGGAACTTAAGTATATGGTAAAAAAAAACTTTTTTGTTTTGATATCTAATAGTGATATTTTTTTCCTTTTTGAATGCCTAAACTACCGGTAAAAAAATTTTAAGGTAATTACTTCGTCTTCCGGTTCCTCACGATGATCAAAGTTTTACCAATTTAAACAAAAAGTAATTTGAAGTTAAAAACGCAGCTCCTTACCTCATATCTGCTTAAATTAAGCGTAATATTTGCTTAATTTAAGCAGATATGAGGTAAGAGCTGCGTTTTTTACTACCATCCGTGGTGGCTGTGTGTCGACTTCCACCCTCCTCCCTTTGTTAATTTAGTTATTCAGCCTAGTGTGGCTTATAATCCTTTTTAATTCCAAAATTTGGCATAATATTGCGGGACTTCAACTTTCCCAAGATAAAATCATCTCTAGCTTCTGATCCACCCACGCTTTAAGCGGCTTCCATGACAGTATGACAAGGAAAACATAGAAAATCAGGTATTTCTCCTGTTAGTTCCATTTTTTTTCAATTGTTCGTCAGAAAAGTCTGACAAGACAGGAGGTTCCGTCAGCTTGAAATCATTCCAGTTTATTAAATCGAAATATGTATTCAGAAGCTTCAAAATTAAGAACAGGAACTTCAAAACTTTTCTTAGGTTTAGATCTAGTTGCAATAATCCTTCTAACCGCAAGGTCTCTGATATCTTTCCGGACATCAGTTAACATTGTTAAACGGATATTTTCATGATTACCACAGAAGGCATTTCTTTGCGTAACTGGATCGATGATGCCTTTGTACTGTTGTTTAAGGTATCTGGAATAGTGATGAGCAAAAATGGTCTTGGTCTTGCAGTCTTGTCTTGGTCTTGCACATTTAGCAAGACCAAGACTTAGCTCTGCTCGCAAGACCAAGACTAAGTGAACAAGACCCAGACCAAAACCAAGACTTTAGCAAAATTGTCAACAACACTATCATCATCAGATTCTGATGTTTGGTCTTCGCGTAAAAATAAATGACACGGAACACAAAAGAGAGTACCACTATGATTCCGTTTAAATATGTATTTACGAACGTAACCCAATGTTACTCTTAACATACATAACACCATTGCGGAATCAAGGTTCAACTTTGATTTCTTCAAGCTCGACATTATTATTGTTATTATTATTATTATTAGCATTCTTATTACATGAAGGAATGTATAATAAACAATTGAATTAATTTTTATAAAATAAAACTAAAGTACAATAAGTATCATATCTATTTTTTAATTTTTCTAAACTGTTACGATAAGTCTTGCAAAAACAAGAACCGATCTCGCAAGAACAAGACCAAGACTTAGCTGGGCTCGCAAGACCAAGACAACACCAAGCCTTAGGTACGCTCGCAAGACCAAGACCAACTGAACAAGAACAAGGCGAAGACTATATTAGTCCTGTCTTGTTCTTGCGTTTGTTCATCATTAATCTGGAACAATTAATCATTTCCCACAAATGAGTAGAGCCATCCTTATAAAAAGGTTTTACTTTAATGTTAAACCACATATGACTGTAAATTTTAATGATATATTCGGCAAGAACCTTTAAATTGTAAGATGGTGTTTTACACGACACGTATACACCAACGAGAGTGGGAGATTTTCCAAGGTTCCTTTTCGCTAAGTCTTTTGGAAATATTCCGCTTGATACTGCATGTCAAATTTAAAACAATACGTTTGGTCCGTACTTAAGTCCTCAAAATTCATATTCACATGTTTCAATTTTTTTATAATCCTGAATTTCCATATCTTCGCATTTTTCAAGTTGTTTTCCTATTAGCCCAGAAAATCTCTTAGGTCCCGTAGTTTTCCCATCGAGTCGTTAAAATAAGTACCTGAAGGGGAGCTCATACGTATGTAGTAAGCATATTATTATGCATTGTAAAGGTTTTTTTAATTTAGTTTCAAATATCCTTATTACTCCAGCTTTACGTCCCGTATTGACAGCGGTTCCGTCGCACCCAATAGACTCACAAACACCACTTTACGTTAACTCGAACTAATCTATCATGAGTCTTATGGGGCCCTAGACTATCAATAATATTGTGCAATATTTTGATTTGTTCGTGATATTGAAAGAATGTCTGGGGAAAAGAAGGAAACCGTCAATATTTTGCTCAATATAACTGCACAATATTATTGATAGTCGTCTATGGGCCACTTTACTCTCACTTAAGTAAAAGACACTATGAAAGCCACCGTCAAACACTATGAACGTCAATCCAAACTAAACTATACATTAATTACGAAACTAAAAAGCCTTCTTCATTTTGTTTCGCATCATATAAATTTATTGATAGGCTTAAAAGGCGTAATGCAGTTTTTTCGCGTTTTACTAATTTTTCTAGAAATTCACATGCTTTGAGGAACCGGTAAACATCATTTTAAATTTAAAAGTAAAATATTTTCGTTATATGGAGTAAAAAAGAAAACAAGTTTTCACTATTAGAATATTAAATTCGAAAATTCGTTTTTTAGTTCCACCCTAATGTACAACCGTGCATATCTTCTGAAAAAAAATCGCAATTTTTTTTCCCGAAATATGGGTCCCATTATTTCATGTGTAGAATGCGTCTGCAAAATTTAAAAAAAATCGATATCATTAAATTTAATTTTTACCGAAAAACGTCCGGTTTGGTATGGAACGACCGATTAGCAGGAACGTTATCAGCGTCTTAATTTTGCGCTGTAACGAAAAATGCAAATTAGTAGATTAGTTTGGGTTTCCTTCGGGTTAGTTGGACTCCTGTTCTACATGGCTCCGTTATTCTGTGGTAAAGCGGTAGTAGTGGTGGCCATGTATGCAATGTCCGCTTGCCTCGCCTATTGTTACACGGTTTCATCATAGAACGGTTTTAGGCAGTTATTGTGGACCGTTACTAATCTCTTATTTATTTTGAACGTTGAATTTACCGCGCTTGGGACAGCGACCACTGTATAGGGCCCGATCCATATCTGCGATAGTTTGTGCTTGCGCGAGTTATATCTTTTACTGAAACCCGAGTAAAAATAAAAAACGGCCTTATAAAGGGCGAACACCGGCCGCTTGGCTTTTTAAGGGGCATATGATGGCCGTAGAGTTTTTAACCATTTTTAATGGGAGCACATACGGCCTTACGACGGCCAAATTTGACCAAAAGATTTAAAAGGCCAAGTACTGAGCTGCAGAAACGGGCATTCGACGGGAAATTTGAACCAAAAAAAGAATCTGCACCAAATGTATTGTTGAATGTGTTTTATGGGAACTTCGTCATTTTTGTTATGTACAATGGTTCTTTCGATTTATCCTACTTAAAGATACCGATGCACAAGAGAAACGAACTCGCCAGTCGTCGGTTTGTTGTACGTGAAATGTGTGGTGCGTGTTGATTTATATTTTAGTGGGAAATTTTGTTATTTAACGGCTTGAAAAAAAAACACAACCGAAAAAATTTAACATTTAATTGCAGTGAAATATATTTTCTTATAGGAGGGCGAATATCCACGTTGCTGCTCCTGTACCACCGTCGTATACCCGTAATAGCAACCATACGGCCACCGTACCACCGTCGTATGGCCGATATTGGAACTGTAAGGCCGTTGTTTCACCGTCAATCGCCCCTGTACGGCCGTACTGTCCTGCAACGAGCCTTCTGTTAACCGCCAGATGGCCGAGGACTATGTTTCAATCACAGTCGGCATTTGCCGTTCTAAGGCCATCTTTTATTTTTACTCGGGAACTTATAATTTTCCTTTCAATTAAAAACGCAAGTATAATTATACGTCCACTCTCGTTTAATGTCGTAACCAAACTCAAACTTAATACAATTTTTGATTTTGAATCTTGCTTGTTGTTGACAAGAATTGTGCTTAGATATGCAAGTGCACAATTATTATCTCCAGACAATTTTCTATGAATTATTCTACATGATATCTAATTTCTTTCTGGGGATAAAACCCAACTCAAGCTTAATACGATTTTGATTTAATTTTTTATTTGTTGGGGGCAATAATTTTGCTTATATATGCAAGTGCATAATTCCTATCTCCAGCTATTCCTATACTTAAGTAAAATGTTGTGGATCCATAACTCCTCCCTCCTTAAGATTCGAGTCCGAAAGAGAATCGAACTGGTGCTGGTGGTTCTTCTTCTGTTGCTGTTTCTGCCGCTAACTGGGCGTTAGATGGTTCTTTAGGTTTTGTGCCTGAAGTTGAAGTTCTGATTTTTTTGTAAGCATATACGATACATATAAACAATATAACTGAAATAATTGAGAATGAGGTATACGTATGTTGGTATGCTTTGTCAGTTAGCATTTCAATCATTTCTCTGTTATGAAGGTGGTATTTTTCCAGTTTATGTAGACTTAAATTCTGTATTACTTGTGACGGAGTTATTGCCGGAAATATTGGGGGGAAGATCTGCACCGTGTCCCAGAAGATAGGTTTGCTTGTATAAGTAATGTTGTTTATGGTAACATCACAATTATCATAGTGTATTAGGGCCGTTCCAGAAATTGATTTGTTAGCGATCCCGCATGGTGATGTTATATAAGTCTTTGGTGAGTTTATCAATAAAATGTATTGGTCTTCTAACTGCATAATTCCTTGTAAGTCTGGCTCTTGGATGAGGGTGCATTCAGCTTTGTTGTTGTTAATTAAGTTCAGAATACAGTTGGATGCATTAGTTTGTCCTTGTTTTTCTTTCGGGCAGAAGAATATCTTTTCGATCATTTTACATGGCTTGTCCATTATTTGCATTCGATTTTCACTCAAAAAGGCATATGGGTTAGGTAGGACAATGGAAAATATTTTATTTAATGGAAGGCTTATAAGGCGATAAAAGGAATATATTTCATTTGACAGGATAGGTATGTTTATACAAAATATTATGTTGGATTTGTTATAGTACGCTTGTAAGTTCAGAAGTTCGTAAATTTGTTCATCAGATGTTATTTCTATATTTTACTTAGTTAGAATATTTTCAATTATATTTAACTCATTTGGATCAAGTACATATTTGTTTTGGTATGACATCTAATTTTGCGAGGGTTATTGACTCTTATATTTCCTGTAAGTGATTTGTTAATAATTCGATGTTAAAACTAGTTTGATATATGTATTGCATATATTGAAAATGCTCCTCTTCTGAATGAATCAAGTAGTTATTCAAAAAGTTCTCAAGAATTTGTTGCTGTGAATTTATGTGGTCTGTTATGTTGTTAGATCTTTCGATCATTTGTTTGTTAATTTGTATTTGTCTAGTTGATTCTCTATTTATTTATTTATTTATTTAGCCAAAAAAAAAATTTAGTCACATTGGTTGAGTTTCAGAATTTCTATCTGCTTGTTAATCCGTTCAGCGTCGTTTTCATCCATGTTTCCGGTGATCCCCTTTATTAAAGTACCTAAACCGTTTATTAAACCTCTTTTTATTCTATATCTTGGCAACAAGGTGTGGAGTTTACGTTCTAATTCTTCGTACTTAAGGTTCATTATTACTTTAACTGGGTTTTCGTGTAAATTGATTAATTGTATAGATTTTCTTATCCTGTCAACGTTTTCTACATAATTTGTTAAATTTGCAACATGTATTAACTTTGTATGCGACTCAATTATACGTGCTGGTCCCAATCTCATTGGTAGAATGCCCTGGCTGTTGGAGAGGTCCTGGATATCTATTCGTTGACTCATTGCCACCAATAACCTGAAATTTTCGTTTCCTCTTAATTTTGTTTTTATGACATTTTCTATTGTTAGTGGTTAATACTATAACTTTACAATTATCTCCTACTATAAGTTACTTTGCCCTAGGGGTTAATTTATTTCTTCTATTATTTTTCTCATAGATTATTCCCTGTCTAACAAGTTCTGGTGGTGTATCCCGAGTTTCGTTTAATTTATCTATTACCCTTTTATTATGCTCTTCTATTTTATGTTGGATTTTCTCGTAAAGATTTCGTTTAAAATCGCGTAGTTTATTGATGTAGTCATGCTCGGAGACATGCTGCATTATTTTATCGAATTCTGTCGTTCGTCCCGTAAATAATTCGAAAGGGGTGAGGTTAGTAATAGAATGAATGGTGTTATTGTAAGTGATAAGAGCTTCGTTTAAAATATCTTTAGGATTTGTTTTTTCTTCCTATCGTAGATTATTCTATAGATTTCTGTAAGGGTAGAATGGAATCGTTCCACGGGGGAATTTCCTGTAGAATTTTGTGGGGTAATTATGTGTAACTGTATTGAGGACTGTTCGCTGAATTCCCTAAAAATACTTGAAGTAAATTCGGTACCTGAATCACAGATAATTTTATTTGGTAATCTATGCTGAGAAAAGAAATCCCTGAGTGCCCTTATTACGTTCAAACTATTCCGTGAAGGAAGGATTTGTGCCGAGGCAAATTTGGAAAACTTATCTAAGATTGTTAAAATTTGTTGATTGTGTATACTGTATATATCAATGCTCAAAATAGCTAAAGGTTTGCGTACCGTTTCAGAGTACTCATACTTGATTTTTGTGGGATGTCTATAATATTTTAGTATTTGGCATTTCTCGCAATTGTTGAGAGATTTGGTTATTTTTTCTTTCATTTAAGGGAAGTAGTAATCTCTACGGAGATGATTAAAGTTTTCATTAATACCTCTATGGTTACTTTTTGTGTGGTATTCTGTAATAAGTTGATCTTGTCTAGCGAACTAATTTAAACAGTCTACTATTGGAAAAGTATTTGGAGTATACTGCTTGAACTACTCGAAATGTTTCATCATCAGTCAAAATTGCAGTTGTTTTTCGTGGATTTAGATATTCCTTTAGGATATTTGTAACGGCTTCTTCATTATGCAGGTTTGGTTGGCTGAATGTGCGGCGATGTTTGCTATCAAACAACATTTTGTACACCAGTTTTGGTTTAACTATTTTGTTTGTCTTATGTAATATCAATTGTTCCGTGAATTCATTGATTGGGCGTTCGGAGATTGGTATTCCATCATCAAGGTTCTCCTGAGCTGAATGTATCGTCGACGAATTTGAATTACTAGGATTATTTTGCATTGATTCATTAAGGTTGATTTCTACCCGGCTCAAGGCATCAGCATTAGTGTTCAATTTGCCTTTTTTGTAGACAATGTCGTAGTCGAATTCGGCAAGTTTTAGCCGCCATCGGATTAATTTAGAATTTGGCTCCTTCAAGGAAAACAACCACGTGAGTGGCTTATGATCGGTTATTATTTGAAATCGTCGTCCAAAGATATATGGTCTAAAATATTTTGTAGCCCATACGATTGCTAATAGCTCGTTCTCTATTGTACTGTAATTTTGCTCGGTTTGGGTCAATGTCCTTGATGCGTATGATATTGGTTTATCTTGCCCTATTTGCCCCTGACTTAATATTGCGCCTATTGCTACATTACTTGCATCTATAGTAAGGATAAAAGGTTTTTCGAAATCGGGATATTGCAACAAAGGTTCGTTACATAGGATGTCTTTACACTCTTCGAAACATTTCATGTAACGTTCATCCAATACTATTTTACTATCCTTCTTTAAGCATTCCGTTAGGGGTTTGGTTATATTGGCGAAGTCTTTAATAAACTTCCTATAATAACCAAGCAACCCTAAAAAGGACTTAATCTGTTTTTGGGTGCGTGGTATGGGGAACTGTTTTATAGCACGAAATCTTGTCGGGATTAGGTTTAACACCTTGCGACGTTACTATGTGCCCTAAGAAAGCTACCTCTTTACGGAGAAATTCGAATTTGTCCAGTTGTATTTTAAAGTTTGCTTCTCTTAATTTGGATAGAACCTTTGACAAACTTTCTGCATGTTCCTGTAGTGAAGTAGAAAACACAATAATATCGTCCATATAGACTAAACATATGTTACCTTGAAGTTCTCGTAAAACATTATCCATCACTCTTTGAAAAGTGGACGGAGCGTTTTTTAGGCCAAAAGGCATCCGAATGAATTCGTAGTGCCCGTTGTCCACTGTGAACGCAGTTTTCTCGATGGCTTTGGGATCTATTTCAATTTGGTGGAAGCCCGATGCTAAGTCAAGGGTTGTGAAATAAATGGATTTCCTTAATTTGTCGAGGATCTCGGTAATATTTGGGAGAGGGTACCGATCGTCAATGGTTTCTTCATTGAGCTTCCTGTAATCCACTACCAACCTCCACTTTTGTTTACCCGAAGCGTCTAATTGTTTTGGTACTATCCATATAGGGCTGCTCCACGGAGAAAAGCTGGGCCTAATTATTCCTTGATTTAATAGCTTTTCGATTTGCTCTCGAACTTCGGACTTGTGTATTTCCGGATATCTATAAGATTTGGTGTATATTGGGAGATCATTTAGAGTATTGATCTTGTGTTTAATTTTATTAGTGAAAGTTAACTGCTGATTTTCTTTAAAGAACACGTCATCGAATTTCCTACAAAGTTTGAAGAGTACCTACGTTTTTCTCTTCGTTCTTTAAATGATCTACTCTTATTAAATCTTTAACATCGAGCGAAGTAATCAATTCAGTTTGATCGCTATCAAAACTTATCCCAATATTATTGACTTCGCTATAATTTTCGAATTTTTCGGCCTTTAGGGGTTGCTCTACATAAAGCTTTTGTTCTATGCTAGAATTATTTATTACTTCAATTTCACTGTACCAATCTCGAGAAAAATATATTCCTCCAGGTATTTCTAGAAATTTATTTATTAAAATGGGTTTTATGAGAATGTCACCGTCTTTAAAATCAACCGGTAATCTAGCTATGATTTTGGAGAATGGGGGCACGATGTATAATCCTGAACTAAAGCACGGCTTGAACAATAGTTTAAGAGTAGTTTTTTGTTTCTAATACTTTTTATTTCAAAGGGGACTGGTCATAGGAGCCCCAGGCCCGGCGCAAAAGAAAAGTATCTCAGATTATCGGTTATAATGAGTATTGAAATTCTGTATAGTTTTTATATCTGGTAAATGTGGCAAAGGTGTTAATATTGGCATTTCTGTTTATTCAGGCAAAATACCTAATATCTCCCTGTATTTTTGTAACGCTATAACCTATTTTCATGAATAAGGTATCAGTGTACGCAGAATACTCCCACCTATCTAGCACTGTAAAAATGAAGGTCCTAACCAACTAACTTCCAGAGTAAAGAATCATCAAATCAAAATTTTGGTTTTTTTAACTAAAATATCAACTTCAACTGCCTTTTTCACCAAAAAATACAAAGCTAATCAATATTGTTTTTCCAAAATTGGAAAGCTTGGACAATTTCTTATTAATAATGTCCGTAAAAGTTTTATGCTATGGCCTTTACTTTTGAAATTATAAGCAATTTTGATATTAAAATTGACTCTATTTTGTACTTTTCTACAAAGCTTAGGTGAAAAAGTACTAAAAAAGTACGAAATAGAGCCAATTGTACAGGGTGTCCGTCCTAGCTTGCCAAGCAATTAATTTAGACAAAAAATTGTCGACAAAAAACACAAAAGGGGGGGGGGGCTATGTTTGCCCGTTTTCGAGATATGGCGTTTTGATTTTTGGTTTGAGGAAAAAAATGAGACTGGTCATGGCCCATAGAAAATTACCCCACACCCGGGGCAAATTAAACTTATCACAGAATTTTCTTAAAATTAGGTATCTAAAAAGTCGGTCCGAAATCAGTGGCAAACACATTAAAATTGCCTAGTCTTTTTGTTCAGGGTCTATTACTATAAATATACAGGGTGTCCTACGAAGAGTGACAAAACGGCCGTCTGTGGATATGTTATGGATAGACGAACAAAAAATCGTATGGGTTTGTAGGGACGGGGAATTATAAGCAATTTTAATGCTAAAATTGGCTATATTTCGTACTTTTTTTGTACTTTTTCACCTAAGCTTTGCTAAAAAGTACCAAATAAGCGCCAAATAGGGCCAATTTCAACATCAAACTTGCTAATAACTTCAAAAGTAAAGGCCGTAGCATAAAAATTGTCTGGACACTATTCACGGGAAATTGTCCAAGCTTTCCAATTTTGCAAAAAAAAAATCAGTTAACTACGTATTTTTTGGAGAAAAAGGTAGTTTTAGTTGAAATTTTAGTTAAAAAAACCAAAGTTTTGACTTTGACGACTCATTGCTCTGGAAGTTGATAGGGTAGAACCTTTATTTTGACAGTTTTTGATAGGTGGGAGTATTCTGCGTACACTGATACCTTATTCATGAAAATAGAATATATCGTTACAAAAATACAGGGAGATATTAGGTATTTTGCCTGAATAAACAGAAATGCCAATATTAACACCTTTGCCACATTTACCAGATATAAAAATTATACACAATTTCTATACTCATTATAACCGATAATCTGAGATATACTTTTCTTTTGCGCCGGGCCTGGGGTAATTTTGTATGAGCTGTGACCAGTCTCCTTTATTTTTGCTTCCAATTGTTCCATTTGCTGTAGGCCAATAAGTCCGTCGAAGTAATTATGAAATTTAAAAACTAAAAATTTCATTTTGTCGTTGATTCAAAATTCATTAAAGGTAGGAAATGTGTTTATTAATTTGATGTTTATTGAACACTGTTGTAATTGTTACTGGCTCTATAGTTTCATGTTGATATGGCTGTGTAAATTCTGGATTTATAAAACTAACAGACGCACCATAAGAAATTTTAAAGGTCTTCCGAATAGGGACGAAATATGAATATAAGAGAGAGTAGATTTGAACAATGGATGTTTAAATCTAAGTATCCGTACTGTTTGAGGCAGTACCCAGAAAATTTGAATCGTCTATTTCGTAAGTTATTTCCGTTGGATTTGGATAGTCAGTTTCGTCAATATTGGAAGGAATTTGAAAGTTCTCAATTGTCTTATAATCATACAAGTCGTTATTTTGCTCTTCAGTTGGGGAGTATTTATCCAACTCTAATTCGAGATGTTGTTTGTATGGATCCTGAGTTATATTATGTAGTTCTTTAACTGTATAGTTTGGTGCATGACTGTTATTTTCTCCAAATATATGGTGATTGTTTGGTGATTGGTATTGGAAGGATCTTTGAACAGTGTCTCCATTTGATATATCCATAGGTGCTGGAAGTGCTGCTATTTGTCGAGAAAACTTTGTTTTAGGGCTAATTGTTTGGAAGTTGTTGGGTCTCTGAACGAAATTTTGATGCGCAAATTGCTGAATTGGGGCGAAATTTCGCATTTGCTGCTGATTGGCCTTAGTGTATCGAGTAAAATTGTGGTTTGGGATAAAAGAACGATTTGGCTGTTGAGGATTATGTGCTGGGTGATAAAAATATTTAGTTGGCATTTGTCTTGAATTAGGTTTAGGTTGTATTGTAGTTTTCATATAATATGTATTTTGTTCTTGAATACAAAAATTAAGTGCTTCTGTAAGCGAAATTGGACGCATGGATCTGATTGTTGAACCTAATGGTTCTTTGAGACCTGTAAAGAATGTATTCAAGCACATATCTGAGTAAAGTGTTTGTTTAGCCGAAATAAACCTTTGGTTTTTTTCATGTAGTTTCACATGGTTAGTCATAGTGGAAAGTAATTATATTATTTTAGCATAAAATTGTACTGTATCCGTCCTTTGTTTGAGATCGTGTAGGTCACGAATGACTGAAGTCTCGTTCCGTTTATCTGAATAGTGTAAAATTAAATTGGCTTTAATGGTTTTCCATTCTAGAGGGGTGCCATACATGTTCAAGATTTCGTTTGCTGAACCTGTAATTTTATTTCTAATGGCTCTTAGAATTACGACACAATAACTTGTACCATCTAAAACCGACATTCCGACTAGAATTTCCTCCACGTTATTGATAAATTCATAGAGTAGTCTGGGATTTCCGTCATAGTTAGGAAGGTCCTTAATGGCGTCTGGTATTCTAAAATTATTGAACACTTCTTGAATAACTTGCGAAGTAGACGTTGTTAGAATAGGATTGATACCTGAGTCAAGAGCCTCCGCATTCGAGGGATTTGCCATTTTATTTATTTTTGTTTTTATTTTAATTTACCAAATTCTTTATTCTTATTGGTTTTATTCTTCTTTTAAAATTTATAAGCTTATTTTTATATTTAATATTTATTTCTTCTTATTTATGTATTATTATTTTTTTTTCAAAAACTTCCTTTTTTTATGAGATAATTTTTTCTTCCTTGTTTATTTAATTTAATATCTTTTACTTACATAAAATACCATTATATATATTTTTTTTATAATTGCGATTTTGTTTATTGCAAAATTAAACGCATATTTTTGTTCTTTTTATAAATAATTAAAAATTTCTTAACGCTATCTTTATAGCAGGAGCTTGGCTACCTTTTTTTTATTTCACTTCTATTGAATATATAATATATAGCTGGGACCCGTCGCGCCTATGCTGCACCCATAAGCCAATAGGAGTAATCAGTTGATATGAATTTTAATAAACAGTAGGAGAGTTTGCAAAAAAGGCAATTTTTTGGTATTTTTGATTCCAAATAACAAAATGTGAAACTATTAGGCAAATTCGTCGGCCATATTGGCGCGGCCATTTTGAATTTATAAGTTCTGATCACAAATTCGTTATTTGCAACTTTAAGAACTGTTTGTTTTGCGAGGGCGCGTTTCGCTTCGTTATTTTTCTTTTGTACCAAAAATTTTCTCTGCAATTACCTTTTTTCTATTTTCCTTGGGTGCCATCTACCGGAGCGTATTTGCGCCATGCGGTTTACCGAGATTTAGTCAAAACGCACATTCTGTGAAAGTTTCAGCTCAATCGGCCGTCTAGTTTTTGAGTTTTAGTGTCGCATTACAAACCAACAGACATTCATTTTTAAAACGTTTTTATTAGGTCGCTTTCTTGTCTGTCTGTTTGTCTGTACAAATCTTGCAATCGATTTTTTGAATACTTCCGGTTATCCTATCATGCTGAAATTTTGCATACAGCTTTATCCCCGATGACAATGCAATATAGTATACTCAATATACCATTAGAACCATGGCGGGAGTCTCAAGAGGGCGGATTACTGTTTTCTTCACGGAACAAATTTTGCAAATGATTTTTCGAATACTTCCGGTTATCCTATCATGCTGAAATTTTGCACGCAGCTATATCTCCGATAGAATGCAATAAGCTAAGTCGTTAGATCCATGGCGGCCGCCTCATGAGGGGGTATTACCATTTTCTTCACAGCCCCCTTGACATGATAGTCAAATGAAAGGGTATTATAAGTAGAATACAATAAGCAATATAGTATGCTCTAAATACCGTTAGATCCACGGCGGCCGTCTCAAGAGGGCGAATCACCATTTTCTTCAGAATACCCTCGACATGGGAATCAAATGAAAGGGCATGATAAGTAGAGTACAATAAGCAATATAGTATACTCAATATACCGTTAGATCCACGGCGGCCGTCTCAAGAGGGCGGATTACCATTTTCTTCAGAATACCCTCGACATGGGAATTAAATGAAAGGGCATGATAAGTAGAGTACAATAAGCAATATAGTATACTCAATATACCGTTAGATCCATGGCGGCGGTCTCAAGAGGGCGGCTTACCATTTTCTTCACAACCCCTGCGACATGGGTATCAAATCAAAGGGTATAATAGATAGAATACAATAAGCTATGTCGTTAGATCCATGGCGGCCGCCTCATGAGGGCGTATTACCATTTTCTTCACAACACGCTCGACATAGCAATCAAATGAAAGGGTATGATAAGTAGAGTACAATAAGCAATATGGTATACTCAATACACCGTTAGATCCATGGCGGCCGTCTCATGAGGGCGTATTACCATTTTCTTCACACACCCCCGACATGGGAATCAAATGAAAGGGTATGATAAGTAGAATACAATAAGCAATATAGGGTAGATCCATGGCGGCCGTCTCATGAGGGCGTATTACCATTTTCCTCACACACCCTTGACATGGGAATCAAATGAAAGGGTATGATAAGTAGAATACAATAAGCAATATAGGGTACTCATTATACCGTTAGATCCACGGCGGCCGTCTCAAGAGGGCGGATTACCATTTTCTTCAGAATACCCTCGACATGGGAATCAAATGAAAGGGCATGATAAGTAGAGTACAATAAGCAATATAGTACACTCAATATACCGTTAGATCCATGGCGGCGGTCTCAAGAGGGCGGATTACCATTTTTTTCACAACACCCTCGACATGGGAATCAAATGAAAGGGCATGATAAGTAGAGTACAATAAGCAATATGGTATACTCAATATACCGTTAGATCCATGGCGGCCGTCTCATGAGGGCGTATTACCATTTTCTTCGCACACCCCCGACATGGGAATCAAATGAAAGGGTAGGATAAGTATAATACAATAAGCAATATAGTATACTCAATATACAGTCAGATCCATGGCGGCCGTCCCAAGAGAGCGGAATGCCATTGTCTTCACAACCCCCTTGACATGATAGTCAAATGAAAGGGTATTATAAATAGAATACAATAAGCAATATAGTATGCTATAAATACCGTTAGATCCATGGCGGCCGTCTCAAGAGGGCGGATTACCACTTTCTTCACAGCACCCTCGACATGGGAATCAAATGAAAAGGTATTATAAGTAGAATACAATAAGCAATATAGTATACTCAATGGCTAAGGCGTTAGATCCATTGCGGCCATCTCAAGAGGACACGCACTTACAAATCTACTTCTCAGAGTAAGTACTTGCGATTTTCCCTACTGGGTCGCTTTCCTGTCTGTGTGTGTGTGTGTGTGGGTGTATGTTTGTCAAATTTTAAAATCGATTTTAAACTGACGATTTTAATCGAACAGAAAAAAAGTTAATAAAGCGGTTATTAAAGAATCAGTGTAGTGTAGTGTGTGCTAGAAGAGAGAACAATTGTGAAATAAGGTAAGTATACTCATAATTTCCAGTGTAATATATATTTTATCACGTTTATATTTTATTAGTAGGTAGAATAGTCCGTTAGTGACAATATCTGGAGAAACAATTTTGGAAAATTATATAGATACGTATGTGCTCGTAGTAGAGAGGAAAAAAGAAGTGAAAATTTGTGAAATATTACATAGATAGGTGCTTGTAGTATATTTGTCAAATTTTGTAATCCATTTTAATCAAACAGAAAGAAAGTTAATAAGGCGATATTGAAGAATCAGTGTAGTGTAGTGTGTGCAAGAAAGGAGAAAAAATTGTGAAATATTATATTGGTAAGTGCTTATAATTTCCCGTGTAATATATATTTTATCACGTTTATATTTTGTTAGTAGGTAGAATAGTCCTTTATTGACAATTTCTGGAGAAAAATTTTTAGATTATTATATAGATACGTGTGTGCTAGAAAAGAGAAAAATTTTGAAATATTACATAGGTAGGTAAACGAAAAAAGAGGGAAAAAAATTGTGCTCCTAGTTTTCACTTAAATAATATATTATATCTGTATTACGACTGAAATTATATTAGCAATAATAGAAAATAGTAGTAGAGCCAAGAATAGAAAACAAGAAACTGTGAAATAATACATATAGGTAGGTCCTCCTAGCTGTTACTTAAATATCTATTTTACAACGAATATATTATTACCAATAACAGAAATTAGTCCAGTCCATAGTAGAGCCAAGAATAGAAGACAAGAAATTGTGAAATAATACATATAGGTAGGTCCTCCTAGCTGTTACTTAAATATCTATTTTACAACGAATATTTTATTACCAATAATAGAAAATAGTCCAGTCCATAGTAGAGCCAAGAATAGAAAACAAGAAACTGTGAAATAATACATATAGGTAGGTCCTCCTAGCTGTTACTTAAATATCTATTTTACAACTAATATTTTATTACCAATAATAGAAAATAGTCCAGTCCATAGTAGAGCCAAGAATAGAAAACAAGAAACTGTGAAATAATACATATAGGTAGGTCCTCCTAGCTGTTACTTAAATATCTATTTTACAACGCATATTTTATTACCAATAATAGAAAATAGTCCAGTCCATAGTAGAGCCAAGAATAGAAAACAAGAAACTGTGAAATAATACATATAGGTAGGTCCTCCTAGCTGTTACTTAAATATCTATTTTACAACGAATATATTATTACCAATTACAGAAATTAGTCCAGTCCATAGTAGAGCCAAGAATAGAAAACAAGAAACTGTGAAATAATACATATAGGTAGGTCCTCCTAGCTGTTACTTAAATATCTATTTTACAACGAATATTTTATTACCAATAACAGAAAATAGTCCAGTCCATAGTAGAGCCAACAATAGAAAACACTGATATACTATTAGTCGATTTTGGTAGCAATTTTCCGTATGCATCTGCCATAATATCATTAAGATGTTCAAAATTGATTGCAAAATTTCACACACAAAACTAAAAAGCAGAAAATAAATACTTGAATAAAAAAAAACTTTTTAATATAAAACGTTTTTAAAACGAACTAAAAAGTATAAAATAAAAACGTGGGGCGCATGTATGATTGATGCGAATGATTTCTCAACCCAGCTATAAACAATACTACGGAGTGTAGAGTAGCTGGGTTGAGAAATCATTCGCATCAATCATACATGCGCCCCACGTTTTTTCGTTTTAAATCTTACAAATATTTTCATAGCTATTACAAATTCACAATTACAAATTTTCAGGACTATATGTATGGTGTTAGGAATATGTATGGGGTTATAAATCTGTATGGGGCTAGGAGGCTTTATTTTATACTTTTTAGTTCGTTTTAAAAACGTTTTATATTAAAAAGTTTTTTTTTATTCAAGTATTTATATATAAGTATATGTAGATAAAAAAAATTTTGTAATTTTCAAATTCTCATTTTTCACTTTGTTTACTACGTTCTGAACTTGTTGTTTTTGTTTTTTTGTTAATTTAGGAGAAACACAAGGAAGAATGGAAGAATGAATAATCAAAATTCTTACCTGGACAACATAATTAAGACAACAGCTTTCATTTCCAAATTTTTCGATTATTTTTTCCTTTAGGTCCTTCAAGACGAAGACTAAACAGTCACCGGAATTTTAGAGCACTTTTTCTTTAATTATTTTAGTTCACACGAATAAAGGTCGATTTATATCAACAGACATTCAACGTTGGAGACACGTAGCGCGGCAGACACGAAAAATATTGTTCAATACATTTTCTATGAGAGCATTCACATCTACAGTAACGTGGCTCCACAGACAAAGCGTTACGTGAGATGTGAAAGCTCTCATAGAAAATGTATAAAACTATATTTTTCGTGTCTGCCGCGCTACGTGTCTGCAACGTTGAATGTCTGTTGATATAAATCGACCTTAATCCGTTGATGCCGGCTGCGTTACGATAAAGTTTTAATTACACCGCGAAATTGCTTTACTATTTCGGCACTCAAAATTAAATTACACTTCAACACCGGAACAATTTTGTTTATACGAATTCCGTATTACACAATAATATAGAAATGTTAAAGTGCCACGAATTTCCCGTTCTTGAAATTCTAATGCCGACTGCGCCAGTTATATCTTTTACTGAAACTTATAATTTTCCTTTCAATTAAAAACGCAAGTATAATTATAGGTCCACTCTCGTTTAATGTCGTAACCAAACTCAATCTTAATACAATTTTTGATTTTGAATCTTGCTTGTTGGGGACAAGAATTCTGCTTAGATATGCAAGTGCACAATTATTATCTCCAGACAATTTTCTAGGAATTATTCTACATGATATCTAATTTCTTTCTTGGGATAAAACCCAACTCAACCTTAATAGAATTTTGATTTAATTTTTTATTTGTTGGGGACAATAATTATGCTTATGCAAGTGCATAATTATTATCTCAAGACAATATTCTAAGAATTCTTCATGTATCTAATATCTTTCTGGCGATAAAAATCATGCGATCTTAAAGTGCATAAATCCTATCTCCAGCTATTCTTATACTTAAGTAAAATGTTGTGGATCCATAACTCGCGCTTCGTTGCGGAGAAGGACTTTGTCGCCTATGTGGAGTGTTAGAGGCCATACCTTTCCGTCATAGTATGCCTTGGAGCGGGTTTTGCTGGCGAGCAGGTTCTTGCGTGCCAGTGCGTACGATTTTTGTAACTTATTTCGGAGCTGATGAAAGTAACTTGAATTGGTATAGAGGGGTTCCGGGTCTCGCTTCAAGTTGGACGGGACATCGGCTACAAACCCATAGAGGCAGTCCATGGGGGTTAGTTTAGTTCCTTCGTGTACACTGTTGTTGTACACGAATGCTGCTGTTCGCAGGAAGTGGTCCCAACCTTGTGGGCTTTCATCTGCAAGGGTACGCAAGTATTCTATCAGTGGCCTTTGTGCTCGTTCCAATGCACCATTGGACTGAGGATGGTAAGCTGAAGTCTGGAGTTTCTTCACCTTTAGGAGTCTGCTAACACTTTTAAACAGTTCGCTTAAGAAGTTTGTGCCCTGATCGGTTACTATCTGTTTTGGTATGCGGTAGCGCGTGACGATTTCGTCGAAGACAATTTGTGCTACCGTTTGTGCTTCCCCAGTGGGAATGGCATACCAATCTACAAATTTTGTTAAAATATCCTGGAAGGTTAGGATGTACTTGTTTCCCGAGTGAGTTTCTTCCAGGGGACCTACTATGTCTAAATAGGCTTTATCGAAAGGCTTTTCGGCTATGTCCGTGATAACCATGGGCATTCGAAATTGCCTAGAGGCCTTCATGGTTTGACATTTCTTGCACCTTCTTATGTAGCGAGAGATATCGCGGAACATACGTCTCCACCAATATTTTTGGCGTATTCGGTTGAATGTTTTGACGACTCCCTGGTGTCCACCGAAGGGAGAGTCGTGATAGTCTTTTAGAATTGTATTTATCTCCTCCTGGCTTGTAATGACCTCAACTTTTCTTTTCCCTTTGAGGTTGTCGTCTTTGGAGGGATCTTCTGGGGTTTCGTCTTCGATCCCAGGTTGTTGGGGCCCTTCCTCTGAGTGGGGGGCTTCTGGTGACGGAGTTCGTCTCTCTTTTTCGGCGTATTTTTGCTTCTGTGCCTTGTGCATTGTTGGGGCGTTTCTTGCTGTTTTATTTGGGGGTGTTTTCCGGCTTGTTGGGCTTTAGTTTCTTCCGTAAAGGTTTTCAGGTCCTCCACGACTTGTGGTATACCGCTGAGGGCATCAGCATTTGTATTATATTTTCCCGGTTTGTACTCGATACTGTAGTCGTATTCTGACAGTGATGGAATCCCACTAGTCGAGTAGTTGGGTCCTTGACGTTGAATACGCCTTTGAGGGGTTTATGATCGGTGTAGACCGTAAACTTCCGACCCAATAGGTAACACCTATAATTTTTCACTGCCCAGACTATTGCCAGCAACTCCTTCTCGATGGTGGAGTAGTTGCGTTCTGCCTTGTTCAAAGTGCGGCTTGCGTAGGCAATAGATTGCTCTTTTCCTACTTCTCCATGAGAGAGCACTGCTCTGAGTGCCTCACTGCTCGCATCCGTTGTCAAGCTAAACGGCTTGTCGAAGTCTGGATAGATTAGTAATGGAGGGGATACTAAGTTATGTTTTATTTGTTGGAATGCGTCTTCACACTTTGGTGTCTAAGAAAACTTTACGCCTTTGCGTAGAAGGCTCGTTAAGGGACGAACTATTTTTGAAAAATCTGGGACGAATTTTCGGTAGTAATTGGCAATGCCTAGGAACGATTGCACTTGTCTGATAGTCCGTGGGGGAGGGAACTTCTGGACGCATTCTGTTTTACGTGGGTATGGTAGGGTTCCTTTCTCTGAGCAAACGTGACCCAAATAAACTACTTATTTTCGGAGGAATTGGCACTTCTCTGTTTGTAATTTGAGGTTATTTTCCCTCGGTAGAAGACTCTCCGAAGCTTACTGTTGTGGTCCTCAAGGTTTTTACCATAGATGACGATATCATCCAGGTAGACGAAGCATTCGAGGCCTTGCAGGCCTGTAAGGACATAGTTCATGAGCCGTTGGAACGTAGCCGAGGTTCCTTTTAGCCCGAACGGCATACGTTTGAACTCATAGTGGCCGTAGTTTGTGCTGAAGGCTGTCTTAGGACGATCTCGTGGTTCCACCAGCACTTGGTGGTAGACGCTGGCCAAGTCGAGGGTTGTGAAATACCTTGAGCGACCGAGCTGGTCTAGAATGTCCTCGATTCTTGGCAGGGGATATGCGTCGCCTATAGTCTTTTCGTTGACTTTCCGAAAGTCGACAACTACTCGCCACTTTTTCTCGCCATTGGGGCCCGCCTTTTTGGGGACTACTAATAGGGGTGAGTTCCATGGGCTCTTACTGGGTTGGACAATATCATTGTCAAACATCTCTTCAAATTAGTCATTTATTATTTGCCTTTGGGTTTCGGGCAATCTATACATTTTCTGGTTAACGATCTGGTCATAGGCCATTGGGATTTCATGAGAGATAGCGTCTGTGTACGTGAGCTTATCTCCTTTCAAGTGGAATATGTCTGCGTATTCATGACATAGTTCCTTTATGGACCTCTTCTTTTCGGTGGTTAGTGGGTGATCGAGGCTGAGTTCCTCGTCAACCTTTTGAAGGCGCTGTGCACGCTCTTGTTCGTCCGTATCTTCATAGTCCGGGAATGTATATCTGACTTGTTGTAACTTGGTGGTCTCCTGATCACGGCTTTTGTGACCCAGTGGCGATTTAGCCCCTAGTTTCTTCTGCCATTTGCGGCTTGTTTTGAGTGGTGGGGTGCCGGCTTTAGTTAACGGTCGTTTGTTCCCGCACTCGCCGTTGTCTTTTTTGACAAAGAGGCTTGGGCTAGAACTTGCAGGGCTGGGGTTTAGTGATATTGTAGAGTAGCCATTTGCTGGGACGAGCGTTAGAGTTAGGCTTGTCAGGGCTACTGGATTAATGTTGGCATTGAGGAGGCCAACAGATATTGTTCGATTTCCGGAAGGCAAAAGGGCGTTCGCGAGGAATACTCCTTCGCAGGGCTCGTGAGCTTCACAGAGCATTTTTTCCTCTAAACTTAAGGATATTGGTACCAGCATCTGGGACCGACCTGGGATGCAAATAGATTCCTTTAGGATTACATTTTGTCTCAGATCGTCATTGTTCTATAAACCGTTGAAGTTGTTATCCAACCTTGACCCCGTCTTGAGATTGGCAGCTAGTATTCCTCTCGGAGGGTACCTGGGAGACACCACCGGGGTCTGGCTCGGCTTCTACGAGCTGGGCCTCCCTGGTTTGGGTTTGCTCCTGCTGCTCTCTGGGCCTCGGCTCGGTGGTCTTAGTGTGTATTGGGATGATAATCTCTTCCGGATTCGTCTCCGTGCGAGGAAATCGTAGTATCTTTTTGGGGCCCTCTACCTTGCAGTGCTGGGAGATGATATCCTAAAAGGCCATCTTTCTGAATCTCGGGCATATTCTGCACTATTTGGAAGGTGCAAGGAATTGGGGATTTTAGGTTGAAATTTCCTTGGCAGCTTCCGAGGGTTTTCCCTTTCGCGTATGGTGTTTGTAACGTGCACTTTTAAGAAGGGTCTATGGTGACATTTTGTCGAAGTTTGCTCTTTTTTTAGTATTGTAACCTCAGAGCCTGAGTCCACCACTAGTTGTGCTTTGCCGTTGAGACTTATGTCGAGCGGAAGGGTGACTAGTGGGGTGGTGCTAGTAGTTGTCTGAGGTCCCCCATTTTGTTTTTCGTTAGTGTTTAGTGTCGGGCGGGGATGTTTGATCCGACTGCGGGTAGTTTCCCGATTGGGAGTTCTCCCATCGCTGCCTTTGTCGACAGTCTCCTACCTGGTGGCCCCGTCTTCCGCAGAAGTCGCAGGTAATGACGTATGTTGAATACCCGACAGGTATTGCTATTCGCCTGGTTCTCATTATTTTGCAGCTGTGAGCGGGACTGTGCTTGATGGGTATTATTTGCTGGGTAGCGGTTATTATTTTGGAACGGTATTCCGCCACTATTGTTATTAGTACGTTGTTCAGTGAAGCGACCGCTATTAGAGAAGTTCGGTCGTGGGCGCTCTGGGGGGCGGCGACAATCTCGCGCATCGTGATTTGTCGCCCTACAAATAGTACAATAAGGAGTATTTTTTCTTTTGATACAGTCTGCGTAGGTGTGTCCCCTGTTACGGCAATAACTACATGTGACATTTGCCAATGGGTTCCCTGGTGATTTTTGAGGCGTTGGTGGTGCTTGTGTCGCTTGGGGTACGGTTGGAGTTGTGGTAGGGACAGGCATGTTTGTCACCATTGGTTGTTGTGTATTAGACGTTGAAGGCTGTAGGCGATTATTGCGTGATGTGGGGCGATGTGTTCTTCTAGTGTTGTATTTGGTGGAGCGATGGCGGCGGCGGTGTCTTGGGCGAAGTAGAGTTGAGGTGTTGTTTGTATAGAGGTGTGGCCGTTCAGGCCTAACTGTGGTGGGTAGGTGTAGGGACTATTAGTGTAAGCCTGTGGATATGAGTTGTTGTACAGGCTGGGAGTGGGTATACTTGGCCCATATTGGCTGTACATAGGCAGAGCTGATGAACTTTGGTACTGACCATGAATGTTCAGTGTTGTCTTCTGGAGTCTTTCCATGTCCAGGGCTTTCTGGGTTAAATTATCCAGGCTGTCATCGCCTGTTGCCAGCAAGTATTGGCATAGGTGTGGATTAGTTATCCCACCTTTTAATGCGTTTTTCGCAAAATCTTCTAGCTGTACTTTGACGTGGGGTGCCGCTTCGCCATATTTAGTTGTGGCGGCTTCTATGCATAAAGACAGCTGTTGCTTTATTCGCGTGGTGTAGGCTGTGAGGGGTTCCATAGGGAACTGCCGGAGTGTTATTAGTTTATTTACTAACTCCTGATAGGTTTCCCTAGGTAAATAGGTACGATTGAGGAGCTTTTCCGCTTCCTCGAAATTGGCTGGCTGACTTGAGGCTATCAACTGTAAGCTTCTCCTCTAAGTCTGGTGGGGAAGATGTGAATAAATGCCCCTTTCTCAATTTCTCTACGACAACAACCTATAAACATTTGCAGCTCGGTCGTCAGGGTCGGGCTTTGCCCACCCGAAAATAATGGGACCAGCTGCGCTGTTATTTTAGCGACTTTCATATATTCGTCTGCCATGGCTATTGGTATTGGTTTCTTTTCTTCCTTTGAGGTGTAGTCTCTTTCGTTTAGGGTAAGGTTGTCCTTCTCAGATTTCGTGAGGGACACGCTTATCCAATTGAGAAGGGCTTCTGCGAGACTGGTAGTGGACGCCGCGGGAGTGGTGTTCGAACGGCTGTCGTTTTCGGTCTCACAATCTTCAATATTACTTAGGTTATGTAACTTATTATTAAACTTTTCTACACTAGGCCCTTTTTCAGAAAGAGGGCGCTCGAGGGATTTAAATTTCGCTAAATCCTCCCTAAATTGGAGGGTACTTTGCTTTAATTTCTCTGCTTGTGTCAGGCGGCGTTATATTTATATCACCTGTCTCGAGCGCTCTCTTTAATATTTGGTCTAAACTTAAACTAGGACCTACTTGTTGACTATTCTTCTCGCCTAATAGGGTTCCGCTCCTCAGTTTCCTGGATGATTCTGTTGTGGTGGGCGTGGATGTGTCGCCTACTAGATTGAATTGGGTGCTGGTATCGTTGGGCCCTGACGCTGTTGAATGGCCTGCTGTTGATTGATGATCCCTCGGTGGGGGGGGGGGGTTCCTGAGAGGTGGTTGTCCCCCTGTTGGCCCTCTGACATAGGGCGTTCCCTGGGCACGGATGAAGCCCGCAAAATTCCCTCGATGTAATTACTTAGGGGGGTGTATGCTTGTTCGCCTGGAACAGAGGCACTTTGTTGAACACCCCCGAGCGATGGTTCTTTGTAGGATCTAGGATTTGCTGCACTTTTGCAACCGCTGAAGCTGCCCCAAGTTAGGCTCAACCTTGGGCAAACGGTCTAGTGTGCCTTGACCAGCAGTGTTAGCGATTTTTATTATTAGCGCACCCAGATCCTACCGGCTGCGCCAATTGTTGAGTTTACTTTACACCTTTTTATTCTCGTCTATCAATCTTGTTATCTAATTATATATGTATAAATATATGTTTCTTTTCAATTACCTTGGTTATGCACTAATTTAAAACTCCAATGACAGAACTCTTTAGAGTGATAAGTTTGCTTATTTAAGTGACAATGTTATACCATAGTTCATAGGTTGATTAAAATTGATGCAAATTCTTGACTAAATTAACCCTCTGCTTAAAGAACTTTTTATAATAATAAGTTTATTTATCTAATTAACCACGCTGTTTCTTATTCCATTCGTTTATTTAATGAATTGTACATCAAGATTACATAATCCATGAGTACTAAGTACCTACATTAGGGTGGCCCTCCATTATATGGAGAAAAACAAAGTGCTTAAATTCTAAGTCTCACCCCCTAGAAATATGAGAATAGCCAAAAAACTAAGAAAAAATTAGCATTGCGATCGAAATCTTAAAAAATGATGATTTTTTTCCTTTTTTCACTTTTTACCAGCCCTGAAATAGTCAATAAATATTATTCATAAATTCTACATATTATTACCATTCTAAAATGATCAAAATAATAAAAATCAGTTTACAAATAATAAAACTATGAAATAAAATAGCAGTTGAAAAAAGTTGAAAAGAGGTAAAAATTCATCATTTTTTAAGACTCCGACTCTAATAGTCCAAGAGATAGAGGCCAGTTTTGGAAATGATCTTTACTCCTTCCAATTTTGTTTTTAATATTTAAAGGGGATGTTGGCGGAACCTTTTTCGACAATGGCAGATCAACGCCGTGTTGCAGTGTTGGGGGTGCGAGGGTGAATTTTGGTTTAAGGGAAAATGTAGTTTAATGATTTAGAATAAAAAGGTAATGACACAAATAGGGTATCTTTGTTATCGTAAGGAATGCAGCTTTCATTTAATTAATAAAAACAACGGGAAAAAAGAGAAATAAAGGGGTTTATTTGTAAAAAATATGAAAAAAAGCAATTTAGATCGTTGAACTTTTTTGACATCTTCAAAACTTTCTTAAAAAGTGCTCAACCCCAAGACTCCAGCTGCCTTGGTTCATTTGCTATTTACCATTCTTACGGAGAGATAGATCCGAGTTTTGCACATGATCTGTAGCCCTGCCAATTTTGATTTTAATATGTAAAACGGGATGTCAAAACATAACCCCGTTATGAAAATGGTTCCCTATATGTTTTTTGGGTCGCTGATCACGAAAATCCTGTGCCGCCTATATAGCAGATATCCCGAGCCTTTTTCAACCCGTGTGGCCCGTGTGACCCGTGGTCCGTGTGACCAGCGACCCGTGTGACCAGCGACCCGTGTGACCCGTGGCCCGTGTGACCCGTATTTTTGGTGCGAATAGACGAAAACGAATAGATGGTGCGAATAGAAAGAAAACAGAAGTCATTTTAAAATATTTTAAAGGAGCTAAAATAGATTTGTCCAGTATTTCAGGCTGCATAGTTTCTATGCATTAAAAATAGTGCTGTGCGATTCTGTATCGATTTAAGACAAAATATCCTTCACACAAAATTAGGTAAACACCAAACTATAAATCCTTCACAAAGTAATTGATCAACAAACTAACTATATAAATTCTTTAAGGAGGAACCAGAGTTCTACAATTAATTAATTCACAAATAAAGTAAACAAATTATATACATTCTTTAAAGTGCAGCAAGAGTTCTACAATTACATATTATGCACTAACTTAGTAAACACCAAAACTAATATGCATTAATAAAACTAATTTGCATTAATTAAATGTAAGAGTTCTACAATTACTTATTAAACACTAACGAAGTAAACACCAAAACTAATTTGCATTAATTAAATGTAAGAGCTCTACAATTACTTATTAAACACTAACGGTCACCGACTAAATAATCAAAACCGCCCGCTATCGACGAAAGTTAAAACCCAACTCTTCGATCAATCCGTTGATCGACCTTCGCTTCAAAAACTTTTCTTGAAGAAAACCCGTCGTTGCGGATTTCTTCCGGGCCGTCAACCTTGGGGCCAAAGTCAGCTGCTGGTCTTTCACCCAAGGCTGAGGGCACCGGCCGGAAAAGCGCACCCGTCGACTTTTCTTTTCATTGCCCCGAAGCTTGCGCAATTTGCTTACGAAGGTTTTAATTTCTTTCGCAAGACAAATTGCGCTAAATTCTTGTTGCCTTTTTAATATTTTGCACGGGGCATTTACTGGCCCCGTGCATTTTTATTTACACAACAAATTACTCCTCAACTATTTATCGTAAAGCAACGTGATTAGGCTCATTTTTTAGAGAAATGTACATTCTTTAATATATGATATCAATATCATAAACCTCAGTCGAATATGTTAGTTCAAAGTCAAAATTTTGTTTTGTTTAACTAAAATTTCAACTAAAACCACCTTTTTCTCCAAAAAATACGTAGTTAACCTATATTTTTTTTCCAAAATTAGAAAGCTTGGAGGATTTCCTATAAATAATGTTAAAACAATTTTTATGCCTACTACACCAGTGCCAAAACGCTTTTTATGTTTTGTAAAAGCTGCAATTTTTTCAAAGCGATGGATCATTTTGTTTCTTTTTTAACGAATTTAATTTAAAAAGAGGATCCAGTTTTCAATCAAAAAAGTTGACGGACAAAATTTTGATTTTTCAACTTTTCAGGACGGCTTTTTACTTTCAGATGAGGTAAAAAAATTATAGTGTCACAATAGAAAAACATCGATAAAAATTCGAAAAACCAAAATCTTCCTTTTTCAAATATCGATTTTTCTGTAAACTTCACTGATTCTTTATCTCTCTTTGAAATAACGTTCTGTAAACTGTAAATTTAATGTAACATATTTTAACGGAACTTCATGTAACAGTTTCAGGTTCGGACTGCTGAAAAAATATTGTTTAAACAACTATTTCACAAACCGCAATCGAGAAAAAAATAACATTTTTAGGCAAAAAAAAATATACGTATTATGGTGACTTATACATTAAAACTTACTAGCAGCCCAGCGGGAAATTTATCAAGCGCTGCCAAAACTAGCAAGAATGTATCTCTTCCAATTCATATGTTATGGAAGCTCTTTGGAAGCACGCACTCTATACTCCGATTTTTGCTTTGTTTTCTCAAGTTTTCTCTTAATCCCCTTAGTTGGGAAATTTGTAGTTTTTGTAAAGCCACGTCAGTTGTGAAATTCTATTTCTGGTGAAAACAATATTTTATTATTGAATTAATGCTGTTGAAAAAAATATTTTAATAAATATATCTCAGCCATTTGTGTATTAATTAATTACTGAAACTGTAAAATTATTATGGGTTAGATTTCAGCAAAATATCGATAATTATGTATGGGTCACGAAAGCTTCAGGAGATTCCCAAGAGCTTCAACTTCCCAGCTTCAATTGCGCTTCTTGAACAACAAAATATAAGCGCTTCGCTCTGATAACATGCCCGTGTTAGAAGGAAGGGAGTTGGGATATGAATAAGAAGCGCAGAATCTGTTCAGAAGCGCTTCAATTCCCCGTTGGGAGGACCCAGCACTCGAAATTCAAGGGCCATTTTCTTTCCCTTTTTGAATTTAAATCTAGAAGCCTTTAATAACAAAATTTTTCGAGAACAATAAACAAAATTTAAAAATGAAACAAATTTTTTATAGTTGGAAAAAGCAATGCCAACTTTTATTATCTCTTAATATCACATATTACATTTAAAAGATCTTAATTTAAGAATCAAATATACTTCTCTGTACAAAACATTTTTGGTGTAATTTCTATCATCATTTAATAGAAGTCCCTGTTCTCCTGTTTGAGTAATATAAAATCGCAATCCACCAAATGAACGAACTCTACTGGCCGCAACATACAATTGCCCATGAGAAAAGACTGTGCCGTGTATAAATAAAATTGTGATTCTCAGCTTCGCGCTGAACTCAAAGCTACATGAAGTTCCGTTATAATATGTTACATTAAATTTACAGTTTACAGAACTTTATTTCAAAGAGAGATAAAGAATCAGTGAAGTTTACGGAAAAAACGATATTTGAAAAAGGAAGATTGTGGTTTTTCGAATTTTTATCGATGTTTTTCTATTGTGATACTATAATTGTTTTACCCCATCTGAAAGTGGAGGTTTCAACGAAAAAAAGCCGTCCTGAAAAGTTGAAAAATCAAAATTTTGTCCGTCAACTTATTTGATTGAAAATTGGTCCCTTTTTTTAAATTAAATTCGTTAAAAAAGAAACAAAATGATCCATCGCTTTGAAAAAATTGCAGCTTTAACAAAACATAAAAATGAACACTTTCACCAAATTTCATTAAAATAGAATCATTTTTGTGAAAGAGAAAAATGATAAATGAAAAAATTGGTTTTTAATGTTTTTTATCGTTTTCCTCCATTTTTTTGAGGTTAAGCCTAGTATGGAGTTCGAACGGAATTCCGTTCCCCATATAAAATACATGTAAAAAGATGCACGGAATTCCGTTCACCAAATTTTTCCGTGCCCTTTATGTTTTATGAGTACGCAGTTCGAACGGAAAACTATTGGTAATATTTAGCTTGTGCAATTCTCTAACAGGTGGCTTCAGGGAATTGGAGACTTTTCTCCGTTCATGTTGGAACGGAATAAATGTTAGACAATTATTCCGTGATGTGTGTTAGGTAATTTTGACAGGACGAATGAAAAACAGCTATTGCCGTCAGTTAGTGGTTTTATATGTGATTTTTAACAGTCAGCTGTTCGCCTTTTCTCAAATGTTAGCTTTTCTCCACGGTATTCTACACGCAATTTTTCCGTGTAGAAATATTTACCAAAAATGCTGAACGGAATTCCGTGCGAACTCCATACTAGGCTTTATGGCGAAAAATGGTTTGAATGAAAGTTATAGATTTTTTAATTATCTACAACTTTTAGATTCAACTTTTTTTTGATAGGAGGTCTACTTTTGCCAGAAATAGTAAAAACCGCGTTTCACCCCTAAAAACCGAGATTTTGGCACCCCTTCCGGTCATCTGTAGCGGGGCTTTCGATTTTTCCCTGTTTATGTACAATGTATCCTAAATTTTGCCGCCATCCCTATACTGCTAAGAATTTTTTTTCTCAAAAAATATCTGCACTGGTCTATACGGCCTTTACTTTTGAAGTTCTAAGCAATTTTGATGTTAAAATTTGCTCTATTTCATACCTTTTCACCTAAGCTTTGTCGAAAAGTTCCAAATAAGCACCAAACCTGCCTGGATGCCTTTATTTTTTATAACAATGAATTATTTATTTAAATGTCTTTACTTTTTATAATATAGTGAATTATTTATTTTAATTTGGCCATGAAATTCGTTTTTTTGTTTTGTTAAATTTAATAAAAATTTTATCAAATAAATGTAATTTTTCTTTAAATATTGTACTTGATTTTTATAAAATTGATTTTTTAAGGCCAATTTATAGAAAAATTGATTTCCAATATCGATTTTATTTTTTGAAAATCGCACATCACTAATTAAAAATAAAAACCAATAATAAGCGACACCCTGCTCCACAGCCAAAAAAATCGATAGAATCCAAATATATTTCCCAGACTTATTACTATAAATACCATAACGATTTCCTTATATCACAAATCTTGTAAACCCTAAAATACCGATGGGATTTCATTAATGGTATCATAACTGACAAAAAACCATAAATCAATAATTTTCATTAATTCAAAAACTTTTTTACAAAAAATGTAAATATTAAAAACATTTAAACCGACATTAAAATTACTCACATGTATCAGAGATGCTTATTACAGGATTACGATAATAAAAGTATCCATCTTTAACCAAAAGTAGCTCAACCCTTTCTTAGATAAAAGGTTTTAGCATAGAAAATGAATTTTAATAAATAGTACTCTGGGGATGAATGGCACATGTGTGAGCATGTTTATGTGTAAAGGGTAGAGGGTAAATTTCTATACTTTGGACAAATAAATTCTGATAAAACTTTTTTACTACCCAAAATGTCCCTTTCGTCCGAATGGGATTAAGGGGATTTAAGATGCTCACAAAATTTGATATACGAGTTGTTACCACAAAATCACTATCCAGTGGTCTAAAGTTTAACATACTTGGATAACGGACTTTTACCGAATGAGATTTTTTTCAAGATTGCCTGATATTTAACAATTTTGTTTGTTGTCTTATCAGAAAGGCGAAGGTTGCCTTTTAGAATTATTACTAGATGTGGCTCAACAAAAATTGTACTTGTATCGGCTTAACTTGCATAGTTAGTTTATTATTAGTTGTTCAAATCACCTATATATTTTTCTTTAGCGGCTCTACAACCTGGATCCGGCCCTGGCATCTCGCAACTTTTATCTGCACCGGTCCCGATTCTGAGTCGATGTCATCCAGTTCAGCATTCCGACGATCTGGGTGTCCTGTTTTATCCTTATAGCGGAGGTTGGATCTTACCGCTGTCGCACCCCATACAGCTTACCGAGCATGTTCGTCTAAGGCCATTCATACACGAGGGAGCGTGGTTCTGCAACCAAAAGCTTTGCTGCAAGTTTTCTGAAAATACACAGAGCAACAGCGATGAAGCAGCTTTTGTGTTGCTACGTGATATTTGTTCGTATTAGTGAGATGTCAAATTTTTTATTAAAAACAAAATGGAGGTTTTTTCGCTATTATGAAATAATTTATTTGAAAAAATTCACTCACTCCCTTTGAATTCTCAATAATTAAAAGTTTTTTCTTATTATATACAAATTTTGACCAAATTTTACTGTTTGAAAGTTTTTTTTCATCGCCAAAGCATTGATTTCTTATTGGTGTGAGTGCATGCTTTCCGTGTTCGCAGGCCAAAGGCAGGAGCACAAAAGTCTCCACCGGAGCACGAAACTCTCCACTTATTGCATCTCCCCACGCCTCCCTTGCCCGAGTTTTTGCTCCGGAACCATGCTCCCTCGTGTATGAATGTCCTAAAAGGCACAAACAGATTGGCGCGGCGGCGGTGGCGGAAGCCGCCTACGAGAGAGTTTCCCATACATTTAATTTCTCCGCAGGCGGCGCGGGGAAATTAAATGTATGGGAAATTCTCTCGCAGGTGGCCGCCGACACCGCCGCCGCGCCAATCTGTTTGTGCCTTAATTCGTAAGAGCTAGATGCGCTGCCCAACGGAGCACAGTGGGACAGAATCCCAAAAAGCTGGCCAAAACCTCAAAACGTGCAATAATCGCTTTGAAATTTCTTACTTGCGCGTTTTCGAGGTCGCTGATTACGAATTTGACATTATTCTTTCAAAAAACAAGATGGCGGATCCAATATGGCGGACGACCTCATGAAAAAATGCATATTCGCGGATGAAATTCTGTACTCGGGGGTTTTCGAGGTCGCTGATTACGAATTTGACATTATTTTTTCCAAAAACAAGATGCGGATCCATTATGGCTCACGACCACATGAAAAAATGCATATTCGCGGATGAAATTCTGTACCCGGGGGTTTCCGAAGTCGCTGACTGCGAATTTGACATTATTTTTTCAAAAAACAAAATGGCGGATCCAATATGGCGGACAGTCATAAAAAATTGATAATTTTAGTTTTAATACAATTTCATCGTATTAAAAAAATTTCAGAAGCATAAAAATAGTATCGTACACAAGGAATACAAAATAATAATTCAGTTTATAATTTACATTTTTATTTTTAACAAATAGGCTCTATCTATTCGCTATCGCTATCACATAAATCGATGTCGGAATCTAAAGTAGACACATCAGTTTCATCTTCAGTGTCACTGTCATCGGGTACAACTAAATCTTTAGCATCAGACGACATTTCCCAAGCAGCACAATTTGGTTAGAATCCGGTTAATTAACCAGAAACTAGCCAGAGTTATTTAACCATCATAACTTAGTAAAACGTAGTTAAATGTTTCCTAGACATTTATTAAACCGTAAATTGTCAGTTATTTTATAACTCTAGTCATTAGATTACCTATGTCTAAGGTTTATAGAACTTCTAAAATATATCTCTACACAACTTAGCAGTTACAAAATAACCTGAAGCAAACGTTTCTAAAACTTCTATCATTAGCCTGATGTAAACGTTGGCTAGTAAAAAACCTGAAGCGAACGTTAGTAAAACCTCCATTATCAACCTTTTGTAAACATTGGTTAGAAAATAACCTGAGGAAAACGTTTCTGAGATAGTACATACTTACCGTTAATTAACCTAAAAGTAATTTTGTAACAGAAATCTAACTATCATGCAAAATCTCAAGTTACAAATTAGATATTTTATAATTGCTTTATAACAATGCAATGATGATTTAACATTATTTTTATATCCTAGAATTAAAATAATGAACAGGATATGTAAATCGAAATATATCATAGGTATATAGAAATACCGTCACTTTTTCTACAACAGGTGACAACGAGAATACGAAAATTGGTTTGTCACATTTTTCAATGGGTGACATGACTATGGGAATAGGGGCCGATGTTTCTTCCTGTCCTATTCCACCAAACCTGTAGAGCATTTTTACCTAGAAAATTAAAAAAATATGAATTTTATTAAGGACTTTAAATATATAGAATTAATAGTAAAATAAATATTAATTGTATTTTATTAAATTCGCTTTTTACGCCCGTGAACTTCTCCACTTCACTGATGCTTGCTTGAAAATGAACACGTTTCGACAAGCTTGTGCTTATATTTTGCTTTTTCGTACAATTCTAACTCATAATAAACCTATGCATTAATAGCAAGAATGTTTCTAGCTCGTAATAAACTCTTATGTTACGCTTAGGTATATTTCTAACTCGTCCTAACCCATGCATTAATAATGAGTTATATTTCGAACTAGATATAAGCCCTTATATTAATTTCGTTACATCGCGAAATACTGCTTCTCTTTTCCTTACTTTCAGCGACGTCTGTTGGCTTTTTTACATATTCAAGTACTTTGTTTCATTTCAATCAATCAAAGTTGTTTTCGAGTTTATTCTCAAACTGTTAGAGGAGAGTACATTTTTAACTCATAATATGATCATGGTTATTTTGAAGAATATTTCTAACCTACAAAATTACATGTTAAATCAGAGTATATATGTCTAACTTATAATAAACTCATACATTATTTTCAAGTTTTTTTCTATCCTCTGAAAAACCTAAACACGTTTGTAAGGTTAAGTTTGCGTATATTTGTAACCAAAAGTATTACAAATTAAAAATAAGTGCTGAAGTAACTCAGTAGCAACGAAATTTTGAAGTTATATTCTAACTTAAAAAATTAGTAATATTCTAACTTAAAAAATTAGTAATATTCTACCTTAAAAACTAAGTTAGTGTTTAGTTAGAAGGTAATCTGGTTAGCTTATAACGTTTAAGTAACCTGTTTGTAACAAAAGCGAAGGTTATAAAATAACCTAAGTTAGATTTTGCTACTTGGGTTGTTTTCTTTTAGTTTTTGGAAGTTTTCTTGTACTTGAAATGTAAGGATCAGAACTAATTAAAAGGCGGCAAAATACATCTCTCATTGTCATAGAACGGCTGTTTTTGCGCGAGAAGTCCTGACGAAATTTTTTACTATATTTATTGCAACTTTCCTGGGCTTCTTCAGACATCTGACCAATTGGAAGCAAAGCCGAAGCAATGATTTCTGGGCCATGAATGAGCAGTTTATGAACTAATGGTGGCATGAAGAACCTGGGTACAATTCAACAAATAGTTTCGCAGTTTCCCAATCGTAATCTCTAAATTTTTGAATATTAATTTCGCGCCCTGATGAAACAACCTGTAAAATGGAATGAAATCTGGTAATCAACCGAAGGTCTACTCCAGTTATTTCGGATGAAATTTTGGCATTTTCAAAAAAGCGACGAGCAGTGTTACCATCATTCGTGCTCCCGAATCCTGGCTTTGGCTTGTCAACAATTAGACCAAGGTTTTTTCTAAAAGACTCTTGAGTGGCTGTTTTTCGTTCTTTTACATTTTGTTTTTCTTTCTCTGATCGTGCTTGCCATTTTTTAATGTCTAATTTATAAGATAAATGCAAACAGCACTCGAAGCAGCATATCCACGAATGCAACGAAGAGAGACCAAAGCTAAAATGTTCTTCATTGACTGACAGCGTTAACATTTTGTCAAGATTATTAAAATCTTTTGACGTGGCTTTGCAAAGGTAGCAGCGTTGAGTAGCTGGATTGTCCGCCAATGCATTGCACACTTTTCCGTCGTTAAAGCAAGATTCCAATTTACTTTTATTAATCTTCCGTTAACCATGTCTGAAAATGGAACTAGATTTTTTATTTGATCTTCCACATATTTAACTTCAGCTTTCGTTGCATCTGCTGTTTCTTTTAGGAATTCTATTTTAATTGGTCGACAATATCGCGGAGAAGGCACAGGATTTTGCCCAACAACAATTTTTTCGTTTTTTTCATCAAGATAAAACAGTTGCAAAGGAACTAATGACGTAAAAAAAATATTTGCGTCTGTGAATGTGCCATCATCACTCGTAAATTTTTGCTTATATCCACTCTGACCTGAAGTTCCATCGCAACCCCATTTACAAATTAAATTCATTTCAAGCAAATCACCGGGTGACATATTTGGTACAACATTTTCTTTTGCTAAAACGATTCGTTTCACCGTGAGATCTAACAATGCTTGAAGATCGATAGCTGCGTAGTGTTTCACCGAGACCGAGACGAGGCGATATTTGAAATTTTCTCGTTCTCGTTCCGAGCTTTTGATCTTCATATCGTCTCGTCTCGGTCTCGGACAAGATTCAATAAAGGATTGCTCGTCTCGTCTCGGTCTCGTCTTGTACGAGAATTTCTCGTAAAACCGAGATTTTTAAAAATAATAAAATATATAAATAAATAAATTAAAGGATAATAAATAAATTAAAAGAAAATAAATATGAATAAAAAAGTAAAAAAATTATAATTATTAAATTAATATATTCCATACATTATATATATTTATTAAATTAATATATTCCATACATTATATATATTTATTAAATTAATATATTCAATACATTATGTACTAAAACAATTACAATATTACGTTACATAAGTATTCAATTACGTTACATAAGTAGGGTAACTTCAAAAACTCATCATTCCCGCATCACTGCACGTGCAGAATTCAGCTGCAGACTTCCAATTGCTAAATTCTGCAGTGATGCGGCAATGATGAGTTTTTTAAGATACCCAGTTAAACATAAGTGAGGAGCGTCGGAACAAAAACCTATATATCACATTCAATTTTTTTGGGAAATTGAAAAAAAATGTCCTATTTTATCGGTTTATGTTCAGGCCAGTGTATTTTGGGAAGGTTTTTGAAGTGGAATTAACAGTTTCTGAACAGGTTCGATCAACGATGCTTATAGATACAGTATGAAAACAACCAATTACCAACATAAAAAAAATAATGTCAAAATGTGCTTTATCGGTTTTTGTTCCGACGCTCCTCAAGTATTAAATTCACAAATTTCTTTGACTAATTCTGCTTTTGTCCATGCGTTTATGCAGAGTAGAGCTTGCATTGATTCATCTTTGAGTCTATTTCGACGTGGTTGGTCGATTAAAGATGCTTTAGAGAACAGGCGCTCTACTAGTACCGACGTTGCCATTATACCAAATTTATCTCGTGCAATTTTTGCTAACACGGGATAAACTTGTTTATAGCCACACCAACACTTCAAAATATCAGTCCAGAAGATCGAGACGGGACAATTTCATTCATGTGAATGACGTAATATAAAACTAAAGGCTACTTTATCACGTATTCGATAAAATACATTCGTGATTTATCGAATATTAGTGGCAAGTTCGTAAGGTATGCGGGAAAACAAATTTCACGAATACGGGATTTCCCGCATGGGCATTGTGGGAACATGCTAATGCAATTATCATTGCCACTGTTCTATTCGATAAAATCCCGTATAATGATGATTTGACAAGAAAAGAGAAAAAACGAGAACTGATTTCTCTGAATTCGAATTCACTAACTCAGAGATGGAAGCCGGACGCTTTATCACATGATTCCAAGACAAATTTATCTATCCCCGGATAACCATAATAATTAATAAAAATATAAAATATAAATTATTAGAGAATAAATTATTAATAAAAAAAGAGCTTCGAATTTGTCATATTCTTTCATATTGTCTCGAATTGTCTCGAAAATACGAGAATGAGAAATTAAATAATCTCGTCGAGGCGAGAATCTCGTAAGGGGTGATCTCGTTCTCGTCTCGACTGATCGAGAATATAATTCATCGTTCTCATCTCGTTCTCGGTACCGAGAACGAGACGAGAACGAGATTATCTCGGGTCTCGGTGAAACACTATAGCTGCGCGTCTTTCTGTACATGTAATTGTTTTCATCGATGGATAACAAGCAATTTTGGCTTTTTGCAGTACATTGTATGACGGATACGCCTTACTTTGAATTAATTTACAGCCTGATCGTACCACTAAATACTGACTTTTGGAAAATCTACCTTCTACCAAAACTGACAAGGCTTCTTCCGGCGTCACTGTTCTTTCTTTAATTGTGTGAGAAGACGACAGGTAGGATGATGCCTTAGACGGACTCCCCGCTGTGACGTTCTTCGATACGTGCGCAGCGGCAACTTTCCCACTTGCACGTAGGCTCATCCGCGTAGCATAAGAGAGTTCTTCTAGGCTGTGGTCTTTTCTCAATTCCTCGGTTTTTCGCCTTTTGGACCTTTCACTGCTATCCGAAAAACTTGTAGAAGGTCGACCACCGATTGCCTTTGTCTCCACAATACTTTGAGAAGATCCGTCCTCCGATAGCATCAATTGACCGCTCAGCCAATCCGCATTCTTGTTGAAAACCCACTCCTCTTTCCGGCGAGCCTCTTTCCATAAAGTACGCAATTTGTACATGACGTATTTAAAATTTTTCTTCACTTCTTCAGTCATGAAGTATGCGAATTCCAATTGGAGCGTCATGTGCTTCTTAATAGTGAGAGCTAATTCATCAGCAGATTCAGTATAAAGAGCATCTTTAATTAGGCAGAAGATCTCTTTTCGTGTTAATTGAAGTACTCTTTGGGTTCCTGAAAACATAAAAAAACGTTAAATTTAGTCGCTTCGACTACAATTTAACAACAAAGAAAAGCATTAAAACGCAGGAAAAAACCGATACTCGATATGCCCCCGGCAAATACAAAAAAATTTTAAAAATAATATTTAATTCGTAATCAGCAACCTCGAAAAACCCCGGGTATCGAATTTCATCCGCGAATATGCATTTTTTCATGTGACCGTCCGCCATATTAGATCCGCCATTTTGCTTTTCGAAAAAATAGTATCATATTCGTAATCAGCAACCTCGAAAACCCCCGAGTACCGAATTTCATTCGCAAATGTGCATTTTATCATGTGGCCGTCCGCCATATTGGATCCGCCATTTTGTTTATTAAAAAAATAATATCAAATTCGTGAACAGCGACCTCGAAAACCCCCGGGTACTGAATTTTATCCGCGAATATGCATTTTTTCATGTGGTCGTCCGCCATATTGGATCCGCCATTTTGTTTTTTGAAAAAATAATGTCAAATTCGTAATCGGCGACCTCGAAAACCCCCTGTTATTTGGTTTTCAAGAGATTCCTTGCCATTTCGGAACTTTTGTCGGTTTCATTACCCCCTGCTGTGCAACGATTTTTGCGCGATTTCAGAAAAAAAGTGGTATCTCCAAATTCGCACAAATTCGCACTTTAATTTACTTCTTGTTTTTTTCTTTAGACTATGAGAATGGAAAAAAATTTTTTAGAAAACGAGCGAGGACGCCTAATAAACTTTAAGTTATTTGAAAAATTAGTTTTTCTCTGCGTTTTGCAAAAAAGTTGATTTATTTAAATTCATATCAATAATTCTGCAATGTATATTTTACGGTTATACATATTCGATTTAATTCCACTCACCTTCATGAACAGAATCCATTTTTAAACTTTTCAAATAGTCGAGGAAATAAAGCACTGAAACTAGGATTTTTTGAACAGTAAGATGGATCTTAATGGTTTTTTTGCGATGAATTCAATAATAATGAAAAACTAGTTGGGATGTGGCTTTTGACCCTTTCGGTCCACAAGATTAACTTCCCAGTATTCGTTCAAACAAAAAAACGACTCGAACGATTTTTATGAAAATATTTTCAGATCATACTTCCTTTAACACGCTTTGAACGGCATCTTAACGAAGGCGGTATCTTTTTTGGTTCGCGCGAAATCGTGCTGGTACAAAAATCACTTACCTCGTTCAAACAAAAAAACGGTTCGACCGATTTTTATGAAAATCTTTTCAGATCATATGTCCTTTAACAGGCTTCGAACGGCACCTTAACGAAGTCGAAATCTTTTTTGGTTCTCGCGAAATCGTGCCGGTACAAAAATCACTTAAGTCGTTCAAACAAAAAAACGGCTCGACCGATTTTTATGAAAATCTTTTCAATTCATATGTCCTTTAATACGCTTCGAACGGCACCTTAACGAAGTCGATATCTTTTTTGGTTCGCGCGAAATCGTGCTGGTACAAAAATGACTTAAGTCGTTCAAACAAAAAAACGGCTCGACCAATTTTTATGAAAATCTTTTCAGATCATATTTCCTTGAACACGCTTCGAACGGCACCTGAACGAAGTCGATATCTTTTTCGGTTCGCGCGAAATCGTGCAGGAAAAAATGACCACATACGTACGCACACACACACACACACATATTTCTTCTCAAATTTTTGCTTAAAATGCTATTGGGACCTTGAAACGTGTAAATACATTGAAAATTTCAAATCCGATTTTCGGACCGATTACAATAACTTCCTACTGGGAAGTTAATAATCCAATGAAATACACTTTTTTCAATATTTATTTTAGAAGGTGGTTGATTTATACTAAATCAAGCCAAACTTTATGATAAGGAATAATCCTTAAGGGTTAAAACCACCCCTAAATCGACTAAAAATAAAAAAAATTGTAAACATTTTTTTCAAGCTTATGCTTTAAATATGCGTATTGTCAGGCAAAAATCAATTTATTTTTATCCCTTACAATTTAAAAAATGAATTTGAAATAAAAAAAATTGCAAAAATTGTACATTGTGTGAAAATTTCATTAAAATCGGAGGTGGGTACTACTATACTTAATGTTTACCATGTTTATGTATTTTATTGTTCAAAAAAAATAAAGAGAATTAGCAATAGCAATAAGTATTACAATTTTTTATTTTTACTGATTGAAGATCTCTTCTTCGATTTCTTCTTCTGTGCATTGAGTTTCGTCCGATAATATCTCTTTTTGTAAATAATTTTCCACATTAGAGCAATTGGAGCCTGCACAACTTCCCGAGTAAAAATAATTATATAGAAAAATATATAATCATATATATTTATATCAAATTATATAAAATCTTATATAAAATATTTCAACAGTTTTAGACGATTTTATATAATTGTATATAATAATATATAATAATATAGAATTATATATTGTATCATTTACAATTCAACATGGGATGATATATAACTCTATATCATTATATAAAACTGTATATAAAGTCTACAAATGAATTTGTGCAATTATATCTGATCATATATAGCGATATAAAATAATATATAAAGCCTTACAATAATTTTGATGAAATAAATATTATCAATTGGTAGATGAAGATTTTCGGGAAAATCACATACTAAAAAGCACATTCTCCAGTCGCACTCCCAAAGCTCAATCAAGGGTGGAGAAAGACCTCAAGAAAAAGGTGTGTGGCTGAAAAATAATGGGAAAAAAGTTATTATAGGTATGCTGTCAAAAATATCACATTATATCTGTTTTAGAGTTTAGCCAGGATCACGTTCTTAAACATAACTGGCCCTACCACGATAAAAAGCATATAGAACATTCCATGTCTGAGAAAATCGGCGAAATAAAAGATATAATTGCATATATACAATTTTATACAATTGTATATGATTGTCCTTATTATATATAAAAATATATATTTCTATATAATTATATCGGGCCAAATTTCATATATAATTATATATAATTAATTTATATATAAATATATCCAATTATATATCTTTCTATATAATTATTTTTACTCGGGTTGTACACGCAAGATTGCAGATTAATCCGTGCTTTCTGCATCCACATGAATTACCGCAATCTTTTTTGCAACTGCAGAAAATTAAATTCATAACATTGGCTGGACCAGGAGGCTGTGTCATCTTTATAGGACGTAAAGAATTTTCTACAAGTTCCCATCCCCAATCTGTTGGGTTCAAAAAGTCTTCTCCGTGTAGCCAATTCTGCACTTGTAAATACACTCTCTTTAAATGCTGCGTGAATGCATCTACCGTAGGCAGAATTTTACCGATGGTAACTTTCTTATTTTTGGCAATAGCCATTAAATACATCCTGTACCTATAAGTTTCAACCAACTGAATATTATTCGACTTAAACTCGTCTCGTATATTCGGCTTCCTAAAGGTCAGTGGAGCATTATACATTGCTAGTAGTAGTTGACAGCCGTGTTCAACTATGTCTTTAATAGACAAACCAACTTCTTTAAATTTTTGCGCATGCGTGGCAAGATCAGGATTATTTTGAAAGGTTTTAAAAAATTTAATTTTCCCTTGAAAGAAGGTAGCTGATACTGTATCGCACCCTGTAAAAGCATGCAGAAATAAAATATTTTCCAAAACAGATGGAACGTGACATAAACTCTTCGAAGAGTATAATTCTTCTGCTTTGTTTGGTCGAGCGGGTTTCAGAACAAAAACTTCGGAATTGGTTGGAGTGAGTGCAGTAACTAGAACTAGGATGTCAGTATCTGCTGTGACAACAACCACTGCTTTATTAATATCCTCTGCTATTTGTAATGCAGTAGTAACTATGGTTCTATCTGCATCAGCTGCACATTGCATGGAATTCATTCCTACTTCAGTAAGTTTATTTCGCAACATTTTAATAATATTTATTTTATTCTTGGTATTAAGTAAAAAATTTTCTTGATTTATTTTTAATACCATATTTTCATTGAAATAAATGTCAGCTGAGGCTTTTAGGTTTGCGCGTCGACTTCTTTCTGTCGCTTTAGTTGTTAGGCTTTCATATCAATCAAAAATTACAGTACAATTGCTGCCATAATTATTTTGAATGTATTTTATATAATTATTCATTATAGATGAAAAAATCTGACCAAGCGTCCATTTCACCTTATGGATCAAGAAACCTCCACCTATTATGTCCGTATAGGATCGCGAACATTAATGGAAAATTTTCGGAATAATGAATATAAATCCGATTTTGTATTTTTGAGCATTCCAAATGTGTTGAAGTAAGCTTGAGGGAAGGGTGATAATTCCTACTTAAAGTAGTCTTGCATTTCTTCATCCGTTTTCTTGATGACACAAATTCTATGAAATAACACATCAGGATCAATTTCTATTGTATTTTTGTCAATGGTAATTGTGGAATTTGAGAAGCGATAGTTTTCACAAGTTTCGATCTAGATAATTTCAAATCTTTAAAACTTGTTCCACTAATATCTTCCATTGTTTTAATACCTTCCTCAAAAGCATTGTGAGTCTCAACTGTTTCAGAAAATGGATCATACTGCTCAAAAAAGTCTTCAATCAGTTTTAAACATTTCAAATCTAATTTAATCCTACTATCAGATGAATCCTTGTGCTGCTAATTTTTATAGAATGAACACTTTGTAAATTTTTCCATGCCTTCTATAATGTCCTTGGTAAAAACAAAACCTCTAATCCATTGATATGCAGCACTTTCCGTAACACTTCTTCTAAATAAGCCACCTGTAAATTTCAATAATCTGCTCAATTGTTTGATCAGTGAAAATTCCTGAAAAAAATCGGTCACTCCTTCTTGCTGTACAAAATCCACCTTTAGTAAATTTTTCGTACTCGGTACTATCCATTTTCGTTTTTAACGATAACATATCCTCCAAATATAACTGCGCTGATTTTGCATAAGAAAAATGTCCAGTGGCGTGGAAAAACGGTATCATACGTTCCACTGTTTTCAAATAAAGTTCCCAATTTCCGCTTTTTTCGGCATATATCTTTGACAATAAAAATCATTCGGCAATATTGGATCCACAACTTCCATGTTGGATTTTGTTTTTCCATACTCTCTAATTCTCTTTCAAAATCAGCCGTTACTTTTTCAAAAATTTCATCTGATTGGAGTTCTTGCATGTTATTTGGAAGCATGAACCAAAATTCTTTTAAAAATCAACATCTTCTATAAAATCAGAATTTTTTTCTCAATTCTACAATATATTTTTTTGCTAAAGCCAAAAGGACAAGCGAATGAGCTCTTAAAGCTCGATCATATTGGTGACCACTTAGAATCTGTTTTATAGTATTTTCTCCGTAGATAGATAATAATACCTCCACAAGACCGCTATCTTTCATAATATAACCAATACTTCCCAAAAAATACATTAACGTGTGGAAACCACCAAGTCTTATAACAACCATAACCATTTGTGACGTACCTGTAACCAAATAACCAAGGAAATATTAGCGAGTTAACTTCATTAATTAATATAATAATAATTATTACACACCTATTATATCGCGAGATTTTAAGTACAACGCCTGAACAAAAGTAATAATGCAAGTTTTCATGTTTAATTTTCATGCGTGTGATATTGATTGACTAATGGCTGTGAATAATGTGCTATACTCGGACGGATAAGCATGGATGAACGGCAAAAAATTTATTGCGAACACTTCGTAATCAGTAGTAGTGGCTATTAAATCTTCAATAAAACCATTCCACCCCTTTTCATAAGTTGGTCTTACATACTTCAGAAACATCCAATAACTTTTTATTTTAGAGGCATCTGTCATTTTGAGATTCAAATTTACATTTGGTGTCGGAGAATAATAAAACTTTACTCCCTCTAATGGCGCAAATTCATATTTTTTTATATTTATTTTACTTTGAGCAGCTATTTCTGATTCTGAAACTGATTTTAAACGGGGGAAAGGTTTTTTAGGCAAAACGTATCTAGCAGGTGTAATAATTTCACAGCCACCCAAACTATGAAACGTTCCTTTACCGTCCAAAGTCTCTACATTCCAATCTGCATTATCAGAAACCATTCAGTTCGTTTCTGATAATGCCTTCTCTCTAACTTCGATTTCTCCTTGCATTGCGGCTGATATTTCATAAGTACGAACTTCATTATATGAACAGCTGAAACCCGTTGCATGACACATATCAATCAATTCCCTTGATCCAAACTCTCTCTGCAGTGCAACGCCAACAGCAAGTTCATGAACTATGCAAATAACGGCAGGGAACAAATCTTTTTAAAAAAAAATGTTAATAATTATATAAATTAAAACAAAAGTAATTAATCGTTTATTAATGAAATCCAGACGTCCAACGTCACATCTCAGGTATCTTCGATTCGGAGAATGAATCCTGAAACCAATCAAGGGAAACCCGATATAAAAATTCTTCTTCTTTTTACATAACACACTTAATCGAACAACATTAGGTGTTTTTCTCTAATTATTCGTTTGACACTAATAAGTATTTAAGTTTATCTGGTATCTTTTGAGCTTTGACAAACATGCTATCACTCGCTGGATATTCATTAAAATCTTCAGTAGTATATTCTTTAATGTCATTAAACAGAATTTTTACTACTGGATCAATAACTTGGTAATGGAAAGAATTTTCTTTCGATTCCTCATGATTATTGCGCAGAAAATCGTACCCTTTGTTTTTTAAACAGCAGTAACCGTGAGAACCTTTTTTTATTAATAATTACAATATGATTTTGGTAATGATTGTACAATTTATTCCATATCGTCTTATCGCTTGGTATGAACATATTTTTTTGGCGTAAATATTCATAAAAATCTTCAAGATTAAATTGATTTTCTTCATGGTCATCAATGTAATTAAATATTTCTTCCATTGAACATTTGCTGCGCAGTATTGCTTCCTTTTTCGAATTCTCACTATCTTTTTGCCTTAAGGGGCTATACCAGTGTCAGGGCTTAAGATTTAGGTGATTTTCGGGAATTTGTTTAAAGAAAACTACTTAACTAAATGTTTTGGAAAATTAAGAATGTACTTAGGTATACTGGACCAATATTACACAATTTTTTCGTTGAAAAATATTGAGATGCAAGCGACTTATGCGCTGTCTTCGGAAGCGCAATAAATAAAAGTTCCCCCACTGCTGCCACGATTCCGGTCGATTGAGTAACGGAAATAAAAAAAATAAAAAAGGCGTTAAACTAGAAGGTATTTCCTATACAGTGAAATAGGATTTTTGAAAAATAACGAAATCTAACAAAATGGCGTAGTTATGAATAAATATTCTGTTTTTTTTCCTATAAAATGGTCGGTTTTTTCAATGCCAAATTGTCAATTTTCATCCAATCAAAAATATCCTAGTTGGCTGTATGGCAAATGTAGTCAAGGGTACTCAGTTAAAATTACAAGCCAATCGGATAAGTAGATTTCGACTTAGAATGGCAGCAAATTGGAAAAATCTCATTTCAAGGAAAACACGTTTAAAGATTAAACAATCGCTTACGGTTGCTCTTTCGAAGACTGCCATTCGAAAAGAATTATAGATACGCCCTTGAAATTTTTACAGGATATTCTTGAAAGTATAAACTGTCGAATAAGCAAAACAAAAAAAACAATTTTTTCAAATTATCACACTGGTATAGCCCCTTAATTTCGATGAGCAATTTCTTCTGTGATATTTAGCATTCAGAGCAGTTAATTCGTCCTCACATAAAAGTTTGTTTCTTCCTTGGCCAATAGATTCAAAGTTTCATTATTTGAATGATAATCTATAACTAGTTGTTTAGTTTCGTTGGTACTCAAAACAGAAAAAGGTTGATTATGAAAAATCCTTTTCGCGCAAATTATGCAATGTATTTCAAAATCGAATTCATAACTTCTTGCTCCAACGTCATCTGAGGTACTTTGATAATCTGACGATTCCGTGAGTTTTCGTTTTTTTGTTTCGGGAGTATGTATTGTCGTCTTGATATAACATGTACGACATTTTTCATGCACTTTAACATGTGTTTTTTCTTTAATATGATTATGCAGTCCGTCATTCCGAGTTTCTGAAGAAATCTTGCATATATTACTAATTCCTTTTTTTAACAGTGCTTAATACATTATCTACTGATTGATTCTCCCAATTCTCAACATATTTGCAAATCACGCAATAGTCCTCATTTTCTGTATTAACCATTATAAAATATTATAATTAAAATTAACAAAAGAACAAGATACCTATTTATTTAAACTACATATAATTTGTACTAACATATTTAATAAATTAATTTAGTATCTAATAATTGAAAATATTGTTGTTCACTATAATATTACTAAAACAAAAATATATAATTGTTTTATTTACCATGGAAGAAATAATAGATACTAATAAGTATAAAATAGAAAAATTAGGTATTTTATAACAGAATTCGGCTAAATAGGCTTGTCCTGATAAACGTAGATGCTAGGCCAGTCAGTGTGGACAATCAATTAACAATAATTCCAAAAGTTTTGAAACTTTCAGGTAAGGTCGGGAAGAGCATAAAAACAAACTATAAAATTTTGCAGCCTTGTCCGAGGTCCGGAACATTGTTAAAATTGCAAGAAATGAAATTTTGCAATATTGTCGCGAAGAAAATTCCAAAAGTTCTGCAAACTTGCAGTAGTGTTAAATGCTTTATTTCATATCACGTATCAAATTTGCAACCAATTTAAAGCTACGGAACATTCTTTTATTAGACATTTATTAAATACCGTTTTATACATACCTTTTTATACATACAGACAAAATTCCAAAAGTCTTGCAAACTCGAAAGCTGCATTGGAACAATATTCCGAACAATTGCATAAATTTGCAACCTTTTGAGTTGTTCGGAACATGTTTATTTATAATATTTGTCATTTGTGGTCATTTTTTCGAACAAAATGGCCTCGAAATAATAACAAAAGTTTTAAATTTTGGTTGAAAATGCTCAGAACAAAAAACAATGTTCCGTACCTTTAAACTGGTTGCAAACCTGGTACGGGGTATAAAGTAATACATTTAGCGCTACTCCAAGTTTGCAGCACTTTTGGAATTTTTTTGGCGAAACTGCAGACAAATTCCATTTATCTGCAATTTTAACAAAGTTCCGGACTTCAGAGAAGGTTGCAAATTTTGATTTATTGTTTTCTCTGTGTACCAATAGGTTCACCAAAGTTTTAAAACTTTTGGAATTAACACTGTCAGTATTCAAAATCACTTTAATACCACTGAGAATACTATGTCACGGAAATTTCAAATGTATTATTTATCAAGTATACCTTACTGAATTTAATAACAAAAAAATTAATGATTTTTCAACATCATTAAATTAAAAGCACTTCAAGTTATATTCACTATCACTGTTGCTGAACTTTTTAACGAATGAATTTAATTATACGCAAGCAAAATCAAAAACGTGCATGGCATTGATACTGCGTAAACTATTAAATACCACGAAGGGCTCCTAACCTGCCATATATAGTACCCTAAAGCCCGTTACACATCGTATCAAAGCAGCCTACTATATCAAAAACGACAAATTCAAAAAATAATTGAGCTTTATTTTTTATTTTTCATTATTAAATTGAATTTATCGCGAAAAACCCATAAAAAGGGGTATTGCAATTTCTTTTTATTTAAAGTTGATTTTTCAAATTGTAGGGGTAGTTTTAACCTCTAAAGGGTTGAAAATAAATTTATATTTGCCTGACAAAACGTATACAATGGAATTTAAAGCATAAACTTGAAAAAAAATGTTTCCAAATTTTTTTATTTTCAGTCGATTTAGGGGTGGTTTTAACCCTTAAGGATTATCCCTTATCATAAAGTTTGGCTTGATTTAGTATAAATCAACCACCTTCTAAAATAAATATTGAAAAAAGTGTATTTCATTGGATTATTTTTCATTATTATTGAATTCATCGCAAAAAAACCTTACAAAGGTGTGTTACAGTCCACCCTGGGCACCAGGTACCTCGGAGACCGTTGCCGTCAGTAGGTATTCCGGCACTTGGCCGTGAGAACTTTTTGGTGACCGTGGGAACTAGGTCACGGCAGGTCATTGACCTTGGGAACTGGGTCAAGGTCAACCACCTGTCAGTCATCAATCAATCAATCAATCAGGGCCGTGGGATGTAGGTCAAGGTGGTTGACCTTGAGACGCTTGGATGAGTCGGTCAGGGTCGGTGGCTTTGGGCTCGGCGGGCATGGCTGGGCTGGGCCGGGGGACTCGGTGGGGTCCTCGGCGGGGGACTCGGCGGTGGTCTGGGGGCTTGGCTTGGCAGGGGATATGGCAGGTACCGGTCGCTTAGGCATCCAGCTCCAAAGATGGCGCACGTGCTCATTTGCCGCCGCGTACTAATGGGCTGCTATGGGAGATCTTGCACTCTGCGCAGGCAAGCAAGCATGTTTTTCTATAGGACCCCACACTTTGGCCAGACAGTAGTGGCCTATGAAATGGCGCCAGCGTGTGTGCCCGAAAGCGTTATCCTATGAAAGGTGTGGGCCACGTCAGGGACTCAGCATGAAGCGAAAGGGGAAAGTAGTGGAGTTGCCTATGTGCAATTCTTGGAGAGTATTGCATGGTTGTTGTTGTTGTTATAAGGGACTCAGCATGAAGCGAAAGGGGAAAGTAGTGGAGTTGCCTATGTGCAATTCTTGGAGAGTATTGCATGGTTGTTGTTGTTGTTATAACCTGAACTTATGAAACCGAGTGAATGAATGAGAAATAATTTATTATTTGCCGACTACGGCGGTAGCTAATGATATTGATCTTACACTCTGTACAAGTCATTCCCTAGAAAAAACGCAAACGTGATTGGGATTCGAACTCGCGCCGCACGAAACCGAATATAAAAAACCAACGCCTTAGCCAACTTGACCAAAACGGCAGTTGGATGAAGTCGGGTTATTTGTGTACATATATGCAGTTGTGGAATTCTATTTTTAGATCTTGCGAGGTTTACCTGTGCGACCCGACGAAAATAATGTGCACATGATCGTGATGGCAGTTGCAAGAGCCTGCGAAATGAGAAAGAAAGAAAAAACAAAACAAAAACAGAAAAAACTGCAGCAGCAGCAATTTGAGAAGCAAAATCTGCCGGTTTAAAATGAAAAAAAGGAAACGACGGTTTAAGACGTGGAAATAAAAAAACAACTTCTGCGTGAATGAAATTTTACGGAAATGTTTATGCTTTATTTTTAAAAAATTAAAGATAATGTGTGTGAGAAAGGGAAAGGCTGTTGTTTTCATTCATTATTGAAAGAGAGGATATTAATTACTACCAGCAGTTAATAATATTAATAGTAACTAGAATATTATTATGGATAAAGAAAATGTTATGCGAGAACAAAAAAAGCAATTATTAATTCCAAAAGCTGTTTTGGCCGTAACTGAGTAAGTTACTGTTTTTATTTAACGTTCCCCATACATCACATCTTACCGTTGGAAAGATGTGATAAAAGCTTTTATCGTCCGCGGGGCTCAGGCGGTACTTCCGATCTAAAATCGAAAGAGCAAAAAAAAAAATTCTGAAAAACACGTTGTTGTGTAATTATTACCCTGGTAAAGGTTTAAAGCGAAATAAAAAAGCCGATGAGAAAGAATAAAAAAAGATCTTCAGCGAGCCGCGAGTGTGCAAAGCACCGAAAACATTTTACACCTTGAAAAGTGAAAAACTAAAAGAAGAAATGAATGATTCGAAGATGTATGAATGAAAAATACAAAATGCATGAAGAGAAATGGTGTAAAATAATCGACGGTTCTTGAAAGCAAAAGTGCTCGCTTAGAACTATTGGTGATGGCACTCGGGCATTAATTATATGCAATTGCAGGTGTCCATTGTCTGGCTCAAGCCTATTTAGAATTTTATGGAGATTCCCCCGACGTAATGTTTATGATTTTTACTGCGGCAATAAAGTGCAATAAATTATGCCTACTCTTGAGTCAAAGATTCGAGCGTTAATTATATGCAAATATGCCAGTGCCATGTCCATTGCCCTTTACTACAGAGAGAAAAACTTGAGTATCTTTATTTGTTTCGTTTACCTTTTTTTCTGAATGGGTAGTTATCTGTGTTTTTTGCTTCTTTTGGATTTTTTTGCCTGATGATGATATCTTAATATTGATTTATGAAAAACAAAATAATCAACCATCAGGTATCTCGACTGGATGAGAAAAGCAAAAGTAAAACTTGCAAGTTACTGCAGGCCAGGATTATTCGTAATATGCATAAGCTTACGCCATAAGAACCAGTTTATACTTGCGCATAGATTATCGCTTGGTAGAACATCCAGAGGATCACATGTTTGTTACTGTTTTTATTCAACGTTCCCCATACCCCTGATAAAAAAACAACATCACATCTTACCGTTGGAAACATGTGATAAAAGCGTTTATCGCCCGCAGAGCTCACGCGGTACTTCCGATCTAAAATCGATATAATTGACTCATGATGGCTTTTCAAAAAATTTCTGTAGAAAAAAATGTCCAAGAAATAGTTGTTGAGAAAACTAACTACAAAAATGTAGAAGCATTAAAAAATTGTTCACTAATATAAAAAACGACATAGCATTATTTTTAATATACAAATGTATAATTTTTGTGCTAATTCTTTAGAATACATTTGTATTTAAAACTAAAATTGTTTTGTATATTAAAATTCTGAAGAATAATGTGTTATTGTTGGAGGAAAAATTTGTTTTTGCGTTTGAATACCTGTTATCAGGAAGGAAAAAACATTTCCTGCTCTATGGAGTATTTGCAAGGTGAGCAAACCCATTATAACAGGCGACCATAACGTGAAATAAGAAAGAAAGGCAAAATGCCCGTGTGGATCTTGCACACTAAAACCAGGTAAATTACCTGCGAAGCCAATTTTTCGCTGCTTAAGAGGAGTCACAACATATGAATAACAATGTTACGCGAGGTTCCCCTTGCCCCACAGGCAGACAGTGTGGATGATGAAAACAAAAATGGATCTTGAGCACTACCTATGAAAGGAATTAAGAGACACAGAGCAAGGCAGGGCCAGTGATTTATGATGGCCAGGATTTTACAAACAATATTATCCAAGCGTTAAGGCTGCTTGCTTTACACTTTGTTGTAGTGGAAACGGTTCTGATCGAGCAGAATCTTTGCAAAAAAAACTCAAGCGAAGACTTGAAGTGCAGAATGTATGCTATGGTGAGGATGCTGCTGATCTTTCTGCGAACCTGTTATGACTGCAAGGTGCCATACAATTTCGATTATTACGTGCGTAGAGTATTTTGTTGTTGTTTTGTTTTGTTACGGTTGTTATTTACGTTGTGAATGAATGAATTTTCGAGGAAGCGAAGTCGCACGTAAAACCCACTGTATGATGAGCTATTAAAAATTGTATTAATATTTATTTGTACATAAATAAAAGTTTTAAATAAAACAATTTATATATATATTTTTTATTTATTTATTTATTTCAAAATTAATCGATCAAAATATGATTAGTAATACAATGCCTAGGTATTTCGTAAAAAAGACGCGAATAATTCAAATGTACATACATAGGAAGTTGTACTTGGAATAAAAAAAAATCTTCGTATGTTAGCGTTAAAACATCTTTTTTCCTTGCATTTGTCGCATACTTGTTGTAGTATTCCTTCAGACAATCGGTAGCGTTGTTGTTATGGAACCTAATAATGTTGAAAAACTTCAATATCTCAAATAATTTGTATAGTTCCGTCGGCTTGAGTATGATATCCCTTGTCTCTTTCGTGATATCTCCATGTTGCTCAAATTAAACTTGTACTCTGAATACTAACACTTTATGTTCAGAATTTTATAGCGCTGATCTCAGGTCTGCATGATTGGTTACATAAATTCCCGCCACCCTGTGCAAAATCCTTCAAATAAAAATTAATTATTTTCCGGTCATTTAAATCTACGTCACTCGAGGAAAACTGATTTAAAAAAGTTTTCAGACCTCGCCCCCTGCATCGGGAATATAGAAACACACAGCAATAATGCCCACAAGTTGATGAATGTTGTCCTTGCAATCGTTTTTTATTATTTAAAAAGGTGGTCGAATTATCTAATAAAAATTTTTTAAAGTGAAGATTGGTTGGGTATCTTCCAAACGAGTCAAAGTACTCCGCCGGTCCTTCTTTTGGAAAATAAAATGCTACCCAATGATTCCCGGCTTTATGTGCAGGATCCGTATTAGCTATTACGCATGCAGGTTTTTTTATTTTTAGCGGTAAATGGTTGCATGGAAAGACTCCTCTAAAAAACTTTTTTGTTATGCGATTATTCGTTAATACATTTGCTAGCTCAATCGTCTTCATGGGGTCGCATAAGTTTGAATTTCCCTCATCATCGTATTTATCTTGAATATTTAATTGATGGTGTTTGTAGCGATATTGAGGAAAGTTTTCGGTATCATTATTCGCATCTTCAACCAACTTGTCTCGTTTTGTTGAGACTTTGTTAATTGATTCTAAATCTGAACTTTGCAAGTTTTCATCATCTTCTCCTTCTTCAGAAGTATACAATTTTGACTCATCATCTTGGTTTTTACAGGGGTATTGGCGAATTTCACCATAGTTTTGACTATATTTATTTACATCTTCAACCAACTTTGCTCGTTTTGTAATTGGCTCTGAATCTGAGCTCTGATCTGTTCCAAGAATTGGATTTTTGTTATTATATGGTTCCACTTGACTCTCTTCATATTTATCCATCTGCAGTTGCTTAGAGAAAATATTACTAGATCTGTTCTCGCTGTTAGCATGTTCGGAAACTGTTTTCGGTGTTTGAATTTGTAAATATTCCCGACCTCTTCTTAATTTAAACATTTTATTTCTAATGATTTCTGTGGGGCGCCGTGAGACTCTCTCGACGAGTGAATGTCCTGTTACATTCCAAGCACTCAAACATAGTGATTGTAAGTTACTGCATTTTATCGAGCGAGGTAAGTATTTATATTCTGGTGTCGGTGCGCCGTGCCGGTGTTGGTGTGACGCCAGAGTTGGTGCATCGGTGTTGGTGCGCCGGTGTTGGCGCACCGGTGTTGGTGTGACGCCACCTACCAACATCAACGCCGGTGCACCACCGGGGTAGTTTTTTCTTTTGTATGTGATTACCCCTGCTGGAAGTTTTTTCTTTGGTGTGCCACACATGCTAGCTATTCTAATGGTCGCGTAATGACTGAGTTTTTTGGACTAAGACCAAAGATTTACGCGAATAGTATAGTGGATATATATTAATTTAAGATTAATTAAAGTACACAGTTAAGTTAGCGAACAAGAAAAATATTGTAAATAGTATTATAAGAAAATAAAAAATATTTATAATGTTTTAAACACTGCTTTATTCGAAAATCCCTAACACAATTTTTCGAGCACATCGGTCATAGTGTATATATGCACATTTAAATTTTTAATAGCAGATAAATGTTTAGAAAAAAAAATAAAAGCAGTTTTACACCATACATATTTCAAAATACAGTTTTTAAGTTAATTCATATTGTTCTACTAAAATTATTTTTGACATTATATGTTTGTAATAAATTTGGATTTTTATAAATAAAAATTATATTTCTTTTCATTCAATGCTTTTATTTACTAACATGTATAAAAAAATATTAACACAATTTTGAACAGCGCATCGTACAGCTTTTAAATTACCGTGTATTTGACAAAATGTGTGGAATTGTTTCAGGTTCTCTAATTTTGGTATTTCAGGTTTATTTTTTTTGCTTCCGGAACGTATTTTTCAATAAATTTAGCCTTTTCAAGTCCTTTTACAAAAATTGTTGACTGTGATAAATCCTTCAGTATGCTAGGCAATTTGTTGTAATTGATATTTCCGCTTTTCCATCTTAATCCATTTATTTTGCTAAAGTTGAAATCATCTTACCATCTAGCCTTTGGTGACAATTCATTATAACGGTATGGAGGCTTAAAATAATATAAGCTTGGTGTAAGCGAGCCATAATGTAAGACCGACAGCTCCTTAGCAAACTGCTGGCCATTATTTCCACTGACAAACTGAATGTCTAAAATAATCCCGTCTGAGCTCATGACTTCAACTATATAAAAGAAAATACCAAATGAGCTTTAAATCTATATTCCAATCCTTTTATGGCGTCACACCAACACCGGTGCGCCAACACCGGCGCACCAACACCGATGCACCAACTCTGGCGTCACACCAACACCGGCACGGCGCACCGACACCAGAATATAAATACTTACCTCGCTCGATAAAATGCAGTAACTTACAATCACTATGTTTGAGTGCTTGGAATGTAACAGGACATTCACTCGTCGAGAGAGTCTTGTTAGACATAAAAAACGATCAACGCACACACTCAGAAACAGAGAATATGAAGATATCTATAATGCTACGGAGTATGAGGATGATAATAGACATAGCCCCACAGAAATCATTAGAAATAAAATGTTTAAATTAAGAAGAGGTCGGGAATATTTACAAATTCAAACACCGAAAACAGTTTCCGAACATGCTAACAGCGAGAACAGATCTAGTAATATTTTCTCTAAGCAACTGCAGATGGATAAATATGAAGAGAGTCAAGTGGAACCATATAATAACAAAAATCCAATTCTTGGAACAGATCAGAGCTCAGATTCAGAGCCAATTACAAAACGAGCAAAGTTGGTTGAAGATGTAAATAAATATAGTCAAAACTATGGTGAAATTCGCCAATACCCCTGTAAAAACCAAGATGATGAGTCAAAATTGTATACTTCTGAAGAAGGAGAAGATGATGAAAACTTGCAAAGTTCAGATTTAGAATCAATTAACAAAGTCTCAACAAAACGAGACAAGTTGGTTGAAGATGCGAATAATGATACCGAAAACTTTCCTCAATATCGCTACAAACACCATCAATTAAATATTCAAGATAAATACGATGATGAGGGAAATTCAAACTTATGCGACCCCATGAAGACGATTGAGCTAGCAAATGTATTAACGAATAATCGCATAACAAAAAAGTTTTTTAGAGGAGTCTTTCCATGCAACCATTTACCGCTAAAAATAAAAAAACCTGCATGCGTAATAGCTAATACGGATCCTGCACATAAAGCCGGGAATCATTGGGTAGCATTTTATTTTCCAAAAGAAGGACCGGCGGAGTACTTTGACTCGTTTGGAAGATACCCAACCAATCTTCACTTTAAAAAATTTTTATTAGATAATTCGACCACCTTTTTAAATAATAAAAAACGATTGCAAGGACAACATTCATCAACTTGTGGGCATTATTGCTGTGTGTTTCTATATTCCCGATGCAGGGGGCGAGGTCTGAAAACTTTTTTAAATCAGTTTTCCTCGAGTGACGTAGATTTAAATGACCGGAAAATAATTAATTTTTATTTGAAGGATTTTGCACAGGGTGGCGGGAATTTATGTAACCAATCATGCAGACCTGAGATCAGCGCTATAAAATTCTGAACATAAAGTGTTAGTATTCAGAGTACAAGTTTAATTTGAGCAACATGGAGATATCACGAAAGAGACAAGGGATATCATACTCAAGCCGACGGAACTATACAAATTATTTGAGATATTGAAGTTTTTCAACATTATTAGGTTCCATAACAACAACGCTACCGATTGTCTGAAGGAATACTACAACAAGTATGCGACAAATGCAAGGAAAAAAGATGTTTTAACGCTAACATACGAAGATTTTTTTTTATTCCAAGTACAACTTCCTATGTATGTACATTTGAATTATTCGCGTCTTTTTTACGAAATACCTAGGCATTGTATTACTAATCATATTTTGATCGATTAATTTTGAAATAAATAAATAAATAAAAAATATATATATAAATTGTGTTATTTAAAACTTTTATTTATGTACAAATAAATATTAATACAATTTTTAATAGCTCATCATACAGTGGGTTTTACGTGCGACTTCGCTTCCTCGAAAATTCATTCATTCACAACGTAAATAACAACCGTAACAAAACAAAACAACAACAAAATACTCTACGCACGTAATAATCGAAATTGTATGGCACCTTGCAGTCATAACAGGTTCGCAGAAAGATCAGCAGCATCCTCACCATAGCATACATTCTGCACTTCAAGTCTTCGCTTGAGTTTTTTTTGCAAAGATTCTGCTCGATCAGAACCGTTTCCACTACAACTAAGGCCTAGTACACATTGGGCGTTTTGAAGCGCGCGCTTTTGAAATGAGCGTTTTAAGAATCAAAGAGTTCCTATTAGGTGTACACATGCAAACACGCGCTTTTGACCAAGCGCCCATGAAGCGCGCGCTTCGAGATTTCCGTAAGAACGCGCGTTTCACGGGCGCTTGCCGGGCGCTTTAAGATACTTGAGGCGCTATCTTGATGTACATTCTAACGCGCGCTTTCATACAGAAAAAACGTATTTACTGGAAAATAAAAAAATAGTAGGCGAACATTTTGATACTGCTAACGCTCATTAAACGCCGAGCTTAACACTTGGTGTGTACACTACCAACGCCCGCTAAACGCAACGCCGAGCGCTCAATGTGTACTTGCCTAAAGTGTAAAGCAAGCAGCCTTAACGCTTGGATAATATTGTTTGTAAAATCCTGGCCATCATAAATCACTGGCCCTGCCTTGCTCTGTGTCTCTTAATTCCTTTCATAGGTAGTGCTCAAGATCCATTTTTGTTTTCATCATCCACACTGTCTGCCTGTGGGGCAAGGGGAACCTCGCGTAACATTGTTATTCATATGTTGTGACTCCTCTTAAGCAGCGAAAAATTGGCTTCGCAGGTAATTTACCTGGTTTTAGTGTGCAAGATCCACACGGGCATTTTGCCTTTCTTTCTTATTTCACGTTATGGTCGCCTGTTATAATGGGTTTGCTCACCTTGCAAATACTCCATAGAGCAGGAAATGTTTTTTCCTTCCTGATAACAGGTATTCAAACGCAAAAACAAATTTTTCCTCCAACAATAACACATTATTCTTCAGAATTTTAATATACAAAACAATTTTAGTTTTAAATACAAATGTATTCTAAAGAATTAGCACAAAAATTATACATTTGTATATTAAAAATAATGCTATGTCGTTTTTTATATTAGTGAACAATTTTTTAATGCTTCTACATTTTTGTAGTTAGTTTTCTCAACAACTATTTCTTGGACATTTTTTTCTACAGAAATTTTTTGAAAAGCCATCATGAGTCAATTATATCGATTTTAGATCGGAAGTACCGCGTGAGCTCTGCGGGCGATAAACGCTTTTATCACATGTTTCCAACGGTAAGATGTGATGTTGTTTTTTTATCAGGGGTATGGGGAACGTTGAATAAAAACAGTAACAAACATGTGATCCTCTGGATGTTCTACCAAGCGATAATCTATGCGCAAGTATAAACTGGTTCTTATGGCGTAAGCTTATGCATATTACGAATAATCCTGGCCTGCAGTAACTTGCAAGTTTTACTTTTGCTTTTCTCATCCAGTCGAGATACCTGATGGTTGATTATTTTGTTTTTCATAAATCAATATTAAGATATCATCATCAGGCAAAAAAATCCAAAAGAAGCAAAAAACACAGATAACTACCCATTCAGAAAAAAAGGTAAACGAAACAAATAAAGATACTCAAGTTTTTCTCTCTGTAGTAAAGGGCAATGGACATGGCACTGGCATATTTGCATATAATTAACGCTCGAATCTTTGACTCAAGAGTAGGCATAATTTATTGCACTTTATTGCCGCAGTAAAAATCATAAACATTACGTCGGGGGAATCTCCATAAAATTCTAAATAGGCTTGAGCCAGACAATGGACACCTGCAATTGCATATAATTAATGCCCGAGTGCCATCACCAATAGTTCTAAGCGAGCACTTTTGCTTTCAAGAACCGTCGATTATTTTACACCATTTCTCTTCATGCATTTTGTATTTTTCATTCATACATCTTCGAATCATTCATTTCTTCTTTTAGTTTTTCACTTTTCAAGGTGTAAAATGTTTTCGGTGCTTTGCACACTCGCGGCTCGCTGAAGATCTTTTTTTATTCTTTCTCATCGGCTTTTTTATTTCGCTTTAAACCTTTACCAGGGTAATAATTACACAACAACGTGTTTTTCAGAATTTTTTTTTTGCTCTTTCGATTTTAGATCGGAAGTACCGCCTGAGCCCCGCGGACGATAAAAGCTTTTATCACATCTTTCCAACGGTAAGATGTGATGTATGGGGAACGTTAAATAAAAACAGTAACTTACTCAGTTACGGCCAAAACAGCTTTTGGAATTAATAATTGCTTTTTTTGTTCTCGCATAACATTTTCTTTATCCATAATAATATTCTAGTTACTATTAATATTATTAACTGCTGGTAGTAATTAATATCCTCTCTTTCAATAATGAATGAAAACAACAGCCTTTCCCTTTCTCACACACATTATCTTTAATTTTTTAAAAATAAAGCATAAACATTTCCGTAAAATTTCATTCACGCAGAAGTTGTTTTTTTATTTCCACGTCTTAAACCGTCGTTTCCTTTTTTTCATTTTAAACCGGCAGATTTTGCTTCTCAAATTGCTGCTGCTGCAGTTTTTTCTGTTTTTGTTTTGTTTTTTCTTTCTTTCTCATTTCGCAGGCTCTTGCAACTGCCATCACGATCATGTGCACATTATTTTCGTCGGGTCGCACAGGTAAACCTCGCAAGATCTAAAAATAGAATTCCACAACTGCATATATGTACACAAATAACCCGACTTCATCCAACTGCCGTTTTGGTCAAGTTGGCTAAGGCGTTGGTTTTTTATATTCGGTTTCGTGCGGCGCGAGTTCGAATCCCAATCACGTTTGCGTTTTTTCTAGGGAATGACTTGTACAGAGTGTAAGATCAATATCATTAGCTACCGCCGTAGTCGGCAAATAATAAATTATTTCTCATTCATTCACTCGGTTTCATAAGTTCAGGTTATAACAACAACAACAACCATGCAATACTCTCCAAGAATTGCACATAGGCAACTCCACTACTTTCCCCTTTCGCTTCATGCTGAGTCCCTGACGTGGCCCACACCTTTCATAGGATAACGCTTTCGGGCACACACGCTGGCGCCATTTCATAGGCCACTACTGTCTGGCCAAAGTGTGGGGTCCTATAGAAAAACATGCTTGCTTGCCTGCGCAGAGTGCAAGATCTCCCATAGCAGCCCATTAGTACGCGGCGGCAAATGAGCACGTGCGCCATCTTTGGAGCTGGATGCCTAAGCGACCGGTACCTGCCATATCCCCTGCCAAGCCAAGCCCCCAGACCACCGCCGAGTCCCCCGCCGAGGACCCCGCCGAGTCCCCCGGCCCAGCCCAGCCAAGCCCGCCGAGCCCAAAGCCACCGACCCTGACCGACTCATCCAAGCGTCTCAAGGTCAACCACCTTGACCTACATCCCACGGCCCTGATTGATTGATTGATTGATGACTGACAGGTGGTTGACCTTGACCCAGTTCCCAAGGTCAATGACCTGCCGTGACCTAGTTCCCACGGTCACCAAAAAGTTCTCACGGCCAAGTGCCGGAATACCTACTGCCGTCGTTATTTTCGTGCTCTTTTCCATCAATATTTACCGAGTGATAGAATGTCTCGTTGAGATGCATTTCTAAAATGCATATCTTTAATGCAGGAAATGCATTTTTTCAAAATGAATTCATCACTACCGGTCACAAAGTTTGTGGATGCTCTCACCAATCGAACACAAAAAACCGCATTAAGATCCATCTTACTATTCAAAAAATCCTAGGTTTGGCACTTTTTAGTGCTTTATTTCCTCGACTAAAAAGCACTAATTGTAAATAGTTATTTTCAATGCCCAATATGTGTTAGAAACTTCCATAGCGGCGTCTCGTGTAACGGCCACTTTCGAACTGATCCTACAAAGGGAGAAAACTTACCTGTACCCCGAAGACAGATGTTCTGTGACTCTCGGGGCCCCTACTTAAAATTCCGCAAAGAGAAAGTCCCGAAATAGAATCTCCATTTTAGGGGTTTTGGCCAGCTTTTTGGGATTCTGTCCCACTGTGCGGAGCCTTCCAAGTTTTATTTTCTTCACAATATCTATTTCACGATGGTGCTCGTGGATCTCATGGTTCTCGAGTCTCCCGGAATCGCCCTTCGCACATAAGGGTCCAAGAATTCTCTGAAGGACTTTCCTCTCGATCACAGCTACGAGCTTAGAGAACTTTTTGCTCTCGGATGCATTTGTGAGTGAATCTGGGTGAAAGCTTCGTGTACAACCGTTGACAATCTACCAATGATATCAATGTCGTCTGTATTAGCCAGTAATTGGGTTGACCTGTGGAGGATTGTGCCCCTTGTTGTCTTCCGCGAATCTGGGGTCACTTTCTCCAACGCCAGGTTGAAAAAGAGGCAGACCAGGCCGTGCTCTTGTCGGAGTTCATCATAGGTGTTGATTGGTCTGAACAGTGATATTTTTACTTGGCTTTTCACATTGGTCATGGTCAACCTACTTAATCGAATCAGCTTATCGAGAATGCCAAATTCTCTCATAGCTTTGTAGAGTTCTACTGTGGCTTTGCTATCGCAGGCAGCTTTAAAGTCTATGAAGAGATTTTGGATTGAGTTTTGAATCTCTAGACATTTTTCCATCGCCATCGGGTTAAAATCTGATTGGTTGTCGATTTGCTGAATCCACACTGGTATTGGCCTGTGATGTTTCTAGCATATGGGACCACCCTGTTTTGTAGGATAGCGCAGAATATCTATTACGTGTTACTCAACAACGTTATACCGCGATAATTAGTGCACGGTGTGATATCTCTTTTTTTATGTCCCGACAGAGGATGCCTTTTCTCCAGTCTTCTGGAAACGCTTCCTGCTGCCTTACTTGCACAGTGTAGGCCCTCCATATTTAACCAACTCCAACGCCGTCTGCAGCCGAAGCCTTGTTTTTTTGGAGCCGGTTTATGGCTCTGCTAACTTCTTCCAAGCTTGGTCGCGGCAGTGTAGGATTATCATCAGATATTTATGGAGCCTTCAATTCCTCAGTTAGCTCCCGATTTAGCAAATCATGAAAGTGCACTTCCCATCGCTCTAATATGCCCTTAGGTTCTGTGAACAGTTTCCCCTCCTTCCTCTGAGTTATGTGCAATTTGGTGTGAATTGCATCATACCATGGACTCTTCGGTAGAATGCCCTCGCCTGGAACACTTTAACTTTTATATTTACACTTGGAGAGCCGAGCCAAACAAAATTCGCAGTACAATGGCAGAAGCTCTACTTGCATGGTTGCATTTGTATAAACGAACTTTTTTGTTCTATTCGTTCTTTAATGTGTTGCATAAACTTACTTAGAGCATTCACTGTAGTTTTCATACCATCACTTTAATCTACGGTATTTAAACTAATATCATTAACCGACAAGTATCAACTTTTTGATCAATGTAAAATATTTCCTGTAAAATTCTTGTTTAATTCCAGCGTCTTATTTTCAATTAAAAATATATACAAACAAAAATCAAAATCATAAAAAATAAAAACTCCCGTAAGCACCGATAACTAAGAATTTTACCCTATTCCCGCATTGACTGCATTCAGTCATATACACAAAAATCGAAAATCTGAAGTGAAGTTGTGATCCACTTGCGGTGGGCATCCATTCTTTATCAACGAGGAAGGGATAATGCTCTACACACAGTCTCCATAACGCAATTATGTCACAAATTGAGCATGTCAAACGGCAATTGAAACAGAATGGTCTGCATAATTGATGCAAATTGGCAACAATGCTGGCATCAACAATGAATCATTAAGGGAGACACATTTGTGCGCATTCAAGGGCTGAATGTCGCGAAGGTATACCACACAATCCTTGATATACAATATCCCATGCATATGTGTAGTGTAGGATTAGTAAAGGGTGAATCAGCAAATTGACATTATGGCAAGTGTCGTAATGGTACAAGTCTCTAGCATGTCAAGAAGCTGCAATGTGCATTCCATTTACTGCACTAGTTTAACTCGATAAATATTACATTGCCCTATTTTGAACATGGTTCAAAATATGTTAATTTTTAGGAAAATAAATTCTTTATATTTATCCAATCTTGGAGATATTTTCCAGCAGTCGTATATTTTGGGGTTTGTTCTTTACGGACAATCAGGAAACTAATATCTTAAATTGTGAATCCCAGATAAATTAAGTACACATACAGGGTGTATTGCATAAAGTTACAAAACGGCCGGCTGTGGATAGGTTTTGTATAGACGAACAAAAAATCGTATGAGAGGGGGAGGTTAAATCGCAACGGTTTAGTCGCTAGGGCGTTTTGAAATTTTTTGTTTAGAGTTTTACATATCACCCTGTTTTTTCTAACGCTATGACTTATTTTCATGAATGAGGTATCAGTGTAAGGAGAATACTCCCACCTATCTAAAACTGTAAAAATCAAGGTTCTACCCTATCAACTTCCGGAGTAATGAGTCATCAAAATTTCGGTTTTTTTTAACTAAAACTGTAACTAAAACCCCCTTTTTCTCCATAAAATACGTAGTTAACTAATATTTTTTTGCAAAATTGGAAAGGTTAAACAATTTCCTATGAATAATGTCTGGAAAGTGCTCTTCCCATCGTTCCAAGATGCGTTTAGTATCAGTGATCAGATTACACTCTTTGTCCTTGTAGTACGAGTATGTTCAGCTTTGTGTGAATTGTGTCATATCCCGGACTCTCCCGTGTAACTCAGGCGCCTGTTCTAATTCACAGAAGAAATTTTTCTTCCAGGCTTCCTTTCTTGCATTCACTATCGAACAGTCGTTCCGATCTCTAAGATTGCTGCCTAACTGCCTGTTCCCAATGAGACCGTCAACAATAATTTCCCCTCAATGCACGGTGAGAGCATTCCTAGTATACCGACAAAGTGAAGTATTATTGACAGAAGTCATTTTTTATAGAAGAAAATTGTGTAATATTTTTTATTAATTAAATAAAAATTAGAGTGTTGAATAAGTTATTAAAATGAACTGTAGCCGTAAAATAACAATAATTCAACACAAAAAATTAAAACAAAATAAATACGAAAGCAAAAAACAGAAAACGACAAAAAAAATAAAAAAGCATTTGTAACTCAACTATAATCGACAATTTGGTGGCATGTATGGAGAAAATTGAGCGAAAAAATGAGAGATCTTTTGCTCATGGAGGGGATATACCGACAGAATTAAAATTAAATCTAATTCACCGCCAACGACAGAACAACAACAATTTGTACGAAAACTATCGGTGACGGGCTCATTGGAAACAGGCAGTTGATGGAATTAGGAGTAGTAATGAGAGTTTTTGTCAGGCGGGTCTAACTCTCTTCGACGTCCGGCATCTCGTCTCCAGAAATTACTCTTCTGTCATCAAGCGCGAGTTCTAACGCATGTCCGTAGGTGTTTCTGGCCATTTCATTGCGTAGTGCAGCTTAGTGATGAGCAAAAATGGTCTTGTTCTTGCAGTCTTGTGTTGGTCTTGCACATTTAGCAAGACCAAGAACAAGACTTAGTTATGCTCGCAAGAACAAGACCAAGACTAACTGTGCAAGAACTAGACCAAGAGCAGGACTAAGCAAGAGTCTTCCAAAATTTTCACCTAAATTCATTCTTTTAAAAACAAAAAATATAAAATTGATTGGGATGTTCAAGTAATTATGATATAAATATATGTGTGTATTGTATATTTACTTTTTAAGGAGTGTCCACACTAGTGATGAGCAAAAATGGTCTTGTTCTTGCAGTCTTGTCTTGTTCCTGCACATTTAGCAAGACCAAGAACAAGAACAAGACTTAGTTATGCTCGCAAGAACAAGAACAAGACTAACTGTGCAAGAACAAGACCAAGAGCAAGACTTTAGCAAGAGTCTCGCAAAATTCTCACCTAAATTCATTCTTTTAAAAGCAAAAAATATAAAATTGATGTTGATATAAATATATGTGTGTATTGTATGATAATTGTAAAAGCAATTATTCACATTTGTACATAAGTACATAATGACTTTGGAAGACTTGTGCGTCAACGAGACTCGCAATCAATATTTCTGCATTTCGGAGCAAAATTTGCCGAAATGATTTAGGTAGATGTTTCACACTGTCAAGTCTTTTTTTAATCAATTGGGTGCTCTGTTACTTTCCTTCAATTATTGGTGTCTAGGAAATGAGTCCTTCTTCTGTTAAATCTCTAGGATTTAAAAAGAAAACCATACAAAACGAAGATTCCTACGTTTCTTTTTTTAATAGCCAATTTATAAAAATACATACAATACATACTTGATGAGCGAAAATAGCCTTGGTCTTGCAGTTTTGTCTTGTCTTGTCTTGGTCTTGCACATTTAGCAAGACCAAGGCCAAGACCAAGACTTAGCTATGTTTGCAAGAGCAAGAACAAGACCAAGACTTACCAATGTTTGCAAGAACAAGACCAAGAAAAAGAGTTAGCTATGCTCGCAAGAACAATAACAAGACTGACTGAGCAAGAATAAGACAAGACCAAGACTATATTAGTCTTGTCTTATTCTTGCGCTTGCTCATCACTAATCGACACATATCAAGGCCGTGCCCGGGCCGGCACAGGGCCGTTTTCTGTCATGTGTGAACGAGCCCGTGCCTACATTACCGGGACGAGTCAGGGACGTGTCGGGGCCGGGATAGGCATCCGAGGCCCGTCGAAAGAAAGCATTCACACATCTCAGGGAACTCGAATCCGTGCTTTCAGTATATAGTTTCATTCCAAAAAATACGTTAGCAACATTTAAAGTTTTTAGCAAGTTCGATAGCATAATTTAATACCGAAGACCTGGCAATTATTGCAAAAATGAAATAATGGAAAAAAACGAAGATATAATCCAAACCCTTAACGATCTACCTGCTTAGAGTGGAAAGGCGATGCTTTCTGCATTAGGAAATTATTCAAAACATATTTTAGTTCCGAAGTAAGCTCCGTTCCATGGCAATAATGGAAACAAAATATACTTTTTATAATCTAAAATTTAAATTAGAGTTCCATAAAAATTCAAAAATGGCAATTGAAATTAATGAAATAAATTAAGAACTTACTATGTATTATAGTCCAAGAGCCGGCCGCATAAAAATGAATGTATAAAACATCCTAACAATTTTTTGTGAGGGGATAGTAGGTACTGCCACAGACCTAAAGAGAGCCACCTTATATATAACCTAATTTTGCCCGCGTCATGGAATTTTGACGTCATTCCGGTTACGATATTTAGTGTCGGTGACGTCATAAAACATCCGAATAAAATTTACCTCAAAATGAAGGTTGGAATGTGTACATTAAGATTAGACTAGGGTGCCAGGCCTAATCCACCCGCAACCCTGTGGCATCCTCGATTAAAGTTTTTTTAAAAGCCTTTTTCTCTGTTTTGTGTCTGTTCACACGAGTCGCTTTGAGGCGCGACAAAGCGAACGAAAAGCGAACATTTGTTTACACGTTTCGCTTTGTGTCCAGTCGTTTTTATGACAGGTGGAACAAACGGTACGGGAACAAAACTTGTGATTTTTATAAAAGTGACATAAATTCATTGCTGCTCCTAAAGTTTTACAAAATAAATTTCTCACGAAAACAAAACTGAAGCCTGAAAATTGTCCTATCACACGTCTAACGAAAATCAAATGGAACAGTAAGGTGATACAAAATGAAATTAAAACAGTCAGCTGGTCAGAAAAACGAACGTGAGTCGCTTTCAAATCGAGACGCACTTCCTCCCCACCCGAACGCTCCCCGCACCGGTAAATTTCGTGTTGAAAGGTCGCGGCAACCACCCGTGTGAACAGGCAATTAGGGACAAATCTTGGGACAAATATTACGATTTACTTTCCGATGTCCGATGATGCTCAAATTTGGCACACACCTTCGGTTCCGGAGGCAATACAATATGGTATATTCAATTTTATGGTAGGGGAGACCGGGGCGCGAATTAACAAAATTAATATTTTTAGTTGTGGGTTCAAAACGCAAAACATTTTGATATGATTTTTATGTTGATGTCAAAACTATTGAATAACTATTCGTTGGTTTTAATTTGACAAGAAATTGGTACTTTTTTCAGAAAGTCGAATTTTCTCAGAAAAGTCAGAAGTTTATACTTACCGCGCGATCGGGGCTAGAATTCCCGGTTCCGAGGTAAATATTAAGATAAGGTGAAACAATTAACATTCTTTATATTTTCCTATATAATTAAAGAAAACTCAAAATTATTTACATTTTATTTTCATTTTATTTCCTTTTCTTTATTTTTCTTGTTTTCTTTTAATTTAATTTTAATCATTTTAATAATATGTATTTTCCTTTGTAAATTGCCTTTATTGTTATAGTACCAAATAAGATGTTAATCTTGTGTACTTTTTCATGAATAAATAAATAAATAAAAAAAAAATAACACTGAACACTGAAGGGCCAGCAACTTCTTCCATAGGTATTTGTGCTATCACGTCAGAAACGTTAATATCCAAACTGGGCATGTCATTTAAAATCTCAGGATTTTCTAAATTTAATGACACGTCATCGAGCATCAAGTTGTCGCCATCGACAGGTGGTGTAGTCGATACGAGTCGGGCCGCTTTTCGTGGGATCTGGACCATTGGTGACAAAAGATGGCACATATGGGGTAAGAATTGAGATGTTAATACTTGCCTCGTATGTTTTGTTAATTTTAGTCCCATGGATACTTTTTCATTAAAAAAAACTATTATTACGAAATAGTTTACATTAGAGTTAGGAAAGTTATGCATCATTATTAAGAATAAAACGAGCTACTACGAAACAAAAAATATTACAGGAAAATCAAATATTCAACATGTAAATCAAAAAATTGTGAAGTGAAAAAGTTCGTTACCTAGCCAAAATAGACCCACGTCACAGAACTCGCTCCAACAGCTCTCTAAGCGGACTGACAAGTCTCAACCTTTTCAGCGCTGCCACGAGACAAATTGCAGAAGCCGCTATTGATGTGCAGTTTATAGTTTCTTAGAAATTCGCTTGTTAATACTTACCTCTGTTAATTGTAGCCCCGGCCTCCCCTACATCCAATATGGCGGCTACCATTTAATGGCGGATATTTCTGGGGGTGGTATCTTGCGATTGATTTTTCGGCCACTTCCCGTTATCCGGCGATGCTCAAATTTGGCACAAACCTTTGGCTCTGAAGACAATGCAATATAGTATATTAGATTTTATTGTACATCCAATATGGCGGCCACAAATGGCGGATTACCTTTTTCTTTACAACCCCCCCCAAACATGAGTATCAAATGAAAGAGTCTGACGAGGAGAATACAGTAACCTATGTGACGTCATTTTAAATCCAATATGGCGGCCACCACGAATAAGCCCTCGATATTGGTATCAAATGAAGGGTTATGATAAGTAAAATACAATTAGTTTTGTTAGTCACATATGTGACGGTATTTTAAATCCAATAAGGTGGCCACCATAAAATGGCGCATGAGACTAAAAAGTAAAATAAAAAACAAAAAAAAATTTTAAAAACAAGGTTTTATTAGATAAACTAAAAAATATTATATAATAAAAAAATTTTAAATATGCGTTAATAAGATGAGCTAAAAAGTATAAAATACAATAATTTTTTTTAATCCACCTGTATGTAACTACAAGTAAAAGCATGGTGTAACTACAAGTAAAAGCTTGGGACGCTTAGTTAACAAATGTTTCACATATTGTAGCAGTTCTGGATAAGCTGCAATAATAAAAATGTGAATATGGATTGGTTCCTCTAAATCAGTGATTCCCAAACTTATTTCGGTCATGGACCCCTTACTATAACAAAAATTTGATCATGCACCCCGAACCTAAGTGAAACAAATTTTATTTTAATTTTAAGTGAGAAGGATCGCAGCGGGAAAAATTGGGAGCGCTGCTCAGGGGAGCTGATTTTGAGCTTACTGGAGTTTTGCAGAAATTTTATAGAACGAACAAAACTGGCAATTATCTTAATGACCATAAATCGTGCCATTAGCATACTCAATAGACCGGCTCTCGTTCGGTTACAGAAGTTAAGCAGCATTGGACGTGGTTAGTAGTTAGTGCGGGCGCGCTTGGAAAAACGACACTTGCCCTTGGAAAAAAAAGAAAGAACATTAATTGCAAAAGGCGAGCAAAAATAAAAGCTTTTCAACACCCGCATCTAATTCACATATCCATTAACTTAAATTTTTGCACATATGTATGGAGAGTTCGCGTGACAATGCAATCTGACCATTTCAAGAAGGCAGCCGATTTTTGCAATATGCGTGTTAACAACCGCATAAACGTCAATTTATTTAGCGTCGTTGGCAAACTTATTTGTGCTTTTTGGGTTAGCTAAAATGTAGCACAACTTCTAACTTTCAAAATGGGTTGACGTATACTTGTGAATTTTTGTTCTAAGCAAATAATGAATTGTAAAATTCGAACCGTCAAATGGTATGCTAGGAACGGTGTTAAGTTAACAGAGTTAAAGTAACTTGGGCCTAAACGCGCCCTATGCCAGGTAGAATACAATTAGCAGTCTAAATTCAAAATGGCGGCCAAAACCGAATGGCGGATGACATAATAGACTAAAAAGGAGAAAATATAACTTATCAACTTCAATTTTTTTTACAGATGGCGGGAGAATTTTGCAATCGTTTCCGACCCCGCGACATGGGTGTTAAATGAAAGGGTATGACAAGTAGAATTGAATTAGCTCTGTTGCTCCATTCCAAATTCAAACTGACGGCCAACACAAAATACCGGATTACTTTTTTCTTTACAACGCGCTCGGTATGGGTATCAAATGAAAGGGTATGATGAGTAGAACACAGTGGCGGCCGCTACAAAATAGACAAAAAAATAGAAAATAAAAATAAATAGTTTAAAAAAACTAAAAAATACGCGTTTATTTTAAAATGAGCTAGAATGTAAAAAAATAATTTTGCATGTAAGGTTTTTATTAGTATATGGGAACAACCTACCTTTCAAAATCAAGCTCAGAATGAAATTAATGAAGTTATTGGTAAAATTTATAAATATAACTTACTTAAATGTAAAAAGCGTGAGACGTTAACGAAAAGTTCCAGGATTAATAAATAAGAATATAGGTAACGAGCTTTCCACCTACGAGCGTCTGAGAACATTCTCCTCTGCACAAATTCTGTTTGTATAACAAAAGTTTTGTAGCAAATGCAGATATAATACTTTTAGTTTTGAGAAAATTTAATTGATCACCTTGTAACTTTAAATTTATTTCATCAAAGGAGACGAGTCATTAGGGTGGGTCACTCTAGTATGGAGAAAAAAATGTTTTTCTTTTGACTTCTAATAGTAATAAAATGTGTCACAGGGTTATAGGAACTAATACAGAAAATTTCACGACAATCGGATATTACCTTCTGCCTCCGGATTGACCTTGAAATTCTGAAAATTTGAATATTATACCTATACATATTTCTTAAAACTCTTTTAACTATTTATTATTTATTGTAGGATAGATGTAATGAAATTAATTTATTAGGCAGGCTATATTTTATTAAATAATAAAGTTATAATAAGTAAGTAGGTTTTTTTACTCTACACGAAAATCCTTTTTACTATAAAATTTCGGCATAAGTTTACGAGACTCAATATTTGCTTTAATGAAACCTTCACGCGCTGATTTTGTGCACAGACTTCCTGGCGGTTCAGTTAAAGTTTTGACGGACCTCTCAACTGCCTGAGTAAGACAGGGTAATCGCAAAAAAGCTATTTTGTTGCCCTCTCCTCTAGCAATAAGAGATTCAAGATCTTCGTTCGAGATTTGCTTCTGGATCGGTGGTTCTCACGGTATACAGAAACAAGGTAATGTAAAAGACTGAATATCGTTTTAGTGCGACGTCACTCAGTGACCTCTTCCCATATAAAATCGAAATTGTTGTTGTTGTTTTTCTGCATTAGGTCACTGGGTGACGTCACATTTTTCTACGATATTCGAAGCTGTCAGTCTCTTTTACATTACCTTGTTTCTGTATACTGTGGGTGGTTCTGTAACATTAGTTGCCAGTTAATAAGATCGTAATAAACTTTTGCATCCAGGTTTACGTCTGGAACCTGAAATAGCTTTAACTTTTGAGTTTTTTCACTGCTTGCTTTTAGAATACGGCGCAGAGCCAATTCTCTTATATGCTTTTCAGAGTCTGATAACATTGCTAGGAGTCGATTTTTAGGATGGGCGAAGTAACTGTTGCATTGTATTAGCGGATCAATAATAGCCATCAGCTTGTTGATAAGTAACGAAACCTCGAGATTAATTGCCACAAATGTGGGTATCTAAACTAGTATTCATTCAGCAGCAGCGAAAAACTCATGACAGACAGCTAGTATACGAACCATGTTTTCAGTACCATAGTTTCCTTGTACTAAGTATAATGACAGACAGCTTTGATAGTATTCATAGCTGTCAAAGTTAAAAGTTTTTGGCGGGATAGAATAACGTGAAGGCAAATAAAACGCAAACTAGATTTTTTTAGCATTGACAACCAATTTGCTGTCAAACAACTGGAAATATAAGTTTCCTTTAATTTCCGCAGCTGGAAATTGGAGCTGAAGCTACTTCCAAACGTAGTATACCATGCAGTAGATGTAGATTTCGAAACCATGATAATACCAGGGTTGTGCCTAGTACAAACGTGGTTTTTGAGTACAGACTGATAGTTTCCTTGTTAACCATGGTTTCGATACTACCAGTCTGTCACGGGTAAAACCGTTTTTGGAAGTTAATCTAGTCTACACTGGAATTTTTTCATCGCGAGTAACTTCTTGTCTTTACACGGAGATATCTGTGTGCGTGTCGATAATTAACTTGCTACCCGCGATTAAGCAAAGTAGGCGAAGGCGATTTGTGTATGTGTTGAGTTTTCACGCAAAAATTTTCTCGTGAACAGGTTACTACGGTTCCCTCTTGCCATTTCTATACCTATCTCCTAAAAACCTGGTTCTATTGCTGCTGAAGCAATTTGTATGCTTTTCTCTCTGTCTGGAATTCTCGTTCCTGCAACAAAGAGAAAAACATACAAATATCTGTGAGATAGGCCCTCCAATTTGCGTTTCCACTTTGCGATTGGGATATAAAAGGGCCTTAAATCTTCAGGACATTCACCAGATACAGCGGCTGATACTATTCTGTACAAATACAGTTGGAGGGAACTTTTACTTCATTTTGCCTGCAATAAGCGTTGTACTGTGCGAGAGAGATATATCCAAAAGAGCACGAGGAGAAGCTTAAATTCGCTGTGCTCCACTTCCACATTGGAAACGTAACCTAAATGGAACGGTGTTTGCATTAGAGTTAGTCCCAATTTAAGTTAACGCACACAACCAAATGTTGCATACAATTGTTTTCCTAAAAACACGCATACGCTTACATACATTTGCGTGTATCATAAATTACACGATCCATCATTTTTTCATTCGTCACTTCCAAAACTTTTAGAAAACCGTTTTTTTAAGGCAAGGGGTCGTACGGAAGAATGTGTTATTTTCTCACTTGTGATGAATTTTTGTTCTCAAGTCCAACACACTAACGCAACCATAAATTCCTTCAAGTGTTGTGCGAAAATTAACACGAATTAACACAGTTAAATTGAAATGAATAATGCGTTAATTTATTAAAAATTTCGAAACTTTAAACCTGATCCGGAGGCAGTTATACTATTCCAATTGCAATAATATTTGAAACACGTCCTATCAGTCCCAAATGACAACATATTTTCGCTATTAGAATCCATAATGTTAAAAAAAAGTTTTTTTGACCCACCCTTCTGGTCATAGGAACCCCAGGCCCGGCGCAAAAGAAAAGTACCTCAGATTATCGGTTATAATGAGTATTGAAATTCTGTATAATTTCATGAATAAGGCATCAGTGTACTCAGAATACTCCCACCTATCTAACACTGTAAAAATGAAGGTTCTAACCTACTAACTTCCAGAGTAAAGAATCATCAAAGTCAAAATTTTGTTTTTTTTTAACTAAAATATCAACTTCAACTGCCTTTTTCTCCAAAAAATACATAGTTAATCAATATTTTTTTTCCAAAATTCGAAAGCTTGGACAATTTCCTATTATAAATGTCTGTACAATTTTTATGCTACGGCCTTTACTTTTGAAATTATACGCAACTTTGATGTTAAAATTGATTCTATTTGGTACTTTTCGACAAAGCTAAGGTGAAAAGGTAGTAAAAAAGTACGAAATAAAACCAATTGTACAGGGTGTCCGTCCTGGCTTGCAAAGCAATTAATTTAGGCAAAAAATGATCGACAAAAAACACAAAAATGGCTATGTCTGCCCTTTTTCGAGATAGGGCGTTTTGAATTTTGGTTTGGGGAAAAAATGAGGCTGGTCATGGCCCATAGAAAATTACCCCACGCCCGGGGCACATGAAACTTATCTCAGAATTTTCATAAAATTAGGTAAAGTAAATCTTAAAAGTCCGCATGTGTCAAACACATTAAAGTTGCCTAGGCTTTTTGTTCAGGCTCTATAACTATAAATATACATGGTGTCCTATGAACAGTGACAAAGCCGCCGGTTATGGATAGACGAACAAAAAATCGTATGGGTGGGTGGGCGGAGGGAAATCGTAAAGGTTTAGCCTCTAGGGCGTTTTGAATTTTTTTTTAGAGTTTTACATATCACCCTGTATTTTTGTAACCCTATGACCTATTTTCATGAATAAGGTATCAGTGTACGCAAAATACTCCCACCTATCTAAAATTGACAAATTCAAGGTTTTACCAGAGATAACCTAATATATAAAGATGCGAGAGCTAGAACAAAAAACCCAAACGCATTTCGCATCTGCAGACTTCTGAGATTGCCTCCGCCTTAGCAACATGCAACCTATTAAAGTTTCCAGCTACACTACGATGCGAACGTATTCTTCTCAGCCATGGTCCGCAACACCAGAGATGCGTTGAGTTTGTTGATAGGGAAGCTGGCAGTTTAGGGGGGCAAGGGGAGGAACTGCCAACAGAATATTTTTCGGAACATTGTGATCTTTCGAACTTTTGCCTCTAGTGCTGCAGTGAAGAATTGTGCTGGAGTTTTGTGTTTTAATCATTTGTTAGAACATTCAGTGCATTTTTGGGGGCGTCTATTAATTACGTGAGGCGATTTTTCGACCATACTCCACCTTGGTGAGAGTCGTGAGATTTGTCTCGGCTCCCTCCCCCACCCCCTTAATCACACGAGAAATTTTTCAAACTTTAAAAAATCTCTATAGGCCGTCAGAATAAATGATTTGACGTCGATATTTGAGATAGTTCTTGACCATCACATTTTTTTTGGATAGAATGATACATCTAGGCGTAAATACATAACTATAAAATCATAGTGCGTAAGCACTGTTTTGGCTCTCCGATAGTTTTTCAAATACAATCGTTTAAAAATAATAATTAATATTGACCAGCATTTTTCTATTTTATTATCACATAAACTTTATTATGCATATAGAGTCGTTTCTGACCCTCCAGGTGCACTTTTAGTCCTTGATTGCATCCAAAAGTGCATTTTATGAATGCTAGTCCATTCAGAACGCGGAGAGGAGGATGTCAAAACATAACTTCGTTTTCTATATGTTTTTTAGGTCGGTGATTACGAAAATCGAGATCCGGCAGTCCTAACCCGAGTAAAAATAAATGAAGCCCTTAGAACGGGCAAATGCCGACTGTGATTGAAACATAGTCCTCGGCCATCTGGCGGTTAACAGAAGGCTCGTTGCAGGACAGTATGGCCGTACAGGGGGCGATTGACGGCCTTACAGTTCCAATAACGGCCATACGACGGTGCTACGGCGGCTGTATGGTTGCTATTAGGGGTATACGACGGTGGTACAGTGGCAGCAACGTGGATATTCGCCCTCCTATAAGAAAATATATTTCACTGCAATTAAATGTTTGATTTTTTTTCGGTTGTGTTTTTTTTCAAGCCGTTAAATAACAAAATTTCCCACTAAAATATAAATCAACACGCACCACACACTTCACGTACAACAAAAATCTCATATCTTTAAGTAGGAAAATCGAAAGAACCATTGTACATAACGAAAATGATGAAGTTCCCATAAAACACATTCAACAATACATTTGGTGCAGATTATTTTTTTTGCTCAAATTTCCCGTCGAATGCCCGTTTCTACAGCTCAGTACTTGGCCTTTTAAATCTTTTGGTCAAATTTGACCGTCGTAAGGCCGTATGTGCTCCCATTAAAAATGGTTAAAAACTATACGGCCATCATATGCCCCTTAAAAAGCCAAGCGGCCGGCGTTCGCCCTTTATAAGGCCGTTTTTTATTTTTACTTGGGAAAGTATGGGCGTCACCCTAACAAAATGAAAAAAATACCCCTTTTTAAGGGTTTTTTGCGATAATTTCAATAACAATAAAAAATAATCCGAAATACACTTTTTTCAACATTTATTTGGGAAGGTAGCTGATTTATACCAAATCAAGCCAAATTTTATGATAAGGGATAATTCTAAAATTGCTTTTCCCACTATATGCTTCAAATTCGATTGAATGCGTATTATCAGCCAAAAATAAATTATTTTCAACCCTTAAGGGGTTAAACTAACCCTAGACGAAAGTAAATAAATATACCTAATATAAATAAAATTTAAATGCAATAAAAATATAAAATATAGTAATATAAAAAAAGTAAATAACTATAGAATATCAAATAAGATGCAAAGTATATTATAAATAAATAAAAATAGTACTTTATAAATAAAAAAATGGAACAGAAATGTTTTATTATTTGTTAAGGATAATATATTTTTGTTATATGTTAATTTATGTTATATGATAATATATATTTACAATGCATGTACATTAGGGTGGCCCTTATTTTGAAAAGTCGAAAATTCCTACATGCTAACCCAGGGGTGCACAACTCAAACTGAGACGAGGGCCATAATACTTTACGGAAACAAGCCGCGGGCCGTAAAAAAATAGGATAGGTGGAAAACCCCTTTTAGGAAAACCAAAAAATTATACAGTATTTTGTTCATTATGAAATGAATTTAATGAGAAACATTACATCATTTTTCGGCAACAAGTTTGCCGTATTCAGAAGACATATTTGAAGTAGCTGTTTTTAAGATATCTTCCAAATGATCGTCACTCAAACACGAGCGTTGCTTGTTTTTATTAATGTTCATAATTGAGAATGCCTGTTCGCATATATAGGTTTTTAAGTTTAAATTCGATTTTTTAAACACCAAATTAAATTTTTTCCAAACCAAATTCAATTTTATCGAGTTCAATTTAAAGTTTTTAAAATGAAATTCAATTTTTTAGAAGTCAAATTAAATTTTTTAAAGTTCAAACTCAATTTATTAAAGTACAAATTTAATTTTTTGAGCCCAAAATCAATTTTTTGAAGTTCAAATTCAATTTTTTCAAACTCAAATTCAATTTTTAAAAGTTTGATTTGCAAATTTTTTCCCTAACATAACGTGCTTGTTATGAGGAATATATTGTGCACATGTAGAGAAGTGATTCATTTCACCTTTCATCAACTGAGTTTTGAAAAGTTTAATTTTTATTTGAAAAGCTTTCACTGCAGCAAACATTTCAAACACAAGCTGATTTGTTCCCTGAAGTTAAACGTTAAGGCCATTTAAATGCATTGCTATATCACAAAAGAATAAGAGGTCATAATTCCAAGACTCATTTTTAAGATCAGGGAACTCGTTTGCTTCGTTTTCAAGGAATTTTGATATTTCCTGCTTCAGGGCAATGAAACGCTGAAGCACTCTTCCTCGACTCAACCATCTCACTTCTGCATGGTGTAATAAGTTTCAGTAGTCGGCATCAACCTCTTCAAGACAAGCTCGGAATGTCCTATGTTTGAGTGCTCTGGATCGGATATAATTCACTATTCAACCGCAACCAACACCAAGTTTGCACTAAGCTCACAAATGGCTTCGCGGGCCGCCGACTGAGTGCTGGGGGGCCGCAACCGGCCCGCGGGCCGTATGTTGTGCAGGCCTGTGCTAACCCCTGAAATGGTTCTCTACTATGAAAAAATAATTCTCCAAAAAATTTCATCTCAATTGTTTGAAGTTAATGCTTGCCGAAAACGCGGTAAAGTTTGTTATTTTATGAGAAAACTTTTATTAGTCAACATTTTTGATTTGCTTCAAATTTTGTTTACGCAGTCCCTATACAAAATAAGCGGACACGTATTTTTTCTTTTTTTTCGGTCAATATTTTCAAAAAAAGGGGGTGGGGGTAAAGTTTACGACACTCGCCGATTATGCCCTTTTTCAAATCGCTATTACTCCGGTTCTATTCATTGTATCGAGTTAAATGAGGTATAATTTTAAAGATATTTATATATAAATAGTTGTAAAAAAATTTTCAATTTAGTATTTGTTATTAACAATACAAACACAAAAACAAAAAAAAATGTTTCTCCGAGTTTTCGGCACGGGTAAGACTGTACCAATTCAGCTGAAAATTTTATAGGATTTTTGTTTCGGAATAGAGAACCATTTTAGGGGTTAGCACCACCAAACATGTAAAAAAAACCGCCCATATAAATAAGGGCCACTCTAAGTACATATTATTTATTAAAAATTATCTTTTTGATGGAGCTTCACCATCTGAAGACTCACTGCTGTCTTCACGTAGAAAATTGAATTAATAGGAAATTCTCGGATGCAATTTTCATGGTTTTCTTTTACGTTTTATGGTGGGTCCACACTACGCGGACTTGGGTCGTACGCGCTTTTGCCTTTTTTTCATATAGAGTTCTATGACTTTTTACGACTTTGTCCATGGTATAGGCCGTACGGACAGAAGACTGTGCTTAAAAAGGTACATTGTGCGTCCACACAATATGAGCTTTTCAAAAGTGCGTACGGCGCACATTTGTCTGGCCGTACGGCCAAAAGCGCGTGTGATCTAAGTCCGCGTAGTGAGGACGGGCCTTTAAGTGAACAAAACGAGAAAAAAACACTTTTTTATTGAAATTTCGCGCCATTTACGGTGAGCCCTTTTGAATGTTCCAATTTTCATGTCAGAGTCGTAATCGGGGCGGGGGACGGGCTGCCACCCTAGGGCGCCAGGTCCAAGAGGGCGCCGCCACTACCGTCGAGATCCAGTAATGTGTTCATTTATTTAGGTATTAAATGATAACACCTTGTAACGGTCGGTTAATTATTGAACCAATTCTCCTTGTCAATTATTATCCCCTCTCGCGGAAATTTCAGAAATTATGAGTCCAATCACTTCGGGAGCTTATTAATTCGAAAAATTTTTGCATCACGTAGGCGAATAGTAACAAAATTTTTCTAGGAAAGAAAAAAATCGATTTTTTTGGACAGTGGGGATTGAATCGTGACCAGAGACGGCTGTGGGGCGAAACGTTCTGTGATAAATAACCCAAGCGTCAGCCATTGTGCCAAAGTTAGGGTGCACTTATATTGGTCAACTGATGCAGTTGAATTCAGTCTGGAGAAAGTTGTCTGGTCATTCCTGTGCAACATAAAAAATTGCCGCGACCTGGGTGAGGAAGCGGAGTCAAGCGGAGGCGTTCAGCTTGTTCGAAGGCCCGGTCTGACGCAAAGTCGTCCAACCATCTGTGGAGGACATTCTTGTGAAATGGGAGTCGAAGGAAATTCTTTTAACCAAGATCAACAAACAACAAATAAAATAAAAAAACTTTTTCATAGGAGAAAGTACCGGAAAGAAAAGGAAAAGGTCTAACGTGAAAGGTTACCTCAAGGAATTTAGTATTATTATATTTTTGGAGAATAGATATGTATATTGTTTTGGAATATAGAGAAAAAAATAGGTGGTAATAGGTATGTGGTGATGCAGAAAAAACTGTTTAAAAAACTCATTACTTATTCCAACCCGGAACAAAAATAATTTTGCATTAGAGTGTGCCGGGTTTTTGACAGCAGTTCGTCCTATTTGGATTTTTACACGACTGCCCCAAAAAAAGGAGTGTAATGTGTTTAGGTTTGTTGTGTGTATGTACGTTGTTTTCTACCACCATAACTTCTAAACCCCTGAACGGATTTAGATGACTGGGGTACCGTTAGAATCGTTTAATGAGTCTGAGTAACATAGGCTAGGTTAATTTTAAAAAAAAACAATATGGCGGCCGTCAGATGCAATTTACATAACGCCCAATTTAATTTTTTTTTTCTGATTGGGTCAATATGGGTATCAAACGAAAGGTAAAATTGAGACGATTTCAAATATATATAACACTTAATAGATATGTGTTAAATGATCGCGAATTTTAAGCTTAAATAAAATTAAATTACTCAAAACGTCTTTTATTAACCCATCACCATGAATGAACACTTAATAGTTAAACCTAGTATGCTGTTGAGGCGAAATTAAAATTCCCTAAACAAACGCTATGTAACACGACTGCCCCAAAAAGGAGTGTAATGTTTTCAGGATTCATGTATGTATGTTTGTATGTTTCTTTGTTCCACCATAACTTCTAAACGCCTGAACGGATTTAGATCGCTGGAGTACCGTTAGAATCGTTTAGTGAGCCCGAGTAACATAGGCTTTAATTTTTAAAAAAAAACAATATGGCGGCCGTCAGACCCAATTTACGTCACACCCGATTTATTTTTTTCTTCTTCTGATCGGGTCAATATGGGTATCAAATGAAAGGTCTCATTGAGACGATTTCTGCCTAATCTATCAGCGTGTCTAAATTTAGATAGAATATATCAAACTTCGATAACTTTACTTTTGCATTAAAACTGTATCTCAATAGTTGTAAGTGCTATAATAATAAGAAGTAAAATAAAATCACTTAATAAAAACTACATTGGTTTACGAATTATAATCACTAAAATATCATAAAATAAAAAACAAAATAATTAAAAAATTAAAAAACACGACGCCGAATTAAAAAATGAACTAAAAAGTCAAAAACAAGTTTTAAGTACTAATGTAAGACAGAAACAAGGTAGAAGATATTTTATTTATTTTGTTAAGTATCACAAAACTATCGTATATATATAATCTGTATTTTTGCAGTCGGGGTACAAAATGTTACGAGAATAAGTATAATTAAAACTGTACCCCGACTGAAAAAATACAGATTATACATATACGATAGTTGTGTGATACTTAACAAAATAAATAAAATATCTTCTACCTTGTTTCTATCTTACATTAGTACTTAAAACTTGTTTTTGACTTTTTAGTTAATTTTTTTACTTTTTGTTAGCAGATATACAATTACTACTGCTATATTGTGGCCACCAATCACAATCGAGTTGTGTTCGCTGCACGTACGAACATCAAAAGTCTTTACACGGTAAGCGTTTATCACCGATAAAGATAAATATTTTCCTGGAGTGGCACGAATTAAGAAAAAATCAACCACACTGGCCGACGGCAGGGCTAGTGAAACCATTCAGATCTACTCCGATTCGCATCAGCGTACGCGGATGACCTGATCGTGTACAGAACGGGGCAGAAGATTAGAGTAATCCAGACGCTCCTGCAACGTGATTTCGAGACAATCGAACGTTACAGTGATGATTGGAAGTTGAAAATCAATTTTAACAAATGCGAATCGATCCTCTTCCGGACTTCTCTAAATAGAGCTTCTCGCGATGTGCGGAAGAACTGGAAAACCCTCAAAATTTCGAACAATGCTAGGCCAGCATTAGAAAAGAAATTGGAAGTGAAATACCTTGGGCTCTGGCTGGACCAATACTTATATTTAAATAGAAATGTAAGTGCTGCTCTTGCCAGGGCAAACAAAATGTTTCATATGACCAAAAGGCTTTTTTACAGCAGACACCTAAGCCCAAGGGTCAAAGTGATCTGCTATCAAGCCTTGGTCAGACCAATTTTAACTTATGGTTGTCCTGTATGGTTCAACATATCCCCTTCTTACATGGAAAAGCTTCGGGTTTTCGAAAGACAATGCTTAAGGGCGTGCCTAAGCTTGTATCGAACACCCGAATCGGGCTTCACAAAATTTCACGCCAACAATATCCTCTACGATAAGGCATTTGTTAACAGGATCGACAACTTCATAATTAAGTTGATTCGACGTCACGTTGCTAGAGCGACGGAGAGCGACAATCCTCTTATTCGGGGAGCGTTCTAATACCACAAAGCAGCTTGTGAACGCGGATTTATCCCCCAGAAGCATTCATTTACCTAGATGCCAAAAAATTGGTCCAGGATAATACGGGGTTACCCCTCCAATATCACATGTATCGCCATGCATGTGATAAGCGAGTGCGTGCTATTGAAGAAGGCAGAGAGGTTCAGGATCTCTTGAGGTTCAGCACACGAATCTCAGAAAAAGATACAAAAGAGGCCAGTAGTTATTGGGTCGGTTTTGCGTGGGAAAATTTTCCCCCAAGGTCAAGGCCAATGACCTTGCCCATCATGGGAACTAGGTCATTGACCTTGCGCATCAAGGGAACTAGGTCAAGGCCGTGCTTATCACGGGGACTAGGTCAAGGCCATGCTCATCACGGTCAAGGCCATTGACCTTGCTCATCACGGTCAGGCCATTGACCTTGCTCACCAGGGGAACAATGTCATGCCCGTTGGCCTTGGGTCGCTTGGCGTTGAGTCAGGGTTAGTGGCTTGGGACTCGGCGGTGACTCAGTTGGGACTCGGCGGTGGCTCAGTTGGGGACTCGGCGGTGACGCGGCGGTGACTCAGTTGGGGACTCGGCGGTGACTCAGTTGGGGACTCGGCGGTGACTCGGCGGGGGACCCGGCGTGGCTTGAAAAAGGAAACACACGCAAAGACCCGTGGATTTATCACATAACTACATGAATGAATGTGCCTGTGCATGTGCCTCTTGCTCCACAACACTGTGGATGAAAGTAAAAGTGATACTTGCGATGCCGATGGGCAATTCTTGACGAGTATTGCATGGTTGTTGTTATTACTTGAACTTATGAAGCCGAGTGAATGAATGAAATAACTTGTTATGTGCAGAACATTTTTATTTTATTTTCTAAAATTGGATTAATTATTACACTCAGTTGTGAAATACTGATCTTAAACATAAATGTATCCACTGCATACTGCTCCCACGGTCCTTTCCTACTTTGTCTGTATGCAAAACTCCATACTATCATGTATCTAACTTGTGGGTCGTCAATGAAATTTATTTTTTTCCTCATAGCTGCTCGTGTAAATAATAATGAATTGCTAGAACGAATAAAATACCATCTAAAAATTTCAAAGTGCTGGATGTATAAAGAATCGTTTTTGATTTTTGATTTTTTGTAAGTGGTGATATCTGATCTTTGAATCGCCCGCATTCGTCTATCCTATTAGCATGGATACAGTGTGGTGAACGATGTCTATGGTCGAAATCGACATCCGATGCACAACTCATAGCATTTATCTGCAGAGAACAAAAGTAACATTTAACACGGTCTTTGATGTTTGTGTAAAAAAATCCGCTTTTCGCTAGCTGATCTGCTGTATCTAAGTCAATTGCTAGATTATCGAATGTTTTCAAACGATCGTATTCTTGTTTCAAGTTTAACATTTTGAATGAATGTAGCAGGTTTTATATCACGTCTTTTATATTAATCCATGTGTTGTGTTTTGATGGAAAACCAAGCCACTTCACTAAAACTTTATTACCGCGTCTTTTTATAACCTTTTCTACTAAATAAACATCAGGGTTTTTCACAGGAGCTATTTCTGGTTCATAAAATCTGCCTTGAATTGTATTTCCTTGGTAATCTTCGAGAATATATGTTGTCGGGTAAACAGGTTTAACTTCTTTTATTTTAAATATCTCTCTGGACCAATTAGGTGTATAACCCTTTTCGAATACATGTTTATGTTTACTTATACGAACAAAACCACCTGCTTTGTATTTCGGCTTTGATTTTATTTTAGGGTATTTCATCATCATCATAAATAGCTCCACAGCCTGTTATTGGCCTTGGCTTCCTGCAACATCCTCCTCCAGAACTGTCTGTCCCTGGCTTGGGGTCTCCAATTTCTTATACCTAGGGTTCGTAGATCCTCCTCTACGCTATCTGTATATCTCTTTTTTGGACGTCCTGTGCCTCTGTGTCCGTCTGGTCTCTTGTTCATAATAATTTTTGTTATGCTGTCATCACTGCTACGTTCAACATGTCCTGCCCATCGAATTCTGCTAATTTTTATAGTTTTTATGATGTTTGGATCTTTATACAACTGATACAGTTCGTGATTGTATCTTCTCCTCCAAACACCATTTTCGTTCACTCCTCCATATATTGTGCGCAGGATTTTTCTTTCAAAGCACCCCAGGAGGTGTTCTTCATTACTTCTTAGTGTCCAGGTTTCGGATCCATACAGTAGTATTGGCCTTATAAGGGTTCTGTATAGTTTAACTTTAGTCCTCCTTGATATGTTCCTGGTTAAGAAGTGTTTACGTAGCCCAAAATAGCATCTATTTCCCAGCGCCAATCTCCTTATGACTTCTGCCGTCGTGTCGCTATCTTTTGAGATTAGCGTCCCTAAGTATATAAATTCTTTTACACCTTCGATGTTATATGTATCAATTGTCATATTCTGGCGATCATTCCGTCTTTTAGAGATGCACATATATTTCGTTTTCTCTTCATTAATTGCTAGTCCGAATTTCTTTGCTTCTCTTTCTAGCAATATGAAGGCTTCTTTCATTGCTATGCTGGATCTGGCTAGTATTACGATGTCGTCAGCGTATGCCAATAGTTGTACCGACTTGTTGAAAATACTGCCCGCGGCGTTAATTCCTGCCTCTCTTATCACTTTTTCCATAGCTACGTTAAATAGTAAGCACGATAGGGCATCTCCTTGTCTTAGTCCTACTGTGGCGTTGAATGGTTCTGACAGCTCTCCTTCAATTCTTATTCTGCATATGACCTCTTTCATTGTCATTTTGGTCAAATCTACGAGGTGTTTGGGAAATCTTAAATACTCCATAGCTTTATATAATTCTTCACGTTCTATTTTATCATAGACGTTTCTGAAGTCTATGAATAGCGAATGTATGGTAATATTAAATTCATTTGCCTTTTCCAGGACCTGCCTAAGGGTGAAAATATGGTCTGTGGTGGATCTTCCGGGGCGGAAACCGCTTTGATAGTTTCCCAGAGCTGCTTCTGCGTAAGGCTGCAGTTTAACGTATAAAATATTTGATAATACTTTATATGCTACGTTCAATAGCGTGATACGAGGTATCAGTGATACCTCTATAATTACGGCAGTTTAGCTGATCTCCTTTTTTATGTATAGGGCACACAATGCCCTAGCTCCATTCCGATGGTATTCGTTTCTGGGTCCATATTAGTGTTACGATTTCATGCAGGCTTAATATTACGTTTTCACCTCCTTGTTTCAATAGCTCTGCTACGATGTTATCTTTGCCCGGAGATTTGTTGTTTTTTAGCTTTTTCACTGCGTCTTGTACGTCTTCTAATGTAGGCATGTCTCCCGCTAGTTTTTCTGCCAGTTCCATGTTTTCTGTAAAGCTACTGACAGAAACAGGCGCAAACGCGGTGCGGACATTGGCTTCGCGGTATGGCGACTTTTCACTGACATGATGTTGCGGTGTCGGCGGCGCGCTCCGACTTTGAACACAACAACGAAACCAAAGTGACAAGTGGACGTGATAAGAAAAAAATTGAAAAACCTGAATGATTTACATATAATTTTTCTATCCTACAGGACCTGTCTTTGTTTTAGGTGTTAATTTAATTACCCCAATTTGGAAAAATAAAGATTTTCATTAAATATAAAATTCAACAAATTTGCTATCACAGCCAACACCAACACACGACTCCAAACATATGCCCACCACCACCAAAACTCGACTCAAAACACAAACATCTCTTGACACTACGCGGCGGCAACGCGCAAAAAGTAGAAAGTAAAGCAACTTGCGCGGTGTGTGCGTAGCGTAAAACAGCATTTCGTTAGTGCGCATTTGAACACACTACTTCTATTCTCTCTGTCATTGCCCGCACGGCGTTTGCGCCTGTTTCTGTCAGCAGCTTTAGGGGTTGCTCCTCATCTCGAGCTAGCAGTTCTTGAAAGTGTTCACGCCATCTAATTAGAACTAATTCTTTGGTACTTAAGATCTCTCCATCCTCATTTTTGCACATGGTTATTCTGGGCTTGAAACCGACTCATTGCTCCTTTACTTTTTTATATAGTTTCCTGACATCGTTTCGGTTGTTCGCTTCTTCTATTTTCAACATTTCGTTTTCCCAGTACTCCTTTTTCTTCGCTTTGTGCACTCTTTTCTCCTGTCTCCTTTTTTCTTTGTATGTCTCAACTGCATTTCTCGTTCTGTGTTTCTGTATCATTACTTGATATGCTATATTCTTTTCCTGTGTTACACGGGTACACTCATTGTCGAACCATTCATTTAGGGTATTTATACACAGATAATAATAAACGTTAGTCGTTATGCGGCCCAACATCTACAGGTCTCATATTAATCGTACGATGTTTTGTTGTATTGTAGTCGTCTGCTAACTTGGTCAACATGCTAATCCAGTGATAATTGCCATTCATGCTGAATTCTTTCCACATCATATTTTTCAACGTTCTGTTAAATCTTTCTACAATTGAGGCTTTCAAAGTACTGTAGCTGGAATAATGGTTTATTTCGTAATTTTTCATCAGCTGACGAAATGGTTTATTAAAAAACTCTTTTCGATCATCCGTTTGTAAATTTCTTGGAATGCGTCCTGTATTAAAAATCGACCGCACCGCTTTAACAACTTCTGATGCCTTTTTAGATTTTAAAGGCAGTGTCCATGCATATTTTGAAAAAGTATCAATGACAGTGAGAATAAAACGGAATCCTTGATTTTCTGATGAGTAAGAGCCCATTTCGACCAAGTCTGCCTGCCACAAATCATCTATACCTTTGGTAGTGACATGCCGGCGTTTAAAATTTTTTCTAACTGGTTTATGCAGTTCGTTGATTATCTGCCTTCTGCTCATTGTACGGAATGTATAAATACCAGAGGTTGAATAATCAGTTTATATACAAAGCAGGAATGATCAAGTTTAATCACCCATTTACGATGATGGTTGCGGGGCCTTCGGGATGTAGGGAAAACAACATTTATAAAAAATCTCCTTAATACTAATCAGGTATTTATACAGCCGCAAATATTTAAATGCTATACCAGAGGAGTTTGTAAATCATGTAAACGAGCCAACGTTGATTGTTATAGATGACATGATGTTAAATGCGTTTAGTAAACATGTGTGTGAACTATTCACTAAGGGGTCTCATCATCGTAATTTCTCTGTAATTCTTGTGACACAAAACGTATTTCATCAAGGAAAATTCAGTCGTGACATATCGCTTAATTGTAAATATCTTGTTGTATTTAAAAACCCCCGGGATAAAAGCCAATTTACCCATCTGGCCCGACAAATTTACCCAGAAAATAGTTTAGAACTTGTGAGAATATATAAAGAGATAACTCAAATGCCTTACGGGTATTTGCTAATTGATTTAACTCAAGACATTAACGACGTCTTAAGATTTCGTACTGATATATTTAATAAACACTTTGTAACCTGTTTTTGTCCGCAAAATTCTTTACATAGTAAGAATGGCATCACGAATGAAACGATTAAGGGACAACAAGCATATGCTATATGTTCTTAAAAAGGCTAAACCAAATCTAAGAAAGTCCGTCATACAAAATGCTGACCCTGAGGTTATAAAAACTCTTTGTGAAATTACACTCAACACCTTAAAAGGTAACCATATGCCGCATGGAAATATCTACAACTCTATGTGTAGGTATAAAAAGGATATGCGTAAGTTGATTTGCGCAAAGAGGTCTGTTGCTAAACAACGTAAAATACTAGTACAGTGAGGAGGGTTTTTACCAGTTTTATTAGGAAGTGTATTATCGGGAGTTATCGGGTCGTTGATTGAAAAATATGCATAGAAATAATGGACTTAACAAGATGCTACTTCTGTCGCCAGAGGTTTACAACAAACTTAAAGATGAAATTGAAATGACTGCAAGTCAGTCCATTTTTGATAGAGCAATGAATAAAATATTACAAAATAAAGACATGAGGGATTCAGAAAAATGGTATAGCTATCGAAATCAACTAATTTCATTTTTAAATCACAATCGGAAATCCAAACGAATGCTTGATAAAGAAACAAATTTATTCAATGAGCAAAAAAGTATAAGAGATAGTGCCACACAAACGAAATTTATTTTTAAAAATGATGTGTTAACACAGACTTCACCAACAACAATGGATTTTCTAGACGAAGAAGTCTTTGAAGAAGTAGGTAGTATAACACCACCAAGAAGATCTTTATCACCAGCGGCCAAAAGACGATTATCAGCTAGTGGTATAGCAAAAACGCTAAAGCCGCCACAAAATATACTAAGAACAATATCTGCACCTAACGCACGTGAAAAGGATTATAAAATAATTACGGGTGAAGATGGTATAACATAATATACTGTACCAATGAATATGACTGTCGATGAAGCTAACGATGTTATAGAAGAATTAGAACAAAGTGGAAAACAAACAAAACCAGTCCAGAAACAGTCTATATTAAGACCCTCTGAACTAGAATCTGGTCAATATACGCTTTCATTTCCTGTGCGCAAGCTCGGTGTTAGACAGAGTGAACGTTTGAAGAACCCAAAGGATAAACCAAAAAGTACTTCGGACATTCCTTGGGAAAGACTTTAAAAAAAATGCCAGTGGATATAAAAGAAAATTATTTCTATGTTTGTCTTTTGAGTAATAACTCTATGCAATTTTACCCGGAAAATACGCTATCGGCTTTTACAAATGCACTTGCTAAACCATGCAAATTTAATGGAAACTGGCGTGTCGGAATAACTGAAATTTCACTACCAAATTTTGAAATAACAAAACGTGCAATCTCCAGCAATGAAGGAAATGCGCCTAAAAGAGTGAGGCGCGCAGACGACCAGTTAAAGGAAGTTAGAAAGCAGCATCAAAAGGATTTTAAAATACTTAGGGCCTGTGCCAAGTTACAATTCAAATGTCAATTTGTATGAAAAACGCATTTCGATTTTACAATTCAATTTTCGGAGGTTTGTGTCTTTGGAATTGTAAGGAAATTTTTGAATTGTAGGGAAATATTAGCCAAACATTCATTTGACAGTTTGTTGGATTTACTTTTTGGCTCTGAGTTGTGGTTGAATCTACATATTTTCAACTATTGGAGTATAATATCGCGAATTCTTTCAATTTTCAGTGCATGATTATCTTCACCGTATTATATGACACATATTAAAGGCCACACGTTGCAGACGTAACCCAAAATAAAAACATGAGCAGCATAAATTCCGCATAAAAGAACCATTTTTTAAAATTCTTTCAAATACGTTTATGTTACTTGGATTCCACGCCCATTGGATGTTGTTTATGAAGCAATTCCATTTAAACTATTTTAAAGACATAAACATAGCACTGAGCTTCTTTAAAAAAGTTATTAAACATTTTATAAATTACCAAATTTTGTTGCCATCCATTTTCAAATGAAATGCGTGAAATGTATTTTGGCACACTTTGTAATTTCGAAGTGTCCGGGGTGAAAGTAGCAAATTCGGAATTGTAACTTGGCACCCACCCTTAGCATCAAAATAAATGAAAATGTCAAACTTGAATGGACGCCAGAAAATCTTGAACAAACTAGCTACAGAGCTGGGCAAATAAATCTTTCTGCATTTTTACTAACATTTTATAATGCAGTTACACCTTCATGTTATACCATGTACTTGAATGATGTTAAAACGAAAATGTGGAAGTGGTTAGAAGATGACCACTTTAATGAAGTTATCCCTGAAATAAAGTATAAGCATGAGCCAGACGAATACATACGGCACATATATCAAGGAAAAAACACTTCAGAAAACGTTATTTTAAAATATAAGAACTATGAATCAATTGAAGATTTTGTTGATGATGTATTTGGTCAAGTTCCTAGGAAGAATAGAAAACACCCCGTTTTGAAGGGTACAATAGACAACTACACACATCCACCGGCTAGCATAAAAATAGCTGAAAATAAACAGAAAAAAGCTAGTGAAAATGAGAATGGTGTGTTCGAACTCCGTTTAGAGGAATTGGGCGTTACGATAACAATAAAAAAACCACTACCCTCACACTTGAATGTTAAAGATCTCATGACATTGCTTTTAGCCAATGTACACTTTGACGATAAAAAGCTTAGCGAAGAAGAAAAACATAAACGAATTATTGAAATTAAAAATACAATTTTCGAAATATTGAATAGGCTGAAGAAAGATTCACTCAAAGCAAAGGCACCCGAGCAACGGAAAATAACTAAAAACAGTGAAATTTTACAGGTCCCGTATGAAAAACAAAGCTCGGGCGACTATTTATCCACACCAGTACCGATAAATACAAACATAGATAATCTGTCAAACTTCATCACAGATGTATTTCTCCAAACACTTGAAAACAAGCGGAATCCTGATGAAATAAAAGAGTCATTTGACACAGCGGGATTACAACAAGAGCACAGGTCAATAATGGAAAAAATTAATTCTCTCGATACAACAATTAGAGAATTGACACAGCGATTACACCAAGAGGTACACAAGAAACTATAAAAGATTGCTCTGAGAAGAATATAATACATATATACACTGATATTATTCAACCTAGAGCTATAGGCGATAAACTAGTAAGATATCTACGAATTTTACCGATTCAAGACAGTGGTACTGTATTAAGATTTGAACATATAGAATACTGTCCTATCGAAAAAACTTTTATCGAAAGTATTTCTATAAAAATAACTGACCATCAAGGTGAATTAGCTGACTTTAAAACAAGTATTATCCCTACATATGTAATGCTGCATTTTAAGAGACAATAAAAACTATAAATATTCACACAACAACTTGTTTTTGCATAGTATAAATAGAATTACGAGATGAATTCCTACTATACGCGTTATTATTTAATACAAAGCGGCCGCGGTCTGTCAGATATCGGAGAATTATATCGTGGTCCACTTATTTATCAACGTGGAAGAGGTATCGGTAGCTTTTCAGTACGTTATTTCGACACTTAAAACCTCTAGCTACATCGAGATTAAAAACATTGGCACAACAGGCTGTAAAAACAGGGAAAGCTATAATACAAGATAAAAACATCAACAACAAATCAGTTAAAGATATTTTAAAAGAACACGGTAGACTTGCTGCCCAGGATTTAGCTCAGAAAGGTATAAATAAAGTGTTTGGCGGTATGAGCGGAGCAGGTATAAAAAGACCGAATCCGTTTACAACCTTGCATATAAAACCAGCTCTTAAACGCAGGAGACGTGGCAAAACACCTAAACGCACAAGAAGTTGCAAAACTAAAAATCAAAGAAGAAGAGTAAAAGCAAGAGTTTTAAAAACAAAACAAAAGATACGTAAACGTGTACTGGACATTTTTGATAAGTAATAAACATAATGTTGTACAAAGAATGTATGAAATCGGAATTGGATCTTTTTTCCACACCACCAGTTCAAAGCATTATTTTGAAAACAGAAGAAGTAGCATATAAGCCAATAGCCTCACTAGACAACTCCTCTGTTCTAGAGTTTGCTACCTTGGGTCATGGAGATACATACCGTGATTTATCTAGCATTTATCTTCGTTTAAAATTGCAATTAATTAAAATAAAAGATGGGAAAGAAGAACTTTATCCGAATGATGGTGATGCTCCAGGTTTAATAAACAACATTTTACACTCCATATTTCGCCAGTGCACCGTATATTTGAATGGGAAACCAATTGCTCAAACAGACCACAATTACAATTATCGCGCTTATATTGAAAATTTATTAAATTATGGTAAAGATGCTGCATCAACCCATTTGGAGTCGGTCGGTTGGTATCTTGACAAAGATGACACGGAAATTGCAGATATCGATAAACCCGTCGCTGAATTACATCAAGGCTATTTAGATCGGCAGAAACTTTTTAATAAAAGTAATGTAGTGGAATTGATGGGGAAAATCCATACTGATTTGCTTAATCAGGATAAGTTGCTATTAAATGGTGTCGATTTACGTGTAGTTTTATCGCTTGAAAAACCGGAATTTTACATTTTATCCAAGGCCGGCGATGACTCACCACAATTAAAAATCTTGGATGCAACCATGCACATGAATCACGTAACAGTCAACCCGAATATTTTATTAGCACATGTGACAGTTCTACAGCGTTCAAATGCCATATACCTATACAAACGAGTTGAAGTTAAGAGCTACACTATTCCCGCAAACACATTTACACTTTCACTGGATAATATCGTCATCGGACCGTTACCGAACTTAATAATTTTTGGTATGGTGGACAATGATGCGTACACGGGCAGAAGGACAAAGAACCCCTTTAACTTTAAAAATAACAACATTACAAGATTCAATTTATCAGTGAATGGCGTACAGATACCAAATCAACCTCTCGAATTTGACTACTCAAGGTATAATCCGATTAGTACACGCGGATACAATACGTTATTCAGAGGAACAGGTATTCATTATTTCGATAAAGGTCATCAAATATCCAAGAAATTATTCGACAAAGGATGTTTTCTTCTTGCTTTCGATTTAACCACAGACAATTCATATAACGCGACTTCCGGTAATTTACTAAATCAAGGGACTGTACGAGTTGAAGGAAAATTTAGAGACGCATTACAAAATAGTGTGACTTGCATTGTATATGCTGAGTACGATGGAAGCATTGAAATTGATAAGGATCGAAATGTTTACACAAATTTTTAAATCTATATAAGGCGACTACGTGCAACCAAACTGTTAGTTGACAAATTGCTTTATTACGGTAACAATGAGCTGTTTAATTAATGTGGAATACTTTTGCGGGGGTGAATATACCTTCTTTAAAAAAGTCTCTTTAGCTGGATTCACTGCGCAAAATAAAACCTTTGCGAAGGAAATAATGTTTAAGTATCCAACATCTAGTACAGAATGCAACGAGCAACAACAATCAACTAAATTTGGCAACCTTGAACTAAAACGGATAGATGAAGACCTTATAAAAACTCTAGCAAAATTTAAGACAATCTTTGTTCGTGGTACATCAACTAAGGGGTTTATAAATAACTACGTTACATCTCTCACCAAGGTCATTGATCTAGAGGCAACATTTACCTGTGAACAAGAATGAACACGATCGAGCTTGCAGCTGCATTGACAAATAATCGCGTAACAAACAAGTTTTTTTAGAGGAGTCTTCCCCTGCAATCATCTACCACAAAAAATAAAAAAACCCGCATGCATCATAGCTAATACGGATCCATCACATAAAGGTGGGACTCATTGGCAGTGGCGGACTAAGCCCGTCAGAGGCCCGGGGCGGCAAAGCTGAATGAGGCCCTCAGTCTAAGATGTCGATGTAATTTTAGAAGCCTTTTATTCAGTTGCCATTTGTATGGACAAGTGTGTGTATATGTTTATTTCCCAGTAGGAAAAGCATTTAATTACCCATCGATTCCGAAAGTCGTACTAAAGGCAAGTGTCCACTATAGAGTTTTTTTCGGTGGAATGTAGAGCGTAGAGTGTAGAGCTCTACCTGTAGTAAGTACTCTAGAGCGCTTCTCTACCACTCCACCGCCCGTAGAGTTGACCTAGAGAAATTTTGAGTAGAGATCTACCACGAGCTCTACAGACTGAGTACACTGCAGATGCGTTTTTCTCTACTGTAGAGTCGTATGGTAGAGCGCGCAACTGCGGCCATCAACTTTTGCATCTCATTTCATTTCTCAGTTATTCAGAGATGCGTACGTACATATATTGTGTAAAAAATTTAAAGGAAATTAATAGAAATCAAAAAAATAATAAAATGAGTTTTCCCCAAAAGAAGGGAAAAGAAGGAAAGGAAATGTTGAGAGCGAGATTGGATTGCGAAAAGAAAACAAAACGCTGGAATGTACCGAGAATTATGGAATGAGGTTCACGGAAGAAGATACATCTTCATACCAAAATTTTCTGCGTATGTCGTATTCGAATTTCGTTGTTATTTAACACGCCGATGCAGTGCCGCGGCTGGCATATGTGCTGGGTGTGCAACTGCACAGGGTCCCGCGTGTTTGGGGCACCGCGAGCGAAGCGAGCAAAACATTTTTTTGGCAATAAAAATCATTTGAATTCTTTATTTGCATTTTTACTTCAATGAATGAGTCATACAAATCAGCATATGGGTCATATCAGACGAACTCGCATCACACTAAATATTACATGGGACCCATTTTCCATAATTCTGTCGCGGGGACGGGTCTTTATGACAGAAAATTTTTTTTGGAGACTCTGGGGCCCCTCGCTGAATTTTTGCACAGGGCCCCCCATTGTCTGGCCGCGGCACTGCGCCTATGTACAACAATTCGAAGCGCAGTCGAAACGCAAATAAGAATGAATACTGTAGAGAGAAAAACTCTATCAAACATGCTTGTTAGAGCGTAGAGCAGATGTAGAGCTCTACCAAACACAAAAAAATTGCGTATACACTTTATAGTGTAGAGTGCAGAGCGCGTAGAGTGGGTGTAGAGAGCATGTGTAGAGCTCTAGACGGTGTATACACTTCTCTACGCATCTCTACGCGAGATTTTTCTCTAGCTCTACGCAAAAAACTCTATAGTGGACACTAGGCTTAAGTTTACAAAAACTCCTCTTGCATGATGCAACCGAGATGAAAATGGTCAAGAAGTATTGAAGTATATGTAAGCGATGTAGAGGGTAACGATTCAGTAAAGACCCATTTTAATAATTACATGCTGTACTTATTTGTGTCTACGGGAACATTGTACGCGACCTCCGACTCGAAAGTACCACTTAGGTAGGCACTGCCCTTATTTTAAAAGCCTTGTTTAGGATTTTATCAAGGGAACTTGTAGACATTTGGAGGCCCCAGGAACCAGAGGCCCGGGGCGGACCGCCCCCTCCGCCCCCCCCCCCCCTTAGTCCGCCACTGCTCATTGGGTTGCATTTTACTTTCCTAAACAGGGTCCTGCAGAGTACTTTGACTCGTTTGGAAGATATCCCACCAAGAACTTTTTTCAAAAATTCCTACTTGCTAATTCAAACACATTTTTAAATAACAAGAAACGATTACAAGGCCTGCTTTCATCAACCTGTGGACATTATTGCTGTGTGTTTCTATATTCTCGATGTAGAGGAAAAAGCTTGAAGACTTTTTTAAAACAATTCTCCTCGAGTGATTTCAGTATGAATGATAATAAAGTAATTAACTTATACATGAAGAATTTTACACAAAGTGGTGGGGATTTTTGTAACCAGTCATGCAAAGCCGAGATCAGTACTATAATAACCTGAACACACAAAGTTTGATTACTCAGTGTGTAAAATTAGTTGGAATAACATGGAGCCATCACGTAAGAGACAAAGAACCGGAAAGGATAAGCCGCCTAAATGTGAATCAGTACCAGTAGCAACAAAATCTAACATGAAGAAAAAGCTGACCAGATGTGTAGCAGAAGTACCCGGTGAAAATCTAATGTTAAACTACACGTACCATGTAGACGACTGCCATAACAAGAAAGTTATACTAGGATTTGATACATCATCATTAGAGAGCGGATTATATGCAAATGCATATTTCTTATTTATAGTGTTCTTTATGTTAAAACTATTAAGAAGGTTGTTTTATGATATTTACAACTTAAATATAATAATTTTTTTTTGCATATTTTGCATATTTGCATACAATTTGCATGTGTGCATTTTTTTGCATATTTGCATATGTTTTGCATATTTGTTTATTTTGACAGTTTTGTGCAATCATAATAGCTGCGTTCCATTGGGCGAGATTTTCTACTCCTGAGGACTGCGGAGTACTTGGCCAATGGAACGCGATTTTTAATATACACTTTAAAATAATTAATCGACAGTTTACTTAACCTTAAAAAACAAAAGGCCATCTATTTTTAAGTAGTTAAAGCTTGCAAACCTGGCGGAAATTTTATGCGTTCCTACTAGGAGTGAAATACCCTAAAGCAAGAGCAAGGGTAGTTGAGTGTACTCGGAAGTACTCCGGAGTAGCAAATATTGCCCAATGGAACGCAGCTATTATTAGTTCAAAACTTAGAATCATTCAAATTTTCGTGTGTATTGTATCTCAAATGCTGCGCTGGCAGCACAGAAGTCGTTTCAAGTCATCTGTTTCGAGTTTTCCATTGAATTTTTCCATTTAAAACTTGTAACGGATGAGTTGAAACGACCCCTGCATATTTTATTTATTTTCATCAGAATAGACACGTCATCAATTAGATACGTCGAATATGCTATAAAACACATTAAAATAATTCCTGGGAGTTTTGGCAAAACGGTTATGCCGGGTTTTCATTAGTAGAATTAGTGGTAGAGTATACTGGCGAGTACTCGCCTAATGAAGAGAGTAGAGCAGAGTACTTAGTTATAGTAGAGTAGAGTGGGATAGCACCGTGCTAAAGTTACTCTACCACTTGCCGTCCTTTACCATTGCTTTCCACTCTACTCTACCGCCACTATGCTAATGAAAACAGTGTTGAGATAGGGTGACTTCCAAAATACATCACTGCGGTATCACTGCAGAATTCAGCTTCAGACTCCCAATTACTGACATATGATACCGCAGTGCTGCATTTTGGAATTCACCGATAGTCTAACATAGAAAAAGCTTCGTCTTTGTGTGAAGTGGTTTGAGACAGAAACTACTAAATGAGTAGAATTATACAGTGAATATGAATGCCTACGGAATATAACAAGCATTGATTATAAATATAAAATTAAACGAACATCTGCCTATAAAGCAATAGTAGCTGAAATGGCCAAAGGTCACTTTGATGTTGCTGAATTAAAACAAAAAATAAAAAATCTAAAGTCCCGTCCTCACTACGCGGACTTAGATCCCACGCGTTTTTGGCGGAAAGGCCTTTAAATTGTCGGAATGATGAGTTTTTAAGAGCTAATCTGAAAGAAAATAATTATTTAATGAATATTGATTGGGTCATTCCATGGTGACGGGTGGGACATTTTAACACATTTTTTGATATACATTCAGTTATTTTAAAGTGCAAACAAAGCAAATAATACATACTGTATTTATGATAGCATTCTTAGATATATTTTTTAAGATATGATAAAAGAAAACAACATAAAAATATATTCTAACATTGTTAAATTCGTAGAATTACATATGTGACGGGTGGGACAGGCAAAACCCTTCTTTCTTTAGATACTTGCACTTGACGTTGAAATTCAGATCAAATAGTTCATATGAAGCCCTAATTTTATTGTAGTATGCTATTTGAGTTATGTCGCTAATTGTTTTCTAAAAAGAGGTAAGTGAAAAAACAATACGAACTTTTTTTATGAAGCTTAAAATGGTGTGACGGGTGGGACAGGGATCCGTGACGGGTGGGACGAGTAAAAAACTATACACACAAAACACATTAATTTAGGCATATTTTATTAACTATTTAGTTATTTTTTGGGCTTGGTGTAGGGAATTCGTGTTCTACATCTCTTTCGCTTTATAGCTCAGCTGCTGGTTTAAAATCAACGGCACTTTCGCTAGAAGTATTTAAGTGAATATTTGAGCTTGCTTTCTTCACCTAAACGCACTTTTTTTTGAATTTAATGGAAAAATCAATATTCAACTGGGAAAATATAAAAAGTAATAATTTTATTTTTTACTACAAGCATATTTCCGAATACTACGGGGCTTTAACAATACTTAAAGCCTAAAATTTATGTGATTTCCGTTACTTTTTTTTCATTAGCTTGGTGTCGTTTTCCATGGAATGACCCTTAATCTACATTGAGAAAAAAATCAATTTTCATTTAAAAAACCCGTATTGTGTAAAAGTACGATGTACCTTTTTAAGCACAGGCTTTTGTTTGCGCAGTTCAGCCGTACTGCCTTTGCCTTTAAAAACTCTATATGAAAAAAAGGGCAAAAGCGCGTATGAGATAAGTCTGCGTAGTGTGGATCCAGCATTAGAAGCACTTATAACCAAGAACGTTTACTATTACCTTCTGTACCATATTATTTTCAATTTAAATGAAAACGGGTTCTCTACCAAACTAAGTAGAGTAGAGTTAGTACGCCAGTTACTCTACCACTAATTCTACTAATGAAAACCCGGCATTACAGATAAACTTCAATAAGTTTTAGATAAAAATCTATCTTGAATATAAAGCTATGCAACAAGTCAGTATGATGCTACGAAATGACAACATAACTGAAGAGTTGCCAAACAGTTTTCAAACAATTAAGATTAATACCAATGTATTAAACAAGTACAAATTTGCTCCTATTTATAATGTGATGTAGAAAGATCTTTTTCTGCATATAAAATGATATTGACTGACAAATGTAATAACCTTACATCGACAAATACATATTGAAAAGATCATGATTGTGTATTGTGCCTTAAATTATGTATCTTAAAAAGAAAATACATTTATCAAAACATTGTTTTAATTTGTATTTTGTATTGCATATTTTGCATTTTTTTTGCATATATTTACATATTTACTGCATATGCAATTGCATATTTTTGCATAAACATGCATTTTAAACATCGTCATGTACCACAACAACAATGCTTCAGATAGCGTGAAGGAGTTTTATAAGAAGTATGTAGAAAAATGTAAGGAGAAAAATGTATTAACATTAACATGTGAAGATTTTTTTATTCCACCTCGTACCTCATACATCCATTTGAATTATTCCCGATTGTTTTACAAGATACCTTTGTATTGTACCGTAAATCTTATTTTTGATACAATAAATTTCAATTCAAATAAATAAAAGAATTCTTTTTTATTTTAAAACATTTTATTCACTAACATAGACAAATATATATTAACACAGTTTTGTACAGCACAGCGTAGAGTAGGTAATTTCCCGTGAATAATGCAGAACGTTTCAAAACTTTTCAAGTTGCGTAGCTTTGGAGTTTCAAGTAGAATTATTTCAGCCTCTGGTAGGTATTTTAGGATAAATTTCCTCTTCTCAGGTCCTTTCACATAAATTGTTAAATTTGAATAATTTGCCAGTATGTAGGGTAATTCGTTGTAATCAATATTTCCACCATTCCATCTTAATCCATTTATTTTGTTAAAGTTGAAATCATCTTGCCAACGAGCTTTTGGTGATAATTCATTGTACGGATATGGAGACTTAAAAAAATACAACTCTGGTACAAGTGATTCATGACGTAAAACTACTAACTCCTTAGCAAACAACTGATAATTATTTCCACTGACAAACTGAGCATCTATAATAACTGCTTTCGAATTCATGACTTTTAGTATTTAAAAGAAAACTCTGAATGATTGTTAAATACATATTTTGAGCTCTTATATATGATTCCTTGGTATTTAACAAATATGGAACTCATTTCCACGCCACCCATGAGGTAGAGTTTTTGGTGCGTTTTTTTAAATGTGGTATCCCCCATAGGCCTAATCCACGAAACTTATTCATATATCTTCTTCTTCTAAATTGACATGCTACAGAAGTGTAAGCAGCTACACATATACCTCTCTCTGTTGTTGCTATTGTCTCACAAACACATTTTCTCATCTTTTCTGTCTTTTAAACCCATATGGTAGTGAGCTGTGATCTTCTAGAAATCTTCGTTTATTTGAAGTCACTTTATATATTTTTATTTCTGGAACTGTTACTACCTCGTGATCTTTTGTGCGACGAATATTTTTTGAAAGGATAGGAATATAGTCGTTCTCATTGTCGTTTAATATCATGTTTTTAATTGTTTCTAAATTTATATGTTGCGAAGCTTCGTAATTTAGACAGATTCCCTTTACTTTACTCTGTACCTTGTTGGATTCATCTTTTGTGCTATAAACCGCGTATGCATAATTTTTTGGGCCTCCACTTGCAAAAGTTGTTATGTAACTACCAGACCCGTAGCATTCTAATTCATCGGTCATATCTCCAACGAATTCTCCAGTTGGCGGATCGTATTCCGCTCTCTGCTAATATATATGACAGAATCAGTGTCATAATATAAAACTCTTTCTCCAAGTTGCTCCAGATAGCTAAACAACTTAAGGCGTGCCTGAGTGGTGGTGTAAGATGCTATAGATACGTCAACGGTCCCCAGAGATTCTGCAGCTTCTTCTCTGTAACTCCAGTTCACAATTAGCGTTACTTCATTGATTGGGAGAAGATGTTGTACCTCTACGGCCGGATTGATTAGCAACTGATACAACTCTCCTGAAGTGTTAATTATACTGGTCTTCGGTTGGTTTTCTCTCTGTCCAAACTTTCCCCAAAAGGAGTTCAAAATTATCTTAGCTAGCGATCGTAGTCCAGGGTTCTTATCAACTTCTGAATACTCTAGTTGTACACCTTCATTTTGCAGAAATTCCTCCAAGTATTTCCTCTTTTCCTCTTCATTCGAAGTGGATTTGTTTGGCCATCCTGATGCTTGCTGTTTCATTTTAATAAATTTGTTCATCATTGAAGTGAATAGGCCACCTGAGAGGGTTGATTTGTCGTACGTTTCAGTTTTATAGCTCCATATTTCGTATATATCCAGCATCTTGTATCCTCTACTAAGAGCCGTTTTCACCTCGTCAATTACCCAGGTCCCCATCAGAGCTCTTTCCTCATCCGTATGTGAGCATTCTGGGTGCTGGTTTTTCTCTTCACTACATCTATAGCACAATGGGAACATTAATTTATTATTCTGTTTAATCGGTAAAACGGGATGATACGATTCTTCAGGTGGTAAAATCTTACATTTAATCAGTCCCTCTATTTTATTTAAATCAACTTTGGAGCATGCATCTGTTCCGACATATAATTCAGGGTGACCAATTGGAAATTTTCCATATTTGCAAACCCAAGGATACAATGAGCATACATCAATGTATTTTATTTTTTCACCAGGCTTACATTCGTAATGTATATAAGCATTACCTGTCCGACCTCCATAAAAAGCATCTCTAGGATTTAAAGGTGAATTTGCTAATAAAGGATGGCTTCTTAAAGCTTGAATGTCTTTGTTCCTATCCATCAGTTTACGAAAATCACACTCCCACATCTCAATAACTTCGTATCCATAGGAACGTAAGCGCTCTGTCTTTGCAGTTGTTACTTCATATCGGTGATTTAGAGTATCGCTTGGGTCATCATGAAGAGGTTGATCACGGTTATGTTTCAAACACTTTGGATGTCCATGGTAATAACAGCCATGAAATTCAAAAATTTGATTAGTCTCTGCACAATAGCCATCTACTTTTACTCCGCTCAGCACAACTTCTCTTTCTTTGGCAGCATGTGTAATATTAATTGCTCTACTCTTTTCTTCTGATAATAGCCACTGAATTGCTATTGCTGACTGATTATCAGCATTTCGATATCCCTTTCTTGGGATAATACCAATTGTATTCGATCTAAGAAAATTGCGACTAAAAACTAAATTGCATGCGGAGGCAATAGTTGTCCCCTCAACAAATGGATCAACTTTGCATTCTGTTAACATCAATTTTTTAAATTTTAGGCAAGCTTCGGTCAAAATTTGCACATCACTAATGCAATAGTCGACAATGTCACGCTGCATATTAAATTCATCATTTCTATGTTGCTCGTACCATTTGAGGAAGCTATCACGATCTTCGGTTTTCATAGAGTCAGGGCTGTAATATTCAGCAGGTGGTAGTAATCCAATATATTTTTCATTTTCGACTGTATTAAACAGATGAGGGAAATACCCTTTCTTAAGTACGGCTGGTAGATCAAAGGCATTTGGTAGTTGCGATAGGCTCATAGGAAAGTAATTTAGCGAGTCGATAAATTTTATGTTGTCCAGCTGCAACATTATAATTTTTGTTCCTCGCATTATTAACTGAGGTTTCAGGTTTGTCTTTCTCAAAATGTAATTCAATATGAATTGGTGGTCAAACGCTTGACCATTATGTGCTATGACGACTAGCTTTTTAAATTTCTTTCGCAACTCCAACAAATCTTTCAAAAACTTGCTTACCACACTGGTTTGGTAAATCTTCAATCTAAATCCACATTTTTGACAAAAGCACAACTTTTCTGTATCAATACAAAGATCACAACGCTTCGCAACTACACATAAATTTGGCTCGTGCAACTTTATGTCTCCAACTGATTCCCCTTCTATATACTTTTCTCCTACAATTATCTCCTGTCTTGTTTCTAAGTCATAAAAGACGAAAAGAGTGGGCCTGAGTGTTGAATCCGGCGGATTTGGGATTCCCGCCGCTAAAGAGTTTCACTTTCACTTGTCGCTTCGATTGTTCAATCCGCAGGGCGCAACTGCCATATGAGGTGACATATTCCATTTTCGAAATTCAAATGACAATCGAATGGACAGTTTGCATTGGATACACAACTCTAAACAATTGGTTTTTTAGTTTAACTTCCACTTTCGACTGTGAAATTCTCATTCACTTTCCCGCCGGAGAATTCAACAATCAGAACTTGTCAAATTCGCAATCAGCTCCCTGCCGGCGGATTCAACAATAAGGCCCAGTATCTTTTGTTGGTGGTGTCCTGACATCTGGTTGAATAAAGCAGAAATGCCCTTGTTCCACGTGTTTGTCACAGATCTTGCAAAAATATTCGCCGCATATATGAGTTTTGTCCGCCTTATAAGTCTTTAAACAACCTTTGCATTTTTTTACTTCTCCACAGACACTTTTCTTATTTAGAGACCCTAAGGCTTTGTGATTATTGAAGCAACATTCTCCTCTAAAATGTCGATTACAATCTTTACACAATTTTTCAGTGGCCTCTTTAACACATGCTGGTGTCTGTTGGCAGCAAGGACAGGTTCTTGCACATCTGTGATCGTTTTTGTTATTGTATGGTATATGGCATTCCTCGCAATAATAGACACAACAAAATGTGGCAGTTAGTGAAACTATGACGTTATAATGATTGTTGTGGTACAGCAAATTTAGGTGTTTTCCTACACTCTGTCCTTCAAAAATCACGTCTTTTCCTTTGGTACCATATCTATACACAGTAGTTTTACCCCCTTAAGTGGTGAAAATAAATAATTTTTGGGTTACAATACTCATACAATCGAATTTGAAGCATAAACTTGAAAAAAAAATTTACAAATTTTTTTATTTTCAGTTGATTTAGGGGTGGTTTTAACCCTTTAGGATTATCCCTTGTTTTAAAGTTTGGCTGATTTAGTATAAATCAACCACCACATCGCAAATAAATATAAAAAAATGGATTTCGTTAGATTATTTTTCATTATTATAGAAATTATCGCGAACAACCCCTAAAAAGGGGTATTTTTTTCGTTTTTAAGGGTGACGCCCTTATTTTAGGACCGCAGGACCCCGATTTTCGTAATCAGCGACCCAAAATACATGTAGGTTTCGATTTTCTTAATGGTGTTATGTTGGAACACCCCCCTTCGCGTTTTTAATGGACTATTTATGCAATAAACCCCTTTAAATAAATATTTAGAGCGTTCTGGCAAGCATTAGGTGAAGGATAAATGTTCTGGCATTAATTTTTATAAATAGAGAATACTATCAAAAATAATCTCCAGAAAATTCATGAGTAATACTATAACAAAATTGAACTTTATTTTTTACCCTCTTTGTAATTTTGGGGTAGTTCATCCCGGCCACAGGGGGCTGCCAGAAGTAACTTTTATTGTTAAGCAGGCATATAAGATTTAGTGTGGAAATTTTCATGAGGGATGAAATGACAACACAAAATACGTCGCTGGCTCTCCCTCTATATCTTTTCGATACGCTTTAACTGTGAAATTTCATGTCTTAATTGGACTTTCACACCTCCACGTTTTGTTACACCTTCTTTTTGTTGTTGTTGATGTTTTTGCTGCTTTGTTTTTTTATTAAATCTGCAATGAGCAGAGGTACTGGTCCTTCTATTGCTCTCTGCCGCTGTTGCTGTTGTCGTCGCTGGTATTCCTTCAAGGAAATTTTTATTTTCCCAGGATGAGAAACAGAGTTTTGTCGCTGTTGTTGTTGCTCCTGTTGCTGCTGCTGCACCCGATATGTCCTCCTCCTACTCTCCTCTGCTGCATACCACGACTGCTGTTGCTGTTGTCTGTTGCCGTCGGTTGCAACGCCCTCCTTACGCTTATTGCTTATTATTGGAAACACTAGAAGAAAAAACCCAGTCAGAACTAATCTGGCAATTTGCCTCTGATTTAAAGTTCGGCTAAAAAGCCTCTTACTTTGTTATGTATGACTCGAAATTTTCTGATTCTCTATCTCGAGTGCATGAGCTTATATACACAAATCCCCTTCATTTCTAACACGTACATGCTTGCTATTTTCTTGACAAAATTGCATAAGAAAAACCATGCCTGTACCTTTAATGATAATTCAAAGCGAGTGCAGTTACTTCCTTATAAAATTACGTAAGAAATGCATATACAATCATGCACTCTGTACGCAAGCGATCTTTTAAGAAAATTGCATTGCATTGCATTGCAAGATTATGCCGTCATCTAAACCCGTACCTTTAATAATTCAAGTAAAATTACGTAAGAGAGAAAATGCAAATGCAATCATGTACTCTGTGTGCCAGCTAATGCACTTTTTAGTAGAAATGGAAGGGATTTCTGTGTATATAAAACCATGTTCCCGAAATTGGGAATCAAACAAATTCGAACTCATCTACAGAACTGAAGTTATAGTGCAGCATGGGCGCGCCAGGTCCCAACTAGTCTTTAAATATTAAGTTATCTCTGCTGATACCTTATTCATGAAAATTGGTTACAGCGTTACAAAAATACAGGGAGATATTAGGAATTTCGCCTGAATAAACAGAAATGCCAATATTAACAGCTTTGCCACATTTACCGGATATAGAAGCTATACAGAATTTCAATACTCATTATAACCGATAATCTAAGATACTTTTCTTTTGCGCCGGGCCTGGGGTAATTTTGTATGGGCTGTGACCAGTCTCTTTTGGCGAAGTCAAATAAGCTGTTTGCTTTTCGAGAACATGGCTCTTTAAATTTTTGTAATTTTGCATATTGAAACTTTCGAGCTTTTTCGCGGACCCCCGGTAGTTCTTCGCGCAACCCCAAAATATTTTTTAGCTATCACGGACGCCCTGGATAATCCCGAAGACCTCCAGGGGTCCATATGGACCAATTTGGGAATCTCTGCTCTAAATAAAAGAGCGAGGTCGGTTTACAAACAAATGTCTCTCCTATTCGTGACGATTCTACCTTATTTCTAGTTAAATCTATTTTTTTACGTTACTTTAACTTTTTTAAATGTGAAATTCAACTTCTAATTCTATATTTTATATTATTTGCTGTACCCAGTTGGAGCTGAATGGAAAAGCTGTTAAAATTGTCCAAATATTTTTTACGTTGGCCAATTCCAACTTGTTAGCTTCTTGTTAATAAACAAAAATTTAATTAGCGACAACTTGCCGGGAGGAATAAATAATAATTGCAAGTGCAATTATTTAAGCAATAAATGTACAAGAGTCCAAGTCTAAGAAAAATACAGAAATTGAAATTGTGATATTTTTTCAAGTCCTAATCTAAACCTCTTTAAAGTCAGCGGTAAATACTCGCCAAATATTTAAGCCCTAACAAAATCTAACTCGGTTGTAAATCCAGCCAGCATTACCTTTAGTCGAATCGTCGTAAAGGCGAAGTTTCTTGCTGTGCGTCGGTTTATATAGCCCCCTTGAATACGCAAGTGGGGATGGCAATTTTCGATTGCGGAAAAAATGGCGATCTTGTCACTGGAATTATTGGAGTTTACTCCTTAAGAAACGTTTCATATATAGAGCCCGGTATGAAAAATAGATGGGGAGTAAAATCAAAGCGTTAACAAAAAAACCCGTTAACAAAAAAAACTTCTACTTGATTTTGACCCACTTCCATATAACCGATCAACTTCAAATTTTGTACATATGTGTAGCTCGCGTGTAACAACAGTCTGACCATTTTGTAAAAGAATCAAGATGGCGGTTCCAAAATGGCGGCCGATTTTTGCATTTGTGTTCCCCGACCCCCGACATGGGTATCAAATGAAAGGGCATGACAGGTAGAATACAATTAGTAGTGTAGCGCCTCCCTCGTTGCCACGTCACTCGCCAATAAGAATAGCACCTAGTATTGGAGCTTTCACTTCATAGTTTTCTAACTGTAGCTTTTGTGTTGTAACTTTTTACCAGAGAGAGGAACAGGGAAAAACGTATAAATATTTTCAAGCGCCAAATTTTATTCCCAGTTTACCCACTCCCTATACATTCAAAAATAGCATTTTGCTCACCATGCCTTGTTAAGCATGTAAGTGAGGCAACGTCTATCAAAATTTCTTGGCAGTTACAATAACTGCCCAGACCCTGATCAAAGTCAAAGGTCTGGCCTTACCTTAAATAATTGGGTATACGCTTAGTATTTCATTGTTGTCTGTGAATTATATCCATGAGAGGAAAAATTTAATCCTTACATTCCAATAACCAATTTGTAATTTTACTGAAAATATAAGTTCTAAAATTACGCCTCTTACTGTAAAAATACAGATTTTTTTAGTGCATAACATTGAAAAATATACTAAGAAATATTGTAATTTTCCTATACGATTTAGAAAAATACACAACATTGTGTAAGATATACGTCGCATTCATGTAATCAACATTAACGTTATGCAGTATTGGAGATTCTCAATTTCTTTATGTGAAGTTACAAAATTTATAGTAAAAGTACAATAATTGTGTAGTAAATTAGTATTTCATATCACGATTTATAATTTTACTGTACATTTGCACTGTGAATTTACACATTTTTTTTACTGTGTCTGTCTCACCTCAGAAGTAGTAAATGTCCGGTGTATACAAATTTTTAACACTGACTGTGTTTTAAAATTATAATAGATACTTTTAAAATCAATTTCATGCAATTTGTTATTTTGATATAATTTTTTTATTAAAATCTACGTTTCTTTCTTTAATAACAAATTTATAAAAATACATACAATACATACTTGATGAGCGAAAATAACCTTGGTCTTGCAGTTTTGTCTTGGTCTTGCTAAATGTGCAAGACTTAGCTATGTTTGCAAGAACAAGACCAAGACTAAGCTATGTTTGCAAGAACAAGACCAAGGCCAAGACTTAGGTATGTTTGCAAGAATAAGACCAAGACCAAGACTTAGCTATGCTCGTAAGACCAAGACCAAGACCGACTGATCAAGGACAAGTCAAGACCAAACCTATATTAGTCTTGTCTTGTTCTTGGGTTTGCTCATCACTAGTGCAGCTGTATTGATTCGAGCTTGATTCGCGGATACAAAGCTTTTCGTCGTTGTAATGAGCTCTCGAAGCACCATAGGAACTAGATAGTACCACCATCAACTCCAAAAGGTGACGACGGTCTATCAACACATGGTCTACTTGGTCGCGAATGGCACAGCAGGAGATATCCATGTGACTTTGTGGATATCTTTACTAGCAAATCTAGTGCTTTCAACGACCAAGTTCTTACTAGCCCCCATCTCTATAACTCGTTTTCCATTGTTATTTGTGTTCTCAGGCAACCTGTAGGTGCCGACATATTACCTCTATACGAGCACCGTAGGCACTTTGGCGTTCAGATCTCCCAAGATAATTTTGACATCACACCTGGGGCCGGCATTAAGTTCCCCTTCAACTACTTCAAATAATTCTTCTTTTTCATCGCCAGGGGACTCTTCTGTAGGTGCGTGAACGTTTATTAGGCTCATGTTCGGGTTCAATTCTTTCACGGCAAAATATTTCCCTTGTTTAGCTCTCGTGTTTTGTAAAAGAATCAAGATGGCGGTTCCAAAATGGCGGCCGATTTTTGCATTTGTGTTCCCCGACCCCCGACATGGGTATCAAATGAAAGGGCATGACAGGTAGAATACAATTAGTAGTGTAGCGTCATTCAAAATGGCGCCAACACAAAATGGCGGAAGACATATAATAGACTAAAAAGTAGAAAATTTAACCGATTAAGTTCAAATTTTGCACATATGCGTAGTTTGCTTAACAACCTGACCATTTTCTACAAAAATCAAGATGGCGGTCTAAAAATGGCGGCCGATTTTTGCATTTATGTTCCCCGACCCCGACATGGGAATCAAATGAAAGGACATGACAGGTAGAATACAATTAGCGGTGTAGCGCCATTACGAATTCAAAATGGCGGCCAACACAAAATGGCCGAAGACATATTATAATAGACTAAAAATTAGAAAATATATAACCGATCAAGTTCAAATTTTGCACATATGCGTAGTTTGCTTCACAATGCAACGTGACCATTTCGTAAAAAAATAAAGATAGCGGTTCCAAGATGGCGGCCGATTTTTGCATTTGTGTTCGCCGACCCCCGACATGGGTAGCAAATGAAAGGGTATGACAGGTAGAATACAATTAGTATTAACAATTAAATTTTTTATGGCGGCCAAGACAAAATGGCGGAAGAATATCTACATATAATAGACTAAAAAGCAGAGAATATAACCGATCAACTTCAAATTTTGCACATACGCATAGTTCGCCTGACAATTCAATCTGACCATTTTGTAAAAAAATCAAGATGGCGGTTCCAAAATGGCGGCCGATTTTTGCAATTGTGTTCCCGAGCCACCGGCATGGGTATCAAAAGGCAGGGCATGACAGGTAGAATACAATTAGTTGTGTGGCGTGATTCCAAATTCAAAATGGCGGATTACCTTTTTCTTCACAACCCCCTCAATATGGGTATCAAATGAAAGGGTATGACGATTATAATACAGTAATTTGTGTGACGTCAATTTAAATTTAAAATGGCGGCCACAAAAAAATGGCGGAAGACATGTAATAGACTAAAAGGTAGAAAATATAACCGATAAACTTCAAATTTTTCACATATGCGTAGTTTGCTTGACCATTTTGTAAAAAAATCAAGATTGCGGTTCCAAGATGGCGGCCGATTTTTGCTTTTGTGTTCCCCGACCTGCGACATGGGTATCAATGGGCATGACAGGTAGAATACAATTAGCAACAACAAAATGGCAGAATATGTACCTATAATAGATCAAAAAGTAGAAAACATAACCGATCAATTTCAAATTTTGCACATACGCATAGTTCGCGTGACAATGCAATCCGACCATTTTGTAAAAAAGATCAGCATGGCGGCTCCAAAATGGCGGCCGATTTTTGCAATTGTGTCTCCAATTGCGTGGAATGACGCCACACAACTTATTGTATTCCACCTGTGATGCCCCTCCAATTGATACCCATGTCGGTGAGTCGGAGAACACAATAGCAAAACCGCCATCTTGATTTTTTTTACAAAATGGTCAGATTCCATTGTCAAGCGAACTATGCATATGCGCAAAATTTTAAGTTGATCGGGTATATTTTCTACTTTTTAGTCTATTATGCCTTCCGCCATTTTGTGTTGGCCGCCATTTTGAATTTGGAATGACGCTACACAGCTAATTGTATTCTACCTGTCATACCGTTTCATTTGATCGCCATGTGGGCGGCCGGGGAACCAATTACAAAAATCGGCCGTCATCTTGATTTTTATACAAAATGTTCAGATTGCTTTGTCAAGCGAACTATACATATGTGCAAAATTTGAAGTTGATCGGTTATATGAAAGTTGGCCAAAATCAAGTTGCAAGATTTGTTTACATACGAGATACAAGATACAGGTGAAACTAAGATAAAGCGTTTAAAAAGAGACAGAGACAGAGGGAGAGTGAGAAAGTGAGAGGGTTGCCCACCCGGCTGTGCTGTGCACTCGCTTGCTCGTTTGTTAGGCTGCTCGAATCTCGATACTCGCACCACACACACAGCGCACTCGCCTGGTCGTTTGTAGGTTGCCGGGCTGCTCGATACTCGCACGCATACACACAGCGTATCGCATTTTCTTACGTGACGATTTCTACCAAGTCACTCTACCCGCAAGCCGCGTAAAGGAACGGCGGATTACCTTTTTCTTCACAACCTCCTCAGTACGGGTATCTAATGAAATTTATGACGTTTATAATACAGTAATCTGTGTGACGTCATTTTAAATCTAATATGGCGGCCACCACAAAATGGTGAAAGACATAATAGACTAAAAAGTAGAAAATTGGAGTTTATTGGAGTTATGGAAAATTTGATGCTCTTTCCAATGGGCTTGGTCCATTTCGCGTCAGACATTTCTTTCACGAGATATATACGAATATGTCGAGATGTATACGGATTCGAGGGAAGCACTTGGATTCAAGAACCCCTCGCTCTAAAAGAGAAGAAACAACCATATGTTCATAGGTTTCATGCAGATCCCGGACAGAGGCGTACCGAAATTCGTTCGCGTTTGCTCCAAACATTTTCAGCCCAGTGATGTGTTCTCATTTGGATGGTTACTAAGAAACGCAATCCCCTCCCGGTTTTTGACTAAATATGGTACCGCCATTGTCCGGGATCTGAAGAAATACTATGGGAGTGCTGTGCATATGTGTTGCCGAAATGCTTCCCCGATTTTAATTAATTGCGCTTCCTTCTCTTCTCTATTCTAAGTCCTCGACCTACCGACATGGGTATAAACGGAAGGGCATGACAGGTAGAATACAATTAGTTGTGTGGCGTCATTCCAAATTCAAAATAGCGTATTACCTTTTTCTTGACAACCCCCTCAGTATGGGTATGACGATTATAATACAGTAATCTCTGTGACGTCATTTTAAATCTAGTATAACGGCCACCACAAAGTGGTGGAAGACATATTATAGACTAAAAAGTAGAATATAAAATTGATGTAATGTATTTTATCAAATCAATATAAATAAATATATGGGTTCATTTACTTCCTTGGCCTGTTATATATATTTTAAGTCAATCGTCTTTCAGGAGTAAACTCCAGTCTCGAGTCGGAGCTGACACGCACTTATTTTTTTTAAATGGCGACGATGGTTCCAATATTTTCAATTTTTTGGTTTGCCATCAGCTGATTGCCGTTGATAGTTTGTGTTAGGTAAACTGAGGTTTGTTGTGTTTTTAAAGTTATGATTTGTTATTAATGTTTTCGTGTATTTTAGGTTGATTTTCGTTTGCTGTGGTTCGGTGAAATTATGTGGTAATTGTTTTATAGTTTACTGGTTTTATGTGTACTTATTATTTTCTTTTTAGGTTTGTATTTTGAATTCTGTGCGTAGTGCTGTTTGCGTAGTTTTAATGATAATTTTGTTTTTGTTGAACTTATTTATTATTTAGTTTTAATTAAGTTTGGTTTAAAGGTTTGATTTTAGTTAATCTATTTGTTGTTTTTGTTTTATTATCTTTTAGATTCCCCTTTTTCAGGTTATTCTTTTGTAGTTATCAGGATTGTTGTTTCGCGCTGAAGCACATATTATAACAAAAAAGCAAAAAATATTATGATTTAACTATTAAATACGAAAATTAATTAGGATACAATTTGATAAAACGCCCCCAATTATTTTATACTTCTTAGTTCAGCTTATTAACGCATGTTTAAAAACTTTTTTTATTATTTAATATATTTTAGTTTATCTAATAAAATCTTGTTTTTAAAAAAATCTTTTATTATTTTTTTTTTGATTTTCTTAACTCATCGAATACATCGGGGACTTTTAATTAAAGTACAAAGCCTTATAGTTATTAAAAAAAATAGGGTGCCTCTTGTTAGTTGCCCGCATCCTCCTGGCTGCTTCGGTTTTAATTACTATAAGGCCTACGAGCATAGGGCTAAATCTATGAATTAGATAATTTATTTATAAATTTTTTTTCTATATCTACGTAATTTATCATCTCTTTATTAATATACCATTACCCATTATTACTCATGGCTCAAACATTTTTTATGCTCCAAAATTTTAATAATATTATAACATAATGTATTAACTCCAGGTATTTAATATATCTTACCAAATTTTTTTTCAAGTTTTCCTTATTAAGTTTAAATCATAAACAACAAAAGGAAAAGAAACTATTTAGGACTACATATAGGGTTACAAAAATATGAATTTATTATAATGTAAAAACAAAACTCTTATATTAAAAATACAAATTCGGAATATTGCTTTCATGCATCAGCATTACAATCTTCTATAAAAGAATTTTCATCTTCATCTTTATTACTCCCGTCTGACACAATAATATCACCACGAATAACCCCTCGATACTTATCATAACCCTACATTTGATACCAATAGCGAAGGGTTGTTCGTGGTGGCCGCCATAATGGATTTAAAATGACGTCACTTAGCTTACTGTATTCTCTTCGCCAGACTCTTTCATTTGATTCCCATGGCGGGGGTTTGTAACGAAAAGGTTAATCCGTCATTTTATGGTAGCCGCCATATTCGATTTAAAATGACGTCACGCTGTATTCTACTCGTCATACTCTTTCATTTGATACCCATGTTGGGGGAGGAGAGTTGTAAAGAAAAAGGTAATCCGCCATTTGTGGCCGCCATATTGGATGTACCATAAAATTGAATATACTATATTACATTGTCTTCAGAACCTAAGATTTGTGCCAAATTTGAGCATCACAGGATAACGGGAAGTGGCCTAAAATTCAATCGCAAGATTCCACTCCCAGAAATATCCGCCATTTAATGGTGCCCCCCATATAGGATGTACCATAAAATTGAATATACCATATTGTATTGCCTCCAGTACCAAAGGTGTGTGCTAAATTTGAGCATCACCGGACATCGGGAAGTAGTGGAAAAATGGATCGTAAGATTTATCCCAAATAGAGAAAAGAGCTTTCAAAAAAAACTTTAATCGAGGGTGCCACAGGGTTGCGGGTGTGCCACAGGGTAATTTTAATGTACACATTCCAACCTTCATTTTGAGGTAAATTTTATTCGGATGTTTCATGACGTCACCAACACTAAAAATCGTAACCGGAAATGACGTCAAAATTCCATGACGCGGGCAAAATTAGGATATATATATGATATATGGTGGCTCCCTTTAGGTCTGTGGCAGTACTATCCCCTCACAAAAAATTGTTAGGATGTTTTATACCTTCATTTTTATACGGGCGGCTCTCCGACTATTACTATTTAATTTTTCTCCGATTTCCTTCCAAATGCCATCCTTTATTTGAGCAAAAACATATTTTGGATGCGACAAATCATACAAAATTTTATTTACCCGTACTAATTCAATTAGCATTTCGTCGTTTAACAAACGTGTCATCGCCCGGTGTCCGTGTTTTTCTAAAAATATCGTCGACATCGATTTTCTAAATCACAGCCTGGTCCCGGCCCGGACACTGAGTCCCGGCATTACCACTACCAGGGAGAAGTGCGGACGCGCCCATTTAAAAGTCTTGCTATGAAATTTTTTCCCGTCCCTGACGCTACTATTTTGAAGCAAAAGCAAAACTTAGATGTCAGTATTCAGTAAGTAGTTCATTGGAAAAGAAGAAATATACTAAAAAAATTTCGTTTTTGCGTTTTTGAGTATTGCTTTTTGGATGGCAAAGGATCTCGGACTTTTCTCAATGTACTGTACGTACCGTACATAATGTAATATTTTCAGCCCCTCCACATTGGTTACATTGCATTACGAGAACCACAGGACTATGGGCGAATTTTTGCATTCCTCTTCTTTAATGAATCATACTTGAACGACCTAATTTTTTAACTTTTTATAATAAGTAATATAATACTGATAGGTATATAAGGTTTACTTTTGCTTCAAAATAGTTCCGCTATAACTTGTCCACACGACAGAAAATTTTTTGCGGAAAACTTGTTCCCATGTGAATTTTATGTAATTTTTCAGGGGCGCCAGGGGACCATTATTCACACCCACTCTAGCGAGGGGGTGAGGAGGGGGTGAATAACGTCAAACCACGTTTTTTCTCAAGGTTATGATTCTACGAAGAGAAATATCAAACTTTTGTTAGAAACATTTTTTTATCCGAAGCTTCCCGGACCCCCAAATAAATGATTTTTAGGGATAATTTTGATGATTTTTTGGATGCAGGGGGCTTTGGATAAATAAATTCTTTAGGCAAATGTTTCATATTTCCCTGCGGAGAAACAGAATCTGTGAAAAAAATGGGGGTTGCCATTTGAAATTTTGGATTTACCCCCACCCCCCCTAGGGGGTGAGTGGGTGGGGGTGAGAATTGTGTGCAAACGATTCCACCCTCCAAATTGAGCAACTTTAGCTCGAAACTTTTTTCACGATCACCCACCCTTCAGGAAATATCGGACCGTTGCCAGACTTGTGGCGCACCCTGTATTTCTTAATAATCCGGAGTTTTTTAAACCAATTTCTTACCCATTTCATTCTTTTAATTGCATATTATCGTTTCCTTATACTTTATGCGTGGGCACCCAGGGCCGAAGTGTCTATGGTCGGTGGGCATTCCCCTTTGTAATATATATTATTAGGAATATTCCTAATCTACTTTACGCGTTTTTACCAACTGTATAGTAAATATACATTATTTGTGGGATGTAAAAATACAATCAGTCAGCCTTATTCTCGTTGTCCAGTGACGTGATAGATGTCAATTCGATCTTAAATTGGTAATCTCATTGACAATCTTAGTGACTCCTGGCTCGATACGTTTTTAGATATCGAAAGTTTCATTCCACCGCCTCCCTCGTTGCCACGTCACTCGCCAATAAGAATAGCACCTAGTATTGGAGCTTTCACTTCATAGTTTTCTAACTGTAGCTTTTGTGTTGTAACTTTTTACCAGAGAGAGGAACAGGGAAAAACGTATAAATATTTTCAAGCGCCAAATTTTATTCCCAGTTTACCCACTCCCTATACATTCAAAAATAGCATTTTGCTCACCATGCCTTGTTAAGCATGTAAGTGAGGCAACGTCTATCAAAATTTCTTGGCAGTTACAATAACTGCCCAGACCCTGATCAAAGTCAAAGGTCTGGCCTTACCTTAAATAATTGGGTATACGCTTAGTATTTCATTGTTGTCTGTGAATTATATCCATGAGAGGAAAAATTTAATCCTTACATTCCAATAACCAATTTGTAATTTTACTGAAAATATAAGTTCTAAAATTACGCCTCTTACTGTAAAAATACAGATTTTTTTAGTGCATAACATTGAAAAATATACTAAGAAATATTGTAATTTTCCTATACGATTTAGAAAAATACACAACATTGTGTAAGATATACGTCGCATTCATGTAATCAACATTAACGTTATGCAGTATTGGAGATTCTCAATTTCTTTATGTGAAGTTACAAAATTTATAGTAAAAGTACAATAATTGTGTAGTAAATTAGTATTTCATATCACGATTTATAATTTTACTGTACATTTGCACTGTGAATTTACACATTTTTTTTACAGTGTCTGTCTCACCTCAGAAGTAGTAAATGTCCGGTGTATACAAATTTTTAACACTGACTGTGTTTTAAAATTATAATAGATACTTTTAAAATCAATTTCATGCAATTTGTTATTTTGATATAATTTTTTTATTAAAATCTACGTTTCTTTCTTTAATAACAAATTTATAAAAATACATACAATACATACTTGATGAGCGAAAATAACCTTGGTCTTGCAGTTTTGTCTTGGTCTTGCTAAATGTGCAAGACTTAGCTATGTTTGCAAGAACAAGACCAAGACTAAGCTATGTTTGCAAGAACAAGACCAAGGCCAAGACTTAGGTATGTTTGCAAGAATAAGACCAAGACCAAGACTTAGCTATGCTCGTAAGACCAAGACCAAGACCGACTGATCAAGGACAAGTCAAGACCAAACCTATATTAGTCTTGTCTTGTTCTTGGGTTTGCTCATCACTAGTGCAGCTGTATTGATTCGAGCTTGATTCGCGGATACAAAGCTTTTCGTCGTTGTAATGAGCTCTCGAAGCACCATAGGAACTAGATAGTACCACCATCAACTCCAAAAGGTGACGGCGGTCTATCAACACATGGTCTACTTGGTCGCGAATGGCACAACAGGAGATATCCATGTGACTTTGTGGATATCTTTACTAGCAAATCTAGTGCTTGCAACGACCAAGTTCTTACTAGCCCCCATCTCTATAACTCGTTTTCCATTGTTATTTGTGTTCTCAGGCAACCTGTAGGTGCCGACATATTACCTCTATACGAGCACCGTAGGCACTTTGGCGTTCAGATCTCCCAAGATAATTTTGACATCACACCTGGGGCCGGCATTAAGTTCCCCTTCAACTACTTCAAATAAGTCTTCTTTTTCATCGCCAGGGGACTCTTCTGTAGGTGCGTGAACGTTTATTAGGCTCATGTTCTGGTTCAATTCTTTCACGGCAAAATATTTCCCTTGTTTAGCTCTCGTGTTTTTCTTCTCTGAGTCCATATCACCTCAGGGCACTTTAATACTTCTTTATTTCAGAAGAATAACGCTAATCCAAGAAATACAGGTGCAGACAAACATATCTCGGGACCGCTATGGGAGAGGAATCATGGTCATTCAGCTATATTTAGTGGACATTAATTATCAACACTTGACATCATCATCTTTGGATAGTGGACATTAATTAGCATCATTGGACATCATTATCTTTAACACTGATTTTTAACTTTAAATCAATTTTATTATCAGACATACACTCAAATTTTACGATATTCATTCAAAATTTCATTCCATTCTATAATTTAATCTGGTAACACTTATCATCATCTATCATTCAAGGAAAGATCACTTCAATCGTCACTACGCGGACTTAGATCCCACGCGCTTTTGGTCGTACGGCCAGACAAAAGCGCGCGTGATGTTTTAATTTTCTGAATCATGAGTGAGAAAACAATCAATTCTCATTTGAAACGACGCACCGTGGGACAGAGTCCCAAAAGCCTGGCCAAAGCCTCAAAACGTGCAATAATCGCTTTGAAATATCTTACTTGCAGGTTTTCGAGGTCGCTGATTACGAATTTGATATTATTTTTTCAAAAAACAAGATGGTGGATCTAATATGTCGGACGACTACATGAAAAAATGCATATTCGCGAATGAAATTCTGTACCCGGGGGTTTTCGAGGTCGCTGATTACGAATTTGACATTATTTTTTCAAAAAACAAGATGGCGGATCCAATATGGCGGACGACCACATGAAAAATGCATATTCGCGGATGAAATACTGTACCCGGGGGTTTTCGAGGTCGCTGATCACGAATTTGACATTATTTTTTCAAAAAACAAAATGGCGGAACCAATATGGCGGACAGTCATATAAAAAATTGAAATTTTTAGTTTTAATACAATTTCATCGTATTAAAAAATTTCAGAAGCATAAAAATCAGTTTATAATTTACATTTTTACTTTTAACACATAGGCTCTATCTATTCGCTATCGCTATCACATAAATCGATGTCGGAATCTAAAATAAACACATCAGTTTCATTTTCAGTGTCACTGTCATCGGGTACAACTAAATCTTTAGCATCAGACAACATTTGTTTTCTTTTAGTTTTTGGAAGTTTTCTTGCGCTTGAAATGTAAGGATCAGAACTAATTAAAAGGCGGCAAAATACATCTCTCATTGTCAAAGAACGGCTGCTTTTGCGCGAGAAGTCCTGACGAAATTTTTTAATATATTTATTGCAACTTTCCTGGGCTTCTTCAGACATCTGACCGATAGGAAGCAAAGCCGAAGCAATGATTTCTGGGCCATGAATGAGCAGTTTATGAACTAATGGTGGCATGAAGAACCTGGGTACAATTCAACAAATAGTTTCGCAGTTTCCCAAGCGTAATCTCTAAATTTTTGAATATTAATTTCGCGCCCTGATGAAACAACCTGTAAAATGGAATGAAATCTGGTAATTAACCGAAGGTCTACTCCAGTTATTTCGGATGAAATTTTGGCATTTTCAAAAAAGCGACGAGCAGTGTTACCATCATTCGTGCTCCCGAATCCTGGCTTTGGCTTGTCAACAATTAGACCAAGGTTTTTTCTAAAAGACTCTTGAGTGGCTGTTTTTCGTTCTTTTACATTTTGTTTTTCTTTCTCTGATCGTGCTTGCCATTTTTTTAATGTCTAATTTATAAGATAAATGCAAACAGCACTCGAAGCAGCGTATCCACGAATGCAACCAAGAGAGACCAAAGTTAAAATGTTCTTCATTGACTGACAGCGTTAACATTTTGTCAAGATTATTAAAATCTTTTGACGTGGCTTTGCAAAGGTAGCAGCGTTGAGTAGCTGGATTGTCCGCCAATGGATTGCACACTTTTCCGTCGATCATGGTTAAAGCAAGACTCCAATTTACTTTTATTAATCTTCCGTTAACCATGTCTGAAAATGGAACTAGATTTTTTATTTGATCTTCCACATATTTAACTTCAGCTTTCGTTGCATCTGCTGTTTCTTTTAGGAATTCTATTTTAATTGGTCGACAATATCGCGGAGAAGAAGGCACAGGATTTTGCCAAACAACAATTTTTTCGGTTTTCTCATCAAGATAAAACAGTTGTAAAGGAACTAATGACGTAAAGCCCCTTTTTCCTCGGACAATTTTCGTTGCGAAAAAAAAATCGTTTCGGAAAAAATCGAAAATTTCGCACCTTTAGTGCGAGAAATCATTCTTTTTCGTTGCGGAAAAAAGAATGGATTCAACCATTCTTTTTCGCAACGAGATATTTTTCGTTGCGAAATATTGTAAAGTTGGCTGTAAAATTTGTATATATGTGTTTTACTTTTTATTGTTTGAGTTTTCGTCATGGTTACGTTTTGTTTACTTGACTAAATCTCGTTGCGAGAATTGAATTCGTAGGAACATAACTCCAAAAAATCTTACAACAGACTGCGAAATTTTTCTCGCAACGATTTTTTTTTCGCAACGAGAATTTATTGTCCTAGGAAAAAGGGCTTAAAAAAATATTTGCGTTTGTGAATGTGCCATCATCACTCGTAAATTTTTGCTTATATTCACTCTGACCTGAAGTTCCATCGCAAACCCATTTACAAATTAAATTCATTTTAAGCAAATCACCGGGTGACATATTTTGTACAACATTTTCTTTTGCTAAAACGATTCGTTTCACCGTGAGATCTAACAATACTTGAAGATCGATAGCTGCGCGTCTTTCTGTATACATGTACTTGTTTTCATCGGTGGATAACAAGCAATTTTGGCTTTTTCCAGTACATTGTATGACGGATACGCCTTACTTTGAACTAATTTACAGCCTGATCGTACCACTAAATAATGACTTTTGGAAAATCTACCTTCTACCAAAACTGACAAGGCTTCTTCCGGCGTCATTTTTCTTTCTTTAATTGTGTTAGAAGACGACAGGTAGGACGATGCCTTAGGCGGACTCCCCGCTGTGAAGTTCTTCAATACCTGCGCAGCGGCAACTTTCCCAGTTGCACGTAGGCTAATCCGCGTAGCATAAGAGAGTTCTTCTAGGCTGTGGTCTTTTCTCAATTCCTCGGTTTTTCGCCTTTTGGACCTTTCACTGCTATCCGAAAAACTTGTAGAAGGTCGACCACCGATTGCCTTCTGCCTTCTGCCTTATTGCAGTACTTTGAGAAGATCCGTCCTCCGATAGCATCAGTAGACCGCTCAGCCAATTCGCATTCTTGTTGAAAACCCACTCCTCTTTCCGTCGAGCCTCTTTCCATAAAGTACGCAATTTGTACATGACGTATTTAAAATTTTTCTTCACTTCTTCAGTCATGAAGTATGCGAATCCCAATTGGATCGTCATGTGCTTCTCAATAGTGAGAGCTAATTCGTCAGCAGATTCAGTATAAAGAGCATCTTTAATTAGGCAGAAGATCTCTTTTCGTGTTAATTGAAGTACTCTTTGGGTTCCTGAAAACATAAAAAAACGTTCAATTTAGTCGCTTCGACTACAATTTAACAACAAAGAAAAGCATTAAAACGCAGGAAAAAACCGATACTGGATATGCCCCGGGAAATACAAAAATATTTTAAAAATAATATTTAATTCGTAATCAGCAACCTCGAAAACCCCCGGGTATCGAATTTCATCCGCGAATATGAATTTTTTCATGTGACCGTCCGCCACATTGGATCCGCGATTTTGTTTTTCGAAAAAATAGTATCATATTCGTAATCAGCGACCTCGAAAACCCCCGAGTACCGGTTTCATTCGCAAATATGCATTTTATCATGTGGCCGTCCGCCATATTGGATCCACCATTTTGTTTATTAAAAAAATAATATCAAATTCGTGATCAGCGAACTCGAAAACCCCCGGGTACTGAATTTTATCCGCGTATATGCATTTTTTCATGTGGTCGTCCGCCATATTGGATCGGCCATTTTGTTTTTTGAAAAAATAATGTCAAATTCGTAATCGGCGACCTCGAAAACCCCCGTTATATAGTTTTCGATTTTACGATTGTACATATTCGATTTAATTCCACTCACCTTCATGAACAGAATCCATTTTTAAAATTTTCAAAAGCACTAATTGGCACTATTTAACAAATAGTTATTTTCAATGCACAATATGTGTTGTTAGAAACTTCGATAGCTGCCTCTCGTGTAACGGCCACTTTCGAACTGATCCTACAAAAGGAGAAAACGTACCTGTACCCGGAGGACAGATGTTCTGTGACCCTCGGGGCCCCTACTAAAAATTCCGCAAAGAGAAAGTCCCGAAATAGAATCTTAATTTTAGGGGTTTTGGCCAGCTTTTTGGGATTCTGTCCCACTGTGCGCCGTACGCGCTTTTGAAAAGCTCATATTGTGTGGACGCACAATGTACCTTTTTAAGCACAGCCTTTTGTCCGTGTAGTTTTGCCGCACGGCCTTTACCTTGGACACAGGCGTAAAAAAGTTATAAAGGTGAAACCCCAATGTAGGCTTGGCTTGCTTGAACTTGGTGAGCTTTTCAGGTACCACGTGCCGAAGCAAAACAAGCCCAACAAGCCAAAGCAAAACAATCCCAAATACACGCTTTACTTTAGTTACTTTACAGTTTCCTTTTCATGAGCACAGGAAATAGAAATAGTACACGAAAGAGGTAAGAGGTATGAATTTTGCGGAATTTTTCCTGTGGAATGGACATTATAGTTTCATAAAAAGAACAAAGGATCGAATGCAAATATCTATTGTTGTGTAGAGTGATAAAGAAGCACAAATGGTTTATAGCATTAACTGTTCAAACATTTACGAGAAATTTGTTAAAATGGGATATAGAAATAGTTGTCTCAGATTAATTTTGAACTCTTAAATATTTATAGTTAATGTTATTCCCAAAAAAATAATTTCTTTATGAAATGAATTTTCTCAAACCTCTACATACATTTTTTTTTCTCTAAGCAAAATAAATATTAAACAAACGCGAAAGCATACAAAGCATCAAAAAATTGAACATTGGTCATTTCGAGCTTTGCTTTGCTTTGCTTGGGCTTTGCTTTGGCTTTGCCGCTTTGTCATTTGGTTTTCCCGTAACAAAGCACTGGTTTATTTGATATGTCAAAGCAAAGCACTAAAGCAAACCAAGCCTCCATTGGGGTTTCACCTTAACACTCTATATGAAAAAAAAGGCAAAAGCGCATACGACCCAAGTCCGCGTAGTGTGCACCCACCATTATACTTTTAGATCCCACTTGAAATGAATTCAAGCGAATTAATAAAAGTCGTTGCGCGTATGAATCTTTCTCTTTTTGGATACCGACAGTCACAGAGGTAAGTTGGCTTCAAAATGAATTTTTGTTACTTTCGATTTCCTTAACGATCAAGATCGTTAATTTATCCCTTTTTCCCTTCACGTTCTCGGGTAAAGACCAAGAACGTCAATTTTCACCTTTTTTCCCTTATCGTTCTCGGATAGAGACTAAGAACGGTAAAGCACACCTCTTTTCTCTTAACGTTATCGGGTAAAGACCAAGAATGTTAAGTTACACCTTTTTTCCCTTACCGTTCTCGGGCATAGACTAGAACGGTAAATTACATCCCTTTCTTTTTCCTTTAACGTTCTCGGCTAAAGACTAAGAATGTTAATTCCATCCATTCTAATTATTAGCTCTGTGAAGTTAGCCCACAAATTTGAGTAAAAAATTTGAAAAAAATATAGGCGTTTGCCCATCTTTTGCCCACGATTGCCCAACGTAAATTTTCGTTTGCCCAGACAATGATAAAAAAATAAAGCGAAAAATAACTTTTCGGGCTAACTTCACGTTAGAACCACAAAGTTGAAATATTTTGACTTTTTTCATCTATATCGTTGGCCCATCGTCTGTCCACGATTGCCCAACCATAATTTTCGTTTGCCCACACAATGATAAAAAAATAGAACGAAAAATAACTTTTCGGGCTAGCTTCACGATAAAACCACAAAGTTGAATTATTTTGACTTTCTTCATCTATATCGTTTGCCCATGATTGCCCAACCAAAATTTTCGTTTGCCCACACAATAATAAAAAAAATAGAGCGAAGAATAACTTTTCGGGCTAAATTCACGTTAGAGCCACAAAGTTGAAATATTTTGACATTTTTCATCTATATCGTTTGCTCATCGTCTGCCCATGATTGTCCAACCAAAATTTTCGTTTGCCCACACAATGATAAAAAAATAGAGCGAAAAATAACTTTTCGGGCTAACTTCACGGTAGAACCACAAAGTTGAAATATTTTGACTTTTTTCATCTATATCGTTTGCCCATCGTCTGCCCATGATTGCACAACCAAAATGTTCGTTTGCCCACACAATGATAAAAAAATAGAGCGAAAAATAACTTTTCGGGCTAACTTCACGTTAGAACCACAAAGTTGAAATATTTTGACTTTTTCATCTATATTGTTTGCCCATCGTCTGCCCTTGATTGCACAACCAAAATTTTCGTTAGCCCACACAATGATAAAAAATAGAACGAAAAATAACTTTTCGGGCTAACTTCACGTTAGAACCACAAAGTTGAAATATTTTGACTTTTTTCATCTATATCGTTTGCCCATCGTCTGCCCATGATTTCCCAACCAAAATTTTCGTTTGCCCACACAATGATAAAAAAATAGAGCGAAAAATAACTTTTCGGGCTAACTTCACGTTAGAACCACAAAGTTGAAATATTTTGACTTTTTTCATCTATATCGTTTGCCCATCGTCTGCCCATGATTTCCCAACCAAAATTTTCGTTTGCCCACACAATGATAAAAAAATAGAGCGAAAAATAACTTTTCGGGCTAACTTCACGTTAGAACCCCAAAGTTGAAATATTTTGACTTTTTTCATCTATATCGTTTGCCAATCGTCTGCCCATGATTGCCCAACTAAAATTTTCGTTTGCCCACACAATGATAAAAAAATAGAGCGAAAAATAACTTTTCGGGCTAACTTTACGTTTGAACCACAAAGTTGAAATATTTTGACTTTTTTCATCTATATCGTTTGCCAATCGTCTGCCCATGATTGCCCAACCAAAATTTTCGTTTGCCCACACAATGATAAAAAAATGGAGCGAAAAATAACTTTTCGGGCTAACTTCACGTTAGAACCACAAAGTTGAAATATTTTGACTTTTTTCATCTATATTGTTTGCCCATCGTCTGCCCATGTTTGCCCAACCTTTAATTTGGTTTGCCCACCTCTAAAAAAAATAGCACAACTATAAAAGCCTGACGCCTTTGGAGAACGGCTGACCCTTGTGCGGGCGTTTTTGGTTTGTCCGAATGAGATGTTAAAATATTAGCGGAGTCCTCATCATATTCTTCATTTTTCATCCAAGTTTCTGATAAAAGTAACACATTCAGCCTTAAGCCGGAATTAAGCTATTGTGGTGTGGTGTGTCGTGGCGCAATCAGAAAGGCCAGATCGGGAACACGCCACACCACAACACACCATAATAATGTAATCAGCCCCATATAAAATATATGAATTAGATCAAGGCACAGAGCGTCACGACACACCACAACACAATAGTGTACTTCCGGCTTTATTATGGTTGTCACTTGTGGTGACAAATGGCGAAGTGAGTCAAAAATGGTATTATGGTTCTCTAAAAAAGTAACATGTCAGTGAGATAAGACAATTGTCACTGATATCGAGAAACGCAAATTCAGTGACAATTTATTGTTCTCACTGGATGTTTGTAAGTGAAATTTTTCTCATTTGATTTTAAAGGTGACATTTCTCACTATGGTGTAGGGACAACCTTAATAAGAGCCATTCATTTTTTTACAACGTCATCTCAATTTTGTACCTTCGGACGTTGACAATTTAGCGAAAGTATTTATAATGCTGGTCTTACCTACGCAATCGAACGAGAGCCGGTCTACTGAGCATTCTATTGGCACCCTTTATGGTCACCAAGCCAATTGCCCGTTTTCGTCGTCCTATACAATTTTTTAGGGAGCCAATTTTAAAAGGAGTAAAAAGATATGCAAAAAAAATTTCAACTTTTTTTCAAATTCAACTTTAATCTAGGGGTAGTTTTACTCTACTACTATTTTTGATTGAAAATACCTATTTAACCTTAATTGCTATTTTGATTTTTTGATTTTATTTAAAAGTTATTATATTTATAAGTCAATACTAGATTCATTTCTAGTTATTATATTCATAGATTAATTTATAGGTTAATTTCGGCTTCTTTCTTGGATTTTCACCCATTGGTACATCCATTACAAGTACGGGGTGTGCATTTATTGTAACTTTGAATTTACAATCAACGATAAACCGACTGGTTTAATTTTACAAGGTAACTTTTGTCCGAATTAATTTTTATTTTCCTTGGGCTCGGACTACCACGTTATTGCAGGCCATTATTGCGGCTACAGTAGCGCCGCCTGCTAGTGTGAGTAAAGGCCCGTCCTCACTACGCGGACTTAGATCCCACGCGCTTTTGGCCGTACGGCCAGACAAAAGCGCGTGATCTTTTAATTTTCTGAGTCATGAGCGAGAAAAAAACAATTCTCATTTGAAACGGCGTACGCGCTTTTGAAAAGCTCATAGTGTGTGGACGCACAATGTACCTTTTTAAGCACAGCCTTTTGTCCGCGTTGTTTTGCCGCACGGCCTTTACCATGGACAAAGTCGTAAAAAAGTCGTAAAAAAGCCATAAAACTCTATATGAAAAAAAGGCAAAAGCGCGTACGACCCAAGACCGCGTAGTGTGGTCCCACCATAAAGCGAGACCAACAAGCGAGATCGAGAAGAGAGGAATGACTCACGCTAGCAGACATGTTGTAGCCCACGACCCGCGGTCCTTTAAACGCTGTACACACCTCTCCTGGTTAAAGCGACAGAGAAACTCATGACTGAATTGGACTAAATTTATACAAAAATGTTAAATTAAAAAATTCTGTTTGATCCGTTTTTAAATGCTTTTATTTAACTTGCTCTGTCGTCCATCAAATCTTGCAACACGAAATTCGGGATGACAAAAATAACGTTTATAATCACGGTATACATGTACAAGGTAATGTATTTCCGAAATGTCAATTTTATGTGACGTCACTGAAATCGTTCGGGTCTAAACAAATTGAAAAATAATTTTTGTGAGTTTTGTTAAAGTGAAAAGTTGTGATTATTAAATAAAGGAAGTAATAAAATAGGAAAAAACTGGTTAAATGTGTTGTTGTTAATTGTAAGAACTATGAAAACAAAAAATATTGTGTAGTGAAGATGAAAAATTTAACTTTTCCGACGGATGAAAATTTGTGTGATATGTGGATACGAGTAGAGAGTCACGTTTCCCGGATTATTTTTGTTCCCGGGAAACGGGAAAAATAAATTCATTTTTCCCGGGATTCCCGGAAACCCGGGAAAAATGAAACCTATTAGGAATTAGGAGTGAAATGAGAATTAGGAGGAAAAATTACTGTTGAAAAATAAATGAAAAACCCATTTCAGAAAAGATACAAGTAAATTTAATTCAAAAATATTAATAATGAAATAGTAATAAGAAAAATAATAATAAAAAAAAATTATTTGAAATCAACAAACATAGCATAACTATTGCATTATAAAAAACGTAACATAAAAAAATATTTCATTGTAAACTACTAACATGTAATGCGAGGGTCGTCTCAAAAGTAAGTTCCACTATTTTTTTAAATCTGTGTGGTTGGCGGGAAAAGTCTGGGAGTCTCAGGGAATCCACGCCTTGGTGTAGTGGAAGCACTGCAAAATTTCTATGCGCGTGCGTCGATCGATCCGACAGTCAAGGCCCAACTATAATGCACGTAAGAAACGCACGTCAGCCGACGTGCTTAAATATCAAACTTTCGTCAAACGTATAATGGTTTGTGTATACGGAAATTTTTCACAAGTTTAAAATTATTAAAATGCATAAATATGATTCATTGACTATTCAAACTTGGCTACTATTAGTCTTTGCATATTAAAAATGATCATGTTTATTTTCAATTATAATAAATTTCTCATCAAAATCACTCCCATAAATTTGAAGCACAACATTTTCCATACTCTTTCTTGTTTAAAACCCACAAAACAACAACAAAAAAAATCAGCTGTCATCAATTTAACTACAAATTCTCACAAAACGTACGTTGAGCGCGGTTCTTTTCGCATTTTTACGTTTAACGAAACTTAACGAAACAAAATATGACCGACGAACGTCCAATATGGCCGACCCCATTAATTTCCACGAGAGCGTCCAGATGACGTGCGTTTCTTACGTGCATTATAGTTGAGCCTTCAGGCTTCAGCCAATATCAGACTCCACTCGCTCCTACCGCAAAAACTCCAAATAAAGCGAAAGTTGTGGAATCCGTGGGAAAATGGCAAACGTCCTTTTGGGCTTTTGTGGGGTGTTGCAACAATTCAAAACTAAAGGAAAGTTGAAACTAGAGGAAAGTTGACAAAACTTTGATTCTCTCGACAGATGCTCAAGGGCGGATTTGTACAGCGCATCCCACCAACAATGAATGTTTTTATTCACGTTTGTTATTTATTAGTTAATGTCCGTGGACCGACGTCATTCGAGCTTTAAGAACAATCAGATTTTAGGATGGAAGCATTCAATTACAATAAATACCACTATTACAGCATTCACCTCAATGGTGTGATTAGTCCGGTTCAATGAATAAATAGTGCCAATATTGTCATGCTTTAAAATTTCAAAAAGTAGCAACTGGGATGTGCTGTTCCAATGGCAATGGCTCCACCTGAGCCCCTTTGCGCTTACGTGGATGGGAAATCTTCGTTGCCCAACTATTTCTTACAGCTTTTTTTATTTCATATGATAGGTGCAAGGCGCACCGGGTTCCAGCTAGTTTTATATAGAAAACAAGGATTGGAGCGTTTTCAAGATTTTTCGAAGAAAATTTGCGATTTCAAACAATAAATTTTTTCCCGGGAAAATTAGTTTTTTTTCCCGAGAAACTGGAAATACATTTTCTTTCAATTTCCCGGGAAATCCCGGGCGGGAATTCCCGGGAAGGACTCTCTAGATACGAGCTAGTGGAAATTAAACTGTTTTCAATGTTAATACCGCAAAAATGTGCGTTGACCAGTTTTTAGAGCAGGACTATAGATTAGAAGACATTTTTTAAAGACACCAAGAGTGTAAAAAAACCGAATAAAGGAGCTATTCCTAGTCAAAATTTGCCAGTTTCTCATTCTGAAATTTCCGGACGAGAAGAAAGGATTAATAAAACAGAACAAAGGCAAATTTTGCAGGAAGTAATTTCAGAATATGAGCAGTAACATCTTTTTCTGTTAAATATCGCATAACTTTTTTTATTTGAGTGTTTTCCTTTTTAGAAATCAAAGAGATCAGGTGGAGTTGGAGTGTAGCGGCATAGAAAATTTAGTAATAAGCACAGTTACTCGTGTTGCTGTTCAGACAGAGTAAATTTACAATGGAATTCTATATTAAATTTGTGGAAAACTTAATATGCATTATATTTTTTTAGAAGAAATTTGGAAAGTTGTCTCGAAAGGGAAATTGTTATTCTAAAAAGACAATTGAAAAAAGAGACTGTGCTTTTTTGTTGTCTTTCGAATTTTCGCTATGCCACCCCGTCCGGTATGCGATCCTGAGACGATGTTGAATGCGTTAAAAAAAGTCAAAATATTCGATGAAAATGGAAACTTGAAACCGCGCAGTGATAAAGTTTGGATTGACGCGTGTAATTTAACAAATACTGCAATAACTTCTGATAACTTGAATGCATGTATGAGGAAAGATCGATACAATTTGTTGTCCGATTTAAGGAGTCATTTTAACATTGCAAACCCTATCGAAACCACTTTTAACAGTTATCTCAATGATACGAAACTTGATACTACCGATAATGTGTCGTATACCTTGTTCGAGAGTAGCAACAGTATAAAATGCCCACCACTTTTTTTTGACCTTGACTTGTCATACTCAGATTGGAAATCTATAATGCCTGAAGATGACATGCATGACCAGAAAAAAAAGCTTCAACCCGGATGGACAGATCTTGTGGCAAAAAAAATGATCAAGTCAAGTTACCTTGTGCGTTTGCATTTAAACGAGGCGCTATTGCGAAGAGTAAAATTTACTTAAAAATTAAAGGGACCTGCTCTGACTGCGGCGCCGCATTTGAAGCTCACGCACTAGAAGAGCCCTTGAAAAAGTCAGGGATTACTCTCCACGTTAAGACGATCGATATGCGCGGTACTGATCACGTTAAAAAGCGTCATTTAAGGGGGAACGGAGAGTTAAAGTCGGGGACGAGTTGCTCCACAAAAAGGTAGCTGCGTGGCGGAAACAGGCTGGCAGGGGTTTTGAATTCGGTGAAGCAGCACCAAGTCATATACCGCGACCCGATGTTCTTAGGAAAACTCGGGAAGAAGCGCTAAATCGGGATCTGAATACTGATCAATCAAACTCAATCGTTGAGTCTCTGCAAAATATTAATTCTAGTGGAGAATTTGCTGGACATATAAGGGATATTGCTGTACACAAATTTCGTTGTATTTATAGGTCACCTATGCAATCGTCAATTTATAAAACCCAACGGAAAGGGAAAAGTAGTGTCGAAATTGATGCCACCGCAGGGGTCGCGAAACGAATCCGTACATTAAATGGAGACAAACTACCTTGTTTTTTATATCAAATGGTCCAACCTGGATTAGAAGGAACATCTTCCATTACCCAAATGTTATCCACGAGACACGATACAAATATCATTACGTTCTGGCTACGAGAATTTTTGCGGGTGGTGATCGGCCTCCTGACTTAAAGTCATACGTGAATGATTGTTATCGAATGTTGACCGGTGAAGAATTAGATCATCCTTTACGCTGTCTTGTGAGAGTAGATATTGCCCACCTAATAAAAATCTTATGCACAAAAAAGTTTTTGACAAGAAATTACCCGCGGTCAAAGATTTTTATGTAAGGTGCTTAGGACTTTTGACTATCTGTGAGACTAAATCAGATTTCGAAAAAATCCTTCAAGCTATTTTTGTTGTAGCGTTGAGCGAATGCGATGAAGATGATGAAAAAAATCCGATTTGTTGTACTAAAAAGCAAAAGTACTTGTTCAAAGCCATAGAGACATTCACTTTAAACGAAGAAAGTTTAATTGATCGCGATTACGAGGAAGATTTGTGTGACTTCGAAGAAAATGATGTTATGGTTCTTTTATTGAATCTATTTTGGCGAAGGCGACGGTAAAAGCCGCTAAATGCAAAGGATTCAAAAGAATCAACCCTTACCATCTTCCTGAAATCGTACCAATTTTATTGAGATTGGCAGTACAATTTCCACTGTGGACAAGCGTTATGTGTTACGCTTTTCCACATTCCAAAAAAGTAGCGTCAACTGCGAGATGCGAGGCAAAATTCAAAGATCTCAAGCAATCCTTAAAAGGGCGTAAAAATCTTCGAGCTGATAAATTCATTGTCCATCATTTGAGAGAAATAGAAAGCGAATGCAAATACGAGAAAGCGGCATTGAAAAGAAAGGAACAGACAAGAAAGATGCTGGTGACAAAAAAATATGAGTGTGCGTAGGACCACACGTTGGAAGTGAAAACTTCTATGGCCGGCCAGTCTATATTTCCAAATCAATCTTAATATTACAATAGGATAAGGATCAATAAATTTTGTTTATATATATATATATATATATATATATATATATATATATATATATATATATATATATATATATATATATATATACATATATATATATATATGTATATATATATATATATATATATATATATATATATATATATATATATATATATATATATATATATATATATATATATATATATATATATATATATATATATATATATATATATATATATATATATATATATATATATATATATATATATATATATATATATATATATATATATATATATATATATATATATATATATATATATATATATATATATATATATATATATATATATATATATATATATATATATATATATATATATATATATATATATATATATATATATATATATATATATATATATATATATATATATATTTATTTATTTATTTATTTATTTATTGAACCAGTAAGAAAATTACATACGTATTACAAAATACCGTAGTAATTCCTACAGAGGTATGAAAATACCTGTGCGTAGGAAACTGATATCTTACATGCTAAATAGACAAAAAACTATAAAAATATAAATTTTACAAGTTATAAAATATATAAGGAATCCAAAACATAGGAGTTAACATGATAAATATTTTTGTTGATATAAATTAGGATTCTAAAAACAGATTCTAATAATTTTTAATCCAACTTAAAATAAAAACCTTAAAATGTCTATTAAATTTATACATTTTCTATTATCCATTTTTTTATTTTATTCTTAATATATTTATTATTTATATTCATTGTTATGGTCTTTGATTCATTAGGTAATTTAACAGTTGGTAACAGTTTAACAGCAACAATATAACTATTTTTATTACTAATTGCTTTACAAATTTTTGGTAAGAGAATACTTTTATTTCTAGTTCTACTAGTTGAAAATTCATATTTACTTTTAAGTTCACTATAATGATATACAATTGATTCTAAGCAAAGTAATTGTTCTAAGTTTAAAGAATAATTGTTTATTTCAAAAACATTCTTCTTTATGATTTTTAATATTTTATTCTGAAGATGTTGCAAGAGATTTAAATTATTAGAGTAAGCTTCACCCCAAACAATTATCCCATAACTTATAACACTCTGAAAAAGAGCATAGTAAATTACCATAAGGATATTGAGCTCCATAAACTGAGATAATTTATAAAATACATAAGTAAGATATTTGGTTTTATTTATTATATATTCAATATGCTTATTCCATTTGAGGTTATAGTCAATTATTACTCCCAAGTATTTACAACTTTCAACTCTATTTAACTTTTTATTTTTAATTCTTATTTCCATATCAACAGGGACGCTGTTACAGTAGTTCCCAAACGTGATGTAGGCCGTTTTATCTATGTTCAAAGTCAGTTTGTTGGCTTCTAGCCATAAATCAATTTTTTTCATTCATACTGTTTTTAGTTTCAAGCCATGTTTTTCCTTCAGTAAAAACAGCAGTATCATCAGCATAAGACACAATATTTCCATGATGAATTTCCTCAAGAAGGTCATTTACATATAGAATAAAAAGTAGTGGTCCTAAAATTGTCCCTTGCGGTACACCAGTTTTAATTTCTTTATACTCACTTACAACGTTGTTGCTTAACTTAAACTCTTTGTTGTCTGTTTGATAGGTAACTCGATAATAACTTTAGTGCACCACCTCTTATCCCATAACAATAAAGTTATCCAATAGAATATCATGATTTACCGTACAAAGGCCTTTGCTAAATCTAGAAATGTTACAATAACTGGTTTACTTTTATCCAAACATTGATATATCACATTGGTAATAAAATTCAAAGCATCTTTTGTTCCTAATCCTTTTATAAAACCGAATTGTTTTTTAGATAATATTTTATGTTTTTTTAAAAATTCAAAAATTCTTTCATAAATTAATTTCTCAAAGATCTTTGCAATATTTGAAATAAGAGAATAGGCCGGGTAATTTTTAGCCTTACTCTTATCATTTGCTTTAAAAATTGGAGCAACGTCAGCTTTTTTGAGTGCATCAGGCCATACTGATAATTCAACACATAAATTAAAAATATATGTTAAAGGTTCAGCTATATTTTCGGAAATATTTTTAAGTACTCTCGCGTGTATATCATCAACTCCACCAGCTTTATCTTTTAAATTATCAATTATAATTATGACTTCATCCTTTGTAGCTGGGTATAAAAAAATGCTATTTTTATTTATCAATGGCATTTTTACCTCATTATTAGGAGTTGCACCTATTTTATTACTTAGGTTTATACCAACCTCACAAAAATATTTATTTAAATATTCAGCAATACTTTCAGGTTTATCTATCCTAATATTAGTATCATCAAATAAATAATCAATTCCATGACTTTTTTTTGTTTTTTGCCCAGTTTTTGATTTATAATACTCCATAGCTTTTTATATTTGACCTATTTTTTTCAATTAAATTTGTATCATATTTTACCTTGGCTTTAGCGATCACCTTATCTAAAAATGTTACATATCTTTTATATTCAGTTTTTAATTGTTCATTGGTAGGATTCATCTTCCAAATTTTATAGAGCTGTTCTTTAGTTGAACAGGAGGTAATAATACCTTTGGTTATCCACAATTTTCGAGGAATTTTTTTAGACCTAATTTTACAGCTATTATTATATTTAGCACTGTAAGTGCAGTTCTTAATTTTATTTATTAATAAATCTATACCATATTTGGATCATACAACATAAAATTATTCCAATTCATTTTGTTAGCATTGTTTTTTAATTTTTTGTAGTTGATATTAAAAAATGTATTTAATTCATCCTCATTTATCTGTTCTTTAATAGCAATAATAAGAGGAAAATGATCCGGAAACACAATACTTAGTCTGATAGGTTCAAAGTTAAAGATTACTAGTTTTAACAAAAAAGTTATCAATACACGAACCTCCTTTGTCATTATCAGAAGGTCTTGTTACTTCTTGAAAACAAGGAGAATACCCTTTTCCTAAGAGATTGCTTAAATGTTCTTGACTTAAAACATTTAATTCGAATAAGTCAATGTTGAAATCTCCTGCAATAAAATGATTTTTAGTATTGTGGGAATCAGAAAGATATGCTTTCAAAGTCCTGTATGAATTCAGATTTTGGTAAATCATGAGATCTATATAAGGCAGAGATTGCAAAATTAATTTTATTACCAAATTTTAATTTAGAGTGTAGAATGCTCAATCTTCC